>CM053027.1:495744592-496159592 GCA_028564925.1 Lithobates sylvaticus | reverse complement strand
GTTATTATTGAAATGGCACTTACAGAATTGTTGGATGGATAATGCATGCAATTAGTAAAGTCCCATACACACGGTCGGATTTTCCGATGGATTCTGTCCTATCGGACAATGTTGTCGGAAATTCCGACCATGTGTAGGCACCATCGGACATTTTCCATCGGATTGTCCGACGGACAAAGTTGTATCTCCTGCTCTAAAAATTTTCCGACAACAAAGTCCGATCACACCAATTCCGATCGTGTGTAGCGAATTCCGACTGACAAAGTGCCACGCATGCTCAGATCACATTACAAGACCAAAGCTATTGGCTACTAGCCTCTACGTAGTCCCGTCGTAGGCAACAAACGTCACTACGTTCAGAAAGATCGGATTTTCCGACAACTTTGTCCGACCGTGTGTATGCAACACCAGTGTCGGACTAAATCCGTTGGACAAAATCCGATGGATTTTGTGGTCGGATTCTCTGACCGTGTGTATGGGGCATAAGAGAACGGCCTGCGAGAATTGGTTAAAAACACGGCATCAGAGCCACCAGAGAAGAGGGAAGGAGGATCGCCTACAGCCACATGGGAGAGAAATCATTGCACTTTATATTATAGTGTTAATGTGGCACCCATGGGTACAAGTTTTTTTCTTATACATATACATCTTACTATCATTTTTAATTTGAATTTAATTTCTGTATAAAGATCCAGGATTTTGCCTCAGTGTAAGAGCAAGACTCCAAACAAGTCAGAATTGTGGGCTATCATATGATATCCATGGAATTAATATGTTAGGATATGTAGGATAAGGAATTTGGGTGGCAAAAATATGAATGTAATCTATACACTGGGGGGAGAACCTCTGGGGGAATCTAGGATGGAAAAGGACCTGGGGGTCCTAGTAGATGATAGGCTCAGCAATGGCATGCAATGCCAAGCTGCTGCTAACAAAGCAAACAGAATATTGGCATGCATTAAAAAGGGGATCAACTCCAGAGATAAAACAATAATGCTCCCGCTCTACAAGACTCTGGTCCGGCCGCACCTAGAGTATGCTGTGCAGTTCTGGGCACCAGTCCTCAGGAAGGATGAACTGGAAATGGAGCGAGTACAAAGAAGGGCAACTAAGCTAATAAAGAGTCTGGAGGATATTAGTTATCAGGAAAGGTTGCGAGCACTGAACATATTCTCTCTGTAGAAGAGACGCTTGAGAGGGGATATGATTTCAATTCATAAATACCGTACTGGTGACCCCACAATAGGGATAAAACTTTTTTTGTGGAAGGGAGTTTAACAAGACACGTTAAAATTAGAAGAAAAGAGGTTTAACCTTAAACGACGTAGAGGGTTCTTTACTGTAAGAGCGGCAAGGATGTGTAATTCCCTTTAAAAAATGGGTGGTCTCAGCGGTGAGCATCGATAGTCGATAAGCTCCTGAACAACCACAACATACAGGGATATACAATGTAATACTGACATATAATCACACATAGTTTGGACTTGATGGACTTGTGTCTTTTTTCTTTCTTTACCTACTATGTAAGTACGTAACTATGTAACTATGTAGCATCAAATGTAGACATATGATTCCAGTAATTTTTTTTGTAAGAGATTTATCTGTATGTAATGCGAATTGACCACCCTGACACAGTGATTGTAGGCACTTGCTAGAATAGGATATATTTAAATGAATAATATCTTGACAGATGTTCTAAGCCTTTCCCATTTTAATGAAAAGTGTTCTATTGCAATTTTTGTTCCCACTGGAGATATTTCCCATCACTTCCTGTCCCCACAGGAAGTAAAAGGGTAATTCCCCCAATAGGGAAACAGCTTGCAAAAATAACCTGACAGTGTTTCTTTCCTTTCCCCATATCGTCCAAAAAATAGCTGGAATTGAGCTTTAACTGGGACATTTCCTTGATAGTGTTAAGCCTCATACACACGATCGGATTGTTGGCCAACAAAACCGTGGAATTTTGTCCGAAGGGCGTTGGCCCAAACTTGTCTTGCATACACAAAGCCACACAATTGTTGGCCAACAATTACGAACATAGTGATGTACTATGTCGTTTTTCAGCTCTTTAGCGCCACCCTTTGGTCTCCTTCTGCTACGTTTGTGTTAGTAGAAGTTTGGTGAGTGTTGATTCGCACTTTTCATTTCACACTTTTCATTTTGCACTTTCAGTTTGTTTCTGAATGGCCGTTTGTCAACCAGCCATGTTGCGGAATCAAAGGAGATAACGTGTTATTTATAATTGGTCTTGGCGTTGTTGCTTTGACATTATTTTTTTGGTTGAATAATGATTTGATTTTGTATAATTTCTATATTTTTGGATGCATAAAATGCACTTCTTGGTTAAGTTCTATTTGCAGATAGCATGTCTAATTTTATTTGTTTTCTTTTTTGATGCACAATAAAAAAAATTGTTGAGAATAATACTTGGCTATGTGTTTTACTTCAAATGACAGTTGGGGAGTAGGCAGTTACATTTAAAAAAATACAATGTAAAATTAACAAGGGACACCAAAGCATAATAATATTATTCTTGATATCACTAGAAAATAAAAGCCTTTGAAAATTTGTTTGCAATAACTCCATCAATATCACCAGCAAAGCAGCTTCATTATTATCCCATTAAAGAAGAAGAGAATATGTGCTGTATTTCGAGATTTCATAATTTGCCACGTCACGAATGTTAATTTTTCATTACAAAAGCTAGTTTACAAAACCGACCACTTCTGGATCATCCTTGCTTCCGAGCATGCGTGTTTGTACTTTGGACTTCCACGCTAGGAAAATATGATAAAAGACATTTGTTCGCGGAAAATTTATAAACCTGCCATCCAACATTTGTCCACGGAAAGTTGGCCAACAATTGTCCGATGGAGCATAGACGTGGTCAGATTTTCCGCCAACAGCCTGCCATCACACATTTCCCCTTGGGAAAATCTGATAGTGTGTATGAGGTTTAAGTGTTTGGTTGGTGTTTGAAGCAGATAGGTAAGCTTTAAGTCTAGAGATGGTTTAGGATTAGGCTAGGAGGAAGTTTAGCGATATTCTGTGCAGGGCCATAGGCATTAGGTCAAAAGTGCTGTTGATCTTAGCATGTTCTGTCCAAACTGGTCAGCAAAATCCGCTTGAAGGAAGATAATTGCAGATTAAATATGCTGATCAATAAATTATGAATGATCTCAGAAGCATCCCATGGACACAAGCCCAAAACCTGACATTGGCCATTATAGCTTATTTGATCAACTTCAGGGCATCATAATATTTTGAAATAGTCCAACTGTAAAGAATCAGTGGTTAGATCCCTTTAGAGCACCAATCACATAAGACTTGAATTGGTCTAGGCAACCCTTTCTCAGTCTGAGATTTTTAGTTTTAAATTCTTGCTTAAGCAAGGAAAGAACTCACCCAAAATGTTGCAAATTATGAACTTGGATATGGAGTCTTATTATTATCATGCCATTTGACTGATGCTTTAATGGGATGTTACAATAAATTATTTATTCTTGGACTATTAAAGGATATTATTATCCTATGAAGTTGAAATAAGAGAGCTAGTAATCTGCTAAAAAGGAGTCTTCTGTGCTAACCAATTCAGAAAGAATTCAATGATGCTCAGGATGTGAGTAGAAGGTAATATCATTGCACGAGGTTGGTAGGTGGGCTTCAGTTTTCTCATAGTCTTGAGCTTGGGAATAGGCTGAAGTCTACCATGTGTGAGAAATGCTTTTTAAATTACAGAATCAGAGTCTTAATAAGATGTGCATTACAAGGATTTAAACCAACTTTGTTGCAGATTCCTACCTTTTGTTATTCTGAAGAAATCCCTGTTTGTTCCTCTGTGCCCCTGTGCCGAGTGAGTCTAATGGGAGTAGTTTCCTGCAGGACTCTAATAAGCAAAATTGCAGGGTCAGCATCCCTTTAGCTGTGAATTTCCTATTGAAAATATCTCACAAAAAATTTGATTTTTGTTGCAAGGGATGCCGGAAATCTGACTTTTGGGGAAAATTGGTAAGCCAATCACACAAGCAGGAAATTATGTTTCTGGGGGGCTTTCTGTACACACTCTGTGTACAGAACACCTCCTGGTAGCCATATTGCATTGCATTTTCAGAAAATGACAGCGCTGCAGATTGAAAAGGAAAGGTAATTTTTAATAACAATTACAATATGACTTGTGTCGCAATTGTATACACTATATTATTTTTTTCTTTATTTGCTATTTTTTTTCCCCACAAAAGGGGAGTTACCCTTTAAGTCACTTTAGCAAAAGATTATATTCTGATTGGGTACTGTTCATTGCAACACTTTGCAATACTCAGCCCTTACCGAATTAAATAAGCTAAGATATTTCTTGGTACCTGGAGATCCTATTTTACTAAACAATGATATAATAAATAATACTGTACATAATACTGCAGCAACAATAAACATCTATGGATGAACTTAGAAGAGCATTTTTTTTATTTGGATTGTTCCTTGTCCTTAAAATCCAGATTACAACAGGATGGTGACAAGAGAGAAGCAGTTACTGGCTGCTGACTCATTACATTCTGACATGGAAGCAAGCAAGAGACAAAGTCCAGGTGCCCTTTGGATATAACGCTACTTGATTTTTGGCTGGAAAATTAAGCAACGTGTAAATATAAAGAGCAGCAGGTACATGTGCCTGGGAAACCAGTGAATGTTGTTGAGCCACAGAGCAAAGTCTCCATTTTCAAAGAAATGTCAAATAAGATCATCTGTATAGACATTTAGCAAAAGTATGAACAATGCTGACAATACACTGCTGTTCAAACATTCAGCAGTAATAAATGCTGATTTGTATAAATTAACTTGTAAGGCAAAGTTTTTATTTGGTAATATAACTCATGCCTTGGGGTTTTGGTTCTACTGTGGTCTGCCTGTGTATCAGCAGTCTGAAGCTGGTAAATACTGTACATTGTGCATGTGAGTTTTCCGTTCTATTAAAGGATAGGCTCACCTTTTGAACATGTTACAACCAGCTTTAGGGTGCAACATTTTTAAGCAGACCCCCTTTCCCCCTTAGCCCTCCATTCCCTTTGACAGCAGGCAGGGTATCCTCTCCCCTGCAGCTGCTGTGATATTTGATATTGGCGCAGTTGTGCAGCCGCGTCATTAATTCATAGGGATCAATTAATAAACCACATGTCCTGTCTTCCACTGCGGCAGAAGAACTTGTAGTTCCAATGAATGGCAAGCATGCTGATCAGATCACTCGTAGTCCACTCACACTTCCTACAACTCTGAAAATGATAGTCCGTACAGAGGTAAGGGGCCCAGAGCTGTAGGAAGAGTTAGCAGAAGCATTAAATTGCACCCATGACCCACTGACCGTGGGGTGCAATTCTCTGCAGGCTAATGTGAAGAAAAAAAATGCAATTCTTTCCTGCAAAAATTGTTTCTCTCTACGCTGCTATGTTCTTGGTAACATTCTAATGTTAATGATAACTAACAGCATTAATTTATTTCTCTTTTTTCTTACAGGTTTTCTACATTACCACCTAGGGACACAGTCAGCAAACCGCCTTGAGCTTTAAATCTACATTCAGTGTACCAGGGTGTCCTGCTCTACAAATCATTATATTCACATTAACCTGGTCTCCTGAAACTCCCTCTTCTTGGGCCTGCAAATAAGTAGGCCAATAAGTCCTAAGATTCACTTCTCTGTCCATCGCAAAACAACATCTGATAATATGCATGCCCTTTTAAATGATGCACAGACTAGGACTGTGCATATTCCTGATAATTAAAAAGTAATTCTTCATATCCATTATATATGCCTGTCGTCTCCTGGAGGCATGCTGTAAAGGGAGGTATTGTTTTTAGAGAGGGGCATTACCTAACACAAAATAACTGGCAACAGGCTGCATCAATGCCAACATGCACTTTCAAGTCCTTGCTCAGTCTGACTGTAAAAAGACAATGTTAATATGATATAAACTGGAATGAATAAACCTGAGTCCTGATTTCATGTGAGCTAGTAATGCAGAACAATCATATCACCAGTGAAATTGGGATTTCTGGCTTGAATACTTGTCTCTGGTCAGTGACTTGTTAGGTAGTGAATGATGGATGAGGATGGCACATTTAGTCAGTTTCTATATTTTTCTGCTTCTCTTTTAGCAAAGTGTTTAGCAAAGACAGTGTTTCCTATACATAACTTGCCATTTCTTGAATTAATTTACTTCATACCTGGCACCTAAAACACGGTGCGGATTTGCCGCAACGGTAAATCGCATCGCATGAAGCTTGTTGCCCAGAAGAGGCTCCTGCTCCCTTTTGGGCGACAAGCTTCATGCCGGGTGCTTTGCCCTGGCAAAACCGCCCCACAATTTAGGTGCCATTGAAAATAATGACACCCGAACCTGCAGTTTGCAATTGTAATGCGTTTTGAGATCACAGGCAGAATCGCAGTGATTCTGCTGCAGTCCCAAAACACCCAGGTGTAAATGTGGCCTTATTGCTTAATAAATTAAAAAAGGTGTAAGCAGCATCCAGTTGAGTAGTGTTTCATAAATTCATATAATATGTACTCTTATTTTTTTCTCTTTACACATGCTCATATTTTTATTTTATTTTTAAATGCATCCAATTCGCATAACATGTGAACTGGACCAGCTTTTAATGGAGCTGGTTCACACATGTCCAGGGTGGCTGAGATACTTTCTTGAAAAGGGTCCTTCGCGATTTTAGGTCCGGTTTAGGTGCAAATTCAAGTAAACATTTGCACCCGAATCGCACATGAACCAGTGATCAAAACCGCACCAGACTCCAAACTGCAAACCGCAGCCGGGCATGTGTCCGGCAGCCAGACATGTGGACCCAGCCTTAGAAAGATGCATATTATTTACTGAAACTGGAGAATGCAAAATCTGGTGCAGCTCTGCAAACAAACTGATCAGCTTCTTCCAGGATTTTTTTTGTCAAAGCTTAATTGAACAAGTGGAAGTTAGAAGCTCTTTGGCTACCACGCCCAGCTGCACCAGATTTTGCACTCTCCCATTTCAGTAAATCAACCCCATTGGGTTTTTTAGAGAAAAAAAAAATCAAGAAAAGCATAGTATAACAGTCTTATGCCCCGTACACACGGTCGGAAATTCCGACCACAAAATCCGTCTGATTTTTTCCGACGGATTTTGTCCGACACTGGTGTTGCATACACACGGTCGGACAAAGTTGTCGGAAAATCCGATCATCCTGAACGTGGTGATGTTCGTTGCGTACGACGGGACTACGTAGAGGCTAGTAGCCAATAGCTTTGGTCTTGTAATGTGATCTGAGCATGCATGGCACTTTGTCCGTTGGAATTCGCTACACACGATCGGAAAAAGTCCGATAGGACTTTGTTGTCGGAAAATTTGAGAG
Source organism: Lithobates sylvaticus (assembly GCA_028564925.1). NCBI lineage: Eukaryota > Metazoa > Chordata > Amphibia > Anura > Ranidae > Lithobates > Lithobates sylvaticus. The sequence goes on along the minus strand of CM053027.1, from coordinate 496,152,206 downwards.
CAGGATCTCAAACGTTTTCCGTCGGAAATTCCAACGGAAAAAGTCCGATGGAGCCCACACACGGTCGGAATTTCCGACAACATGGTCCGATAGGACGGCGTCTAGAACTGTGTGGTACAGAGGTAAGATTTGGTACGCTTACCGTTATGGAAAATCTGACCGTGTGTACGGGGCATTACAGTACACATAAATAGTGTTATTTATGGTAAAGGTCTGATTCATTTGTTTTGTCTTGTGATTTGGCTTCATAGTTACATACTTAGAGAGGCTGAAAAAATATGCAAGTTCAGCCAATAGAAAAATAAAGATAAAGAAAACCTCCACATACATGGTTAATTCAGAGGGAGGCAAAAAAAAACCCTCATGAAGCATGGTCCAATTTGCTCTAGCGGGGGAAAAAAAATTCCTTCTTGATCCTCCAAGAGGCAATCAGATAGTCCTGGTTCAACTATCCCTGGTGTTAGTAACTATACATTTTATCATGGTGGATAAGGATTGTTCTTACTTTTCATTATATTTAAAGTTTCCCTTTCAGTCTCCTACACTAACAGAATAAATGGGAAAATCCGAGTGGTTGCTGTGGCCAACAGGAACAGATCTTCTTTGCAGCACTCTCATTCAAGAAGGCCAGAATGTAATCAGATTTATTGTATACTTCTCTGTTCATTGGACCTATGAAGCAGTTCACAGTGCTCTGTACCATTAATAAATAGGTTTTCTCTCTCCAAAGGACAGACCTATTGCACACAGCCTTTCCTTTTTGTTATCCAAAGTCAAGGGGGTATACTCGTTGTATAGAACCCAGCATGATCTCCTCACTACAAAGCTTGAATTTGGTCCATATTCCTGCCAATCATCTCCATCTCTAAGCTGCTTGTTACCACTCTGAGGTGTCTGTTATGAAATAGGTAACCAATAGCATCCAACCAGATTACACTTTTCATCATCCTAGAAGAGCTTTAGGCATTGTAAACAAACAGAATTCGTACGTACTGTAGATTACAGCACAACAGTGCTTCTTGCATCATATTAGACCCTTTTATCTGTCTTAGGCTGCCATGTACTTGGCCCATTTCTCTCCTGAGTGTTAATGAAACTGGGTCAGATAATTGCATAGGGTGACTGTTTTTAGCAGTAATTCCTTTAAGCCTTGCTTACCTAATTTCCTTTCTAAAAGATCAGGTCACATCAGCAAACTGTCAAGCCCAAACCCTCTCATGAACCAACCTGCTTTCTTAGATCCTTGATTACTTGATGTTCCAATAAAGTGAGTCTCATCCATTCTGAACTTACAGGAAGCAGTTCATAAGAGCACAAAGCTATCAGATCAGTGATTCGAGGATGTGAATATTCATTTTCAGTATAGGTATCATATAACATGGTCATTTACAAACAATGGCATAGACTGAAATGCAAATTAAAGTACCAGAAAGTCCAGCAACATTAAATAAGAATACATTATACCAGGGGCAAAAAAAAGTATAAGGCTTGATTCACACCTATGCAGGTTGCATTTTGCATAATTCAATACACGCTTTTCATCCATTGAATTCTATGGAACCAAAAACCAGAAAAAAGTCCCTGGTCCTTTCCATAAAATGAAAAGATGTGAACTATATCCATAGGAAACCATGTTAAACGGACCGTAGTGTGTTTCTGCAAACCTGAAAACGTACTAAAAAATGCATAGGTGTGAACCAGGCCTTAAAGAACCTTCCAACTTTTTTTGTGTTTTTTGTCAGTTTTTGTTGGGTATATATGCTATGTCAACTTAGATTATATGTATTTCTGTTCTTGCCAAAAATGATACTAGGCAAGAGAAGCCCACTGTGTGACACCTAAAGTCTGTGTGGATTCAGTAAGCTGGCTATGAAGTGTCCCTGTCTTGTTAATGCTGGCCAATATACACAGTCTACTTGGTTTATTGGTGCAATAGGGGCGCTGTTATATGTACGCAAATTAACTAAATTAAATACGTGTATTAAATGGATAGAGAGTAGTGCCCTCTATTTTACTTAATTGAGTGATCTGCCAAATAATGGGTAAATTGTGCCCGAAGTGGGGTATTGGAAAATCTTGTTTCCCAGGTGTGCTGTGAAAAAGAACTTGCCTGGTGATATTAAATTCTAGTATAAATGAATTGTTCCTTATATGTGGCTGGAGCCCATGTGTTTACAATCTGAAGTAATTAGTGCATCCGATATGCCACTCCGATAACCAAGTGGCAATTGGTGCTATGTTGCCTCCTGACAATCGCTAGGCAGTGGTGCCCCACCCTCAGTGCCAGCTAGATAGATTTAAACAGTACAGTTACACGTGTCTCCACATATGTTACTAAAAAATTGAAAATGCACTACATAGTGCATCCAACAGCTTCACAACAAAAGTATATATATATTCGCTCCAGTTACTCGTTGGCAATTACTAGAGCCCAAATATATCACCATGAACAAAGTCCCGAATAGGATTGTGCCTCTATATAAATGCTCAAGCGTGAAAAAAATTCTTGTGATTAATTAGAAAAACCATCCAAAGATAGTCTACATAAAAAATAAAAAACTCAAAAAGTTTTTGTAATTAAGAAAAAAGTTTGTGACAACAGTTCTTTCTGAAGATATGTGATAATTCACTCTTGCTGGATTTGCATGACAACCATCACCACAGAGTTCTTCTTACACCCAAAGTGAAAAAGGCAGTAAAGTTTGGCTGGCCGCTTACCAAATGTAGTTGATTGCTTTAATTAAAAAACAATCAAATGCGCTTATACAGGATTTTTCCTGTTCATAGATACACCCGTACTTTAGGCAGCTCTTCCTCCTCACAGATCAGCTCAAGTTATGATGGTATACATAGGTGGGAGCAGAGAAAAACACATCTCATAGCGTAATCTTGCTTTATTAAAAACACTGGATATAAAATACAGAAGCCAAATGGCTACTTACATTCCTCGGTGCCTGCCCGGCACTGGGGCTGCTCGCTTTGTAAAAAATGGATAGGAGAATCTTTCCCTTGTGGTTTTCCTGCTGAGCTTCGGCGTGCGTTCCACTCGCTGCTACCGCTGAGCCAATCAAACAGGAAGTCCTGGGAGTATTACGTTTGGAGTAGTGATCAGGTACCGCCTCCGACGCACGTTTCGTGATGTCATGTCTTCAGGGGGGCGTGACATCAAGAAACGTGCGTCGGAGGCGGTACCTGATCACTACTCCAAACGTAATACTCCCAGGACTTCCTGTTTGATTGGCTCAGCGGTAGCAGCGAGTGGAACGCACGCCGAAGCTCAGCAGGAAAACCACAAGGGAAAGATTCTCCTATCCATTTTTTACAAAGCGAGCAGCCCCAGTGCCGGGCAGGCACCGAGGAATGTAAGTAGCCATTTGGCTTCTGTATTTTATATCCAGTGTTTTTAATAAAGCAAGATTACGCTATGAGATGTGTTTTTCTCTGCTCCCACCTATGTATTCCATCATAACTTGAGCTGATCTGTGAGGAGGAAGAGCTGCCTAAAGTACGGGTGTATCTATGAACAGGAAAAATCCTGTATAAGCGCATTTGATTGTTTTTTAATTAAAGCAATCAACTACATTTGGTAAGCGGCCAGCCAAACTTTACTGCCTTTTTCACTTTGGGTGTAAGAAGAACTCTGTGGTGATGGTTGTCATGCGAATCCAGCAAGAGTGAATTATCACATATCTTCAGAAAGAACTGTTGTCACAAACTTTTTTCTTAATTACAAAACCTTTTTGAGTTTTTTCTTTTTTATGTAGACTATCTTTGGATGGTTTTTCTAATTAATCACAAGAATTTTTTTCACGCTTGAGCATTTATATAGAGGCACAATCCTATTCGGGACTTTGTTCATGGTGATATATTTGGGCTCTAGTAATTGCCAACGAGTAACTGGAGCGAATATATATATACTTTTGTTGTGAAGCTGTTGGATGCACTATGTAGTGCATTTTCAATTTTTTAGTAACATATGTGGAGACACGTGTAACTGTACTGTTTAAATCTATCTAGCTGGCACTGAGGGTGGGGCACCACTGCCTAGCGATTGTCAGGAGGCAACATAGCACCAATTGCCACTTGGTTATCGGAGTGGCATATCGGATGCACTAATTACTTCAGATTGTAAACACATGGGCTCCAGCCACATATAAGGAACAATTAATTTATACTAGAATTTAATATCACCAGGCAAGTTCTTTTTCACAGCACACTTGGGAAACAAGATTTTCCAATACCCCACTTCGGCACAATTTACCCATTATTTGGCAGATCACTCAATTAAGTAAAATAGAGGGCACTACTCTCTATCCATTTAATACACGTATTTAATTTAGTTAATTTGCGTACATATAACAGCGCCCCTATTGCACCAATAAACCAATATCACAAAATCGCATGATTTTCAAAGGGAGCGGCTCACTATTTTTATTATAAAATTGCACTATATTTTGCAAAATTCTTTGCAAAAGAAATTTATTTATTTTGCACATTTATACATTTAAGAAATATTGGTGGCTACAGTACACTAATATTTACATCCAAACAAACTCCAAGCGCGGGGTTGTAATAACCATAACAAGTGGTTGTTCATATCCCAATACACAGTCTACTAACTACTGATCAGTCTACTACCAAGAGTTCCTCAAAATCAAAAGAGTAAAACTATGCACTCTGCTAATGGTAGACTGTCCTGATCCATTCGTCCATTTCTGTGATTGCTTGAAAAAGCCTGAACTTTGCTGTTAGTGACTAGTGTAGTCTTTTAGGCTGGAATCACACCTATGCATTTTTAGTGCTTTTTGCATTTTGCAGATTTGCACTACAGTCCATTTAACATGGTTTCCTATGGAACACGTTCTGTAGTGCAAATCTGCAAAATGCAAAAAGCACTAAAAATGCATAGGTGTGAATCCAGCCTAAGCCAATCTAGGGTGCCCATATCAATTATATAACAGTAAAATGTCTTGATCATGTAATAATCCAATATCTGGCACCAGACTAAACAGTATTCAGACACCAGACTAACCAGGGTGAATGGCAATTGGACAAATTGAAAATCCTTGTCTAAAGCCAGCCAAGGAAAGATCAAAATTTGGCCGGTTAAGTAGGAACTGGCTGAATTTTGATCCATCTATGGGCTGGTTGGTTGTGCTGAAGTAGATCTATCAATCAACTTTAGCACCTTCTTTAAGCACACCTAGGGTGCCCATTTCAATTATAAGACAGTAAAATGTCTGGATCATGTAATAATCCAATGTCTGGGCTCTTTCAGACACCAGGCTAACAAGGGTAAATAGCAATTTAACAAATTGAAAATCCTTGGCTAAAGTCAGCCATAGATGGATCAAAATTGATTTGGCTATGAAGTGTCCACGTCTTGTTTATGCTGGCCAATATACAGAGCAGTTATCTGGAATTTTCAACAATTTTCACTCAGCTATGTTGTGGGAACTACTGATCAGTCTACTACCAAGAGTTGTTATGAAAACAGTGAAACCATGCAAACTGACTTTGTTAATGGGGGAATCAAGCAATTGTATAGTAGTTGAAGGAAAGAAAATTGCATAATGTATGGTTGCCAAAGAATTATTGTCTTTGCATTTGTAAGCTGGTGCCAGAGGTACAACACAACTTCCCCATCAAGCTCTATAGGTCAAAACATGATGATTTGCACAGTGCATCTATTTGTGTTTAGGGATGTTTAAACTGGTTGTAAACCCTTTCCTATACCCAGTGAAGTGAACAGCCCCAGATGATACACAGGGATGAAACAAATCTCCCTACATAAGTTTTACATGCATATCTGATGTCTTCAGCTTTATATTATATTTAGAAAGTTCAGATCATGTTAGGAGATTTTCTCTTCCTGTTCAGCACTGCAGTTAGGCCTGGACATACAGCCAAGACAGCTGATTTGAGGAAAGGCACACACCCCCTCTCCTCATAGGTAGAGACTTTCAGAGCTGTATCGTGATTAGTTCAGCTCTCTGCTAATCTATTTATAGCAACCTCCAATGACACAAAATTCAGCCTGGTTTTATAATGAAGAACTTGTCAGAAGTTACCAGGCTGATAACAGAAGAATGGAGCAGGAGACAGCTACAGGTAATAGTGCTTTGAAGAGAGATAAGGAAACACTGCAAATATACAGTATGTGCCCAGCTCAAATTCAGGTTTACATCGACTTTAAGGGCATGCGATCTAAAGTCTGGCTGTGTTGAGACCGAGAATGAAGTGTAAATTTGTCACACTTAAAGGATAAAAAGAAAAAAGTAAATGTGTGATGCACTGAAACAGCGTGTTGCCTTAGCGGCTGTCACAACGAACACTAGCCTGCTGCTAATATGAATGGGCCCTGAAGGATGTACACTTCCATTAACTCTGCAAGGTGCTGTATGGGTTTTTATGGCAGTGGATTACAGTTAACACTTGCAAAAAATTCTAACGCTGACACTAATGTGAACCAACACGCCTATAGCTTTTGACATGTTTACCCTGTGTTTAAGGCACATTAAAAACACACCCCAGACACACTTTTTTTTAATAAACGGGTAGGTGTTTTTTTTCCACTTCACAGACATTTTATAAATGCTTGTCAAATGAGCTGTAAACACTTTGTAAATACTAAAGGGACATTTAGAGCATGGTACCATAGACTTGAATGGAAGGAGTTGACAAGCTTCAACCCCTCCCAGACTCTACATGTATCTTCATTTTTGCTACACATGTGTTTCAAATATGAACAGCTCCATCCACTGTCCATATTATCCATTGTAGGCCATTTTGCCAGGCATTCAGGGAGTGGCAAATGCGTGCCCCAAACACCTGTTTCTAATGCCAATGTGAACAAGGCCTAAGGCCGATTTGGTGAACTCTGATTTGTACCAGAGTTTATTACAGCTGTAGAGTTAGTAGATCAGTGGCCTGTCAAAATCTGTAACAGGCTAAGCTATATGGAGGCTGAATGCGTCTGGACACTATAACGTGATATGTGTTCAGGAATGTATGCCCCAAATGCAGTAATTCTGTGTTAAGGACATATATCCCTGAATACATATGGTCCCAAACACAAGTACCACTTAGTACAGCTTTCCTCTGTGTCCAGCGACTGCACATTTCAGGCAGTAACAAAAAAAATTATTGAGTGGCGCAGGAAAAACTGATATGCTGTAAAGGTATGCACAAAAGTCTATAGGTAAAAGTCCAAATGAGACAAGTCCATAAAAGTCCAAAAATGTATGTGTATTAGCAATAGCTGTGCAACCCCAGTGATGGCTCCCCAAAGCGAAGCAACCTCTTTGGGAAACAAAGGGAATACAAGGGGGGCGCCAGACTAAGTTTAGCAGCAGATGAAAACCATTAGATTAATTTAAAAGCCAATTGCCAACTTACATTAAGGATAAAATAAGTAGGCATATCTAGGGGTCTCTGGCTGGCGTGACTAGGCTCCCCAAGGTCACCAATGCAGGTCCTGAATGTTAGGGTACTTTTGTGCCTAGTGTGCTCCTGGTGGAGCATCAGGAAGCAGACTTGAGGCGGCATTAACCAGCGTGGTAGCCGTCGGACTGAAAATTACGTAAGCAGGAGGCGGGGGTGTCACAGCCCAATCAGATGACATTTCAGTAAGTAAATTTTGATAGCCTGCTGGGAGCGAGGCTGGGCCTCCAAAAACACCAGGATTTGATGCTGACGGGTAAATTACCCATGTGCATCTATTGTAAATTTTAACTCAAACGGTTTTCTGGGCAAACTGGTTACATTTTAGCATCAGCTTGTTTTTCTGAAGGCTAAGCTCAACTCCTGCTGAAGCTAAGCTTCACAAGATGTGGTGAAGGGGTCCATTTTATATTTAGCAACAAAATAATTTACATAAAAATGGTTTTGTTGTTATCTGGCACCTCATATACTCATTCAAGCAACAACAGTTTGATGTCATGCCATGAATTAGCATGAATTAGCATTCTGTGATTAGATAGATGGCTTTTTCTATAAGGCCCCTTTCACACAGGAAAAGGTGACCAAACGTCCCCGGTTTCCCGGGGACAGTCCCCAGACTCAGGACACTGTCCCCGGACCAAGCCTGTCCCCATTTTTTTCCCAGATTCAGGGACGTATTAACGTAGACAGGGCATCCCATGCTGGCTGATAAACAGCCTGGTGGCTTCGGATGCTGATGCCCATGCTGGACGATCTCACTGCCGCTCCTTCTGCTGTTCAGTGGAGGAGAGACAGGGCCAAAAATTAACTGTGTGGAGGGCTAAAAACGGGAGGTGAGCAGATGGGGGGGGGTCTGTTTGTACACAGGTGGGAGCAGTGGGGGAGCAGGAGTCAGAGCTGATGCAACTGCATGGAGAGATGGAAAGCTTAGCTGTTGTGGGAGAAAGGCTAAGAGGTGGCTGCAGAGATAATTTGTGAGAGAAGGGTGCAGATGTGAGCTATGGATGTGGGGGCAGAAGTGTCCTCTGTGTATAGCAAACCTCTGAACCCTGCACTCAATGCCTAACACCCTCCTGTATATTATGCTGTCCTGTGCCCAGCGCTCTGTGTATTATGCAGTCCTGTGCCCAGCGCTCTGTGTATTATGCAGTCCTGTGTCCAGCGCTCTGTGTATTATGCAGTTCTTTGCCCAGTGCTCTGTGTATTATGTAGTCCTGAGCCCAGAACTCTGTGTATTTTGCAGTCCTGTCCCTATTGCCAATAAAAAAAAATATGTCCCCAGATTTAATTTGAAAAATCTGGTCACCTTAAGACAGGAGTTTTGAATGTTCATTTCTCCTCCATCTGTTGACAGAGGAAAAAAGGACACCACTGTATTTCTATAGGCAAGTGGATATTAGCAGATGATCATCCATTGACACCCACTCGCATCTGCCTTTGTTAAAATCCATTTTTTTAAAACAGAAGAAATCCCTATTTTTCTTCTAGAAGCAGATCTAAATTGATGTCAATGGACAAACAGTCCATTTTTACAATTGCCAGCAATTAAAAATTAAAAATAAAAACTGCATGGGCACCATACCAGGCCCTTTGGATCTGGTGTGGATTTTAAGGTGAACCCCTTAAGCCAACATGTTTTTTTTAAAATAGCGTGGGGTCCCCCCAAAATCCATACCAGACCCTTATCCAAGCTTGCAGGCCAGGAAAGGGGGGGATGAGCGAGCGGCTGAATGTTACAAGGCTACATGTCATCAACATAAGGGGATGCTTGGGGCAAAGGGGGCTCTGCCCCCCCAAAAGCACCTTGTCCCCATGTTAATGGAGACAAGGGCCTCTTCCCCACCACCCTGGTCGGTGGTTGTGGGGTCTGCGGGCAGGAGGCTTATCGGAATCAGGAAACCCCCTTTAACAAGGAGGCCCCCGGATCCTGGCTCCCCCTATGTGAATGAATATGGGGTACATAGTACCGGTACTTATTTACCCAATACAAAAGTGTAGTGTAAAAAAACACAGGAGGCAGTTTTTGACAAGTCCTTTATTAAAAAAAATAAAAAAAGTGATTGACAAATGATCTACACCGGGGAACATTTTTTATTTTTGTTTTTTTTAATGGACTTGTCAAAAACTGGTGTTGTGTTTTTATTTACTTTTTATAGGTAGGTAGCTGGGTGACAGTTAGAAGGAGGGTAGAGGAAAGAGCCATAGGGAGGCCAGTCCTGAGTTGGTACAGCACAACAAATATGCCAAGTTGCATGATGTTGGGGATATTAGTTCAGAAATGGCAGTGCTGGAGCAGGGGAATGAATGCTTCGGTAAGGAGGGGGCCAAGGATACAGACAAGTTTAAAGAGGTACTGGTTAGGGATGAGCCGAAACACCCCCGGGTTCGGTTCGAACCAGAACCTTCGAACGGACCGAAAGTTCGCGCGAATTTTCGAACCCTATACGTTATAATGGACGCGAACGTTCGAAATCAAAAGTGCTAATTACAACGGCCAATATGCATGTTAATGTCATAAAACAGGTTTGGGGACCCGGGTCCTGCCCCAGGGGACATATATCAATGCAAAAAGAACTTTTTAAAAACTAACGTTTTTTCGGGAGCAGTCATTTTAATGATGCATAAAGTGAAAAAAAAAAAAGTGAAATTTTCCTTTAAATATGGTACCTGGGGGGTGTCTAAAGTATGCCTGTGAAGTGGCATGTGTTTCCCGTGTTTAGAACTGTCCTTGCACAAAATGACATTTGTAAAGGAAAAAAAGAAGCCATTTAAAACCACTTGCGGCTTTAGGTTTGATCTTAAGTAGAATCTGAACAGGTACATTATGAAGTGTAGCTCCATCCCAAAAAAATCTATTTTTAAGCTTTTTGGAGAACATAGGGAGGGGTTATCACCCCTGTAACATTTGCTGTCTTTGCACATCTGTTCAGAACATGTCACCTCACTTTCCGTCCCAATGACAAATGTTTTTGGAAAAGTGGGGTTTTAATTGAAACAAGGATTGGTGATAAAGTATCAGTAGAGAGGAGATACCTTTTTCCCAAATTAAATCTAACAGGATAGAATTTCCCTTCCTAGGGGTAGATTTCCTCTCACTTCCTGTTTTCTCTTTCCATTTGCAAGTAGGAGTCGTTTGTAAGTTGGATGTTTGAAAGTAGGGGCCTGGCGTATATACTCTGCAGAAATTTGCCCTATTAGATGTTGGTGTAGCCACAAGACTGGTGGGCACAGGAATGGGCCCTGCTGTGAGTTAATAGATCAAGATTTGTAATTGCATGCACCTGTTGAACAGGGCAGAAAAATTGGGGGTGGTGGTGGTGGTGGTGGACGGTTTTGCCACAAGACTGTAAGCTCTCACAGTTACTCTTGGTGGGCGCAGGAATGGGCCCTGCTGTGAGTTATTAGATCAAGATTTGTAATTGCAAGCACCTGATGAACAGGGCAGAAAAATTGGGCCTTTGGCGGTGGTGGTGGACGGTGTTGCCACAAGACTGTAGGCCCTCATAGTTACTCTTGGTGGGCGCAGGAATGGGCCCTGCTGTGAGTTATTAGATCAAGATTTGTAATTGCAAGCACCTGATGAACAGGGCAGAAAAATTGGGCCTTTGGCGGTGGTGGTGGACGGTGTTGCCACAAGACTGCAGGCCCTCATAGTTACTCTTGGTGGGCGCAGGAATGGGCCCTGCTGTGAACTATTAGATCAAGATTTGTAATTACCCGCCCCTGTTAAACAGGGGCTGAAAAATTGTGCCTTAGGCACTGGTGCTGGTGCCACAACACTGCAACCCCTCACAGAGACTGTACTTGGAGCACAGCAGTCACACGTGTTGCGAAGCATTTTTTTAAAAAATTGTAAGTACACGCCCCTGTTAAACAGGGGCTGAAAAATTGTGCCTTAGGCACTGGTGCTGGTGCCACAACACTGCAACCCGGCCCTCACAGATACTGTACTTGGAGCACAGCAGTCACACGTGTTGCGAAGCATTTTTTTAAAAAATTGTAAGTACACGCCCCTGTTAAACAGGGGCTGAAAAATTGTGCCTTAGGCACTGGTGCTGGTGCCACAACACTGCAACCCGGCCCTCACAGAGACTGTACTTGGAGCACAGCAGTCACACGTGTTGCGAAGCATTTTTTTTAAAAATTGTAAGTACACGCCCCTGTTAAACAGGGGCTGAAAAATTGTGCCTTAGGCACTGGTGCTGGTGCCACAACACTGCAACACGGCCCTCACAGAGACTGTACTTGGAGCACAGCAGTCACACGTGTTGCGAAGCATTTTTTTAAAAAAATTGTAAGTACACGCCCCTGTTAAACAGGGGCTGAAAAATTGTGCCTTAGGCACTGGTGTGGTGGCATGGATCATTGAGGAGGAGGAAGAGGATAGTCAGTGAACATAAGAGGACAGTCACTCAGCATCAGCATAGGCAGTCTTGAAGGGATGTGACATTAAAAATTATTCGGTTATATCCGCCTCAGGTGCCTGGTAGCTGGTGGTGATCCAAGACTGATTCATTTTGATGAATGTCAGTCGATCAACCGAGGCGGTGGACAGGCGCACCCTATGATCAGTCACAAATCCTCCAGCAGCACTGAATGTGCGTTCGGAAAGAACGCTGGAGGCAGGACAGGCCAGTAGCTCAATTGCATACTGTGCAAGCTCTGGCCAGTGATCCATCCTCAGGACCCAGTAAGCCAGAGGATTTTCGGTGGGAAAGGTGTCCAAGTCTGACCTTGCCCCAAGGTATTCCTGCACCATGTATATCAGACGCTGGCGATGGTTGCTGGAACCGATCATACCTTGGGGCTGCGGACTAAAAAATTGTCTGAACGCATCGGTCAGACGTCCACCTTCCCCACCGCTCCTTCTGCCACTGACCGAAGCCTCAGCAACTCGTCGCCCAGGACCAGGAGTTTGTAGCCTCCCAGTTTCTGGGAACGCGTTGCACAGACCTTTCTGCAAGGCCTCCCTGAGATGTCTCATCCTCTGCTCCCTCTGCGACGGCAAGATAAGGTCCGCAACCTTACCCTTGTACCGCGGATCAAGGAGAGTGGCCAGCCAGTAATGGTCCCTCTCCTTGATCCGAAGAACACGAGGATCCTTCCGCAGGCTTTGCAGGATCAGGGAGGCCATGCAGCGTAGGTTAGCTGAGGCATTCGGTCCGGAGTCTTCTGGGTCACTGAGGATGACATGATCGCCAGCCACCTCCTCCCAGCCACGTACAAGTCCACTGGCTTGTTGGGACTGTACATCATCCCTAAAAGACTGCTGCTGCTGATGCTGAGTGCCAGGCTCCACCTCCATGCTCACACAATCCTCCTCCTCCTCCTCCTCCTCCTCCTCCTCATCCTCTTCCTGTGTGATGGGTGGGACAGAAGGAACACTGTCCGGATAAAGGGGGCCTTGAGAGGCAAGGAAGTCCTCCTCTTCCTGCCTCTGTTCTGCCTCAAGTGCCCTGTCCATTATCCCACGCAGCGTATGCTCCAACAGGTGGACAAGAGGGACAGTGTCACTGATGCATGCACTGTCACTGCTCACCATCCTCGTGGCCTCCTCAAATGGTGAGAGGACAGTGCATGCATCCCTGATCATGCTCCACTGACGTGGGGAAAAAAAACCAAGCTCCCCTGACCCTGTCCTGGTGCCGTAGTCGCAAAGGTACTCATTGATGGCCCTCTGCTGCGTGTGCAGTCGCTGCAGCATGGCCAACGTTGAGTTCCACCTGGTGGGCATGTCAGATATTAGGCGGTTCTTGGGCAGGTTCAGCTCCTTTTGCAGCTCAGTCAGCCGAGCACTGGCATTATAAGATCGGCGGAAATGCACACAGACTTTCCTGGCCTGCCTCAGGACATCCTGTAAGCCTGGGAACCTGCCCAAGAACCGCTGCACCACCAGGTTGAGGACGTGAGCCATGCAGGGCACATGGGTGAGCTGCCCCTGTCGCAGGGCGGAGAGGAGGTTGGTGCCATTGTCAGAAACGACCATTCCTGGCTTAAGCTGACGTGGCGTCAACCACCTCTCGGCCTGCCCCTGCAGAGCTGCCAGAACCTCTGGCCCAGTGTGGCTCCTGTCCCCCAAACACACCAGCGCAAGCACGGCATGGCATCTTTTTGCCTGCGTACTTGCGTAGCCCCTTGTACGCCTACGGAGCACCGCTGGTTCCAAGGACAGAGCACTGGAGGAAGAAGAAGAGGAGGGGGGGTGGAGGAGAGAGGTGTGTCACAACCAGTAGCAGTAGTCGCGTTTTGGAGGCGTGGTGGCGGAACAACCTCCAACACTACTGCACCTTGTCCTGCATCCCTCCCAGCTGCCAATAGAGTGACCCAATGGGCCGTGAAAGAAAGGTACCGTCCCTGTCCATGCCTGCTGGACCATGAGTCAGCGGTAATATGCACCTTACCGCTGACCGCCCTGTCCAGCGAGGCATGGACATTGCCCTCCACATGCCGGTAGAGAGACGGAATCGCCTTCCGCGAGAAAAAGTGGCGTTTGGGAACCTGCCACTGAGGAACCGCACATTGAACAAACTCACGGAAGGGGGCCGAGTCTACCAACTGAATAGGCAGCAGTTGAAGTGCAAGCAATTTAGCAAGGCTAGCATTCAACCGCTGGGCATGTGGATGGCTGGGAGTGTACTTCTTTCTACGGTCCAGCAGCTGGGGCAGGGAAATTTGCCTGCTGCATTCGGACGTCGGTGTACTGCAAGTACTTGGTTGTGACACACCGAATTCTACACCTTCAGTCCTCTCAGAGCAGCTTTCAGAGAGGACTGAAGGTGTAGTGGGGATGGAGATCCCAGCTGAGGAGGAGCAAGGAGAGGTCCGCTTAGTTCTTTGGTGTGGGTCTTTTATGTGTGCCTGCCAACGAGCTGCATGGCAGGTCGCCATATGTCTGGTCATGCTTGTCGTGCCCAAGCGGCTGATGTTTTGGCCACGCGAGATACGCTTGAGACAAATATTGCAAATAGCAGTGGTGCGATCTGCTGCACTCGTCTCAAAAAAGGCCCACACCAAAGAACTTTTCTGATAACGTGCAGAGGCAGCGCCCTGCACAGGCGGAGCTCTGCGGTGTTGTACAGTTGCTGTGCTGGCCTCTACCTGGCCTCCAGGGGGCATCCTGCCTCGTTGGACATGTGACGCCGCATCCTCCTCCAAATCGTCCTCCTCCTCATCCTCTCTCCCTTGAGGCACCCACGTGGAGTCAGTGACCTCATCATCCCCTCCCTCTTCACCACTAGAGCAAACCTGACAGTAAGCTGCAGCTGGTGGAACTGTACTGCCAGATTCCTCAAGCTGGGTATCGTCATCCGAGCCTTCGAATCGTTGGGCATCCTCCTGGAGCATGTACCCAACACTGTGCTCAAAGAGTTCGGGGGACTCCTCAGGAGGACATGGTGGGTCTAGGGAAGGGGTGGCTGATGATGCTCTGTCAGTACCCTGAGCCTGGGTGAGAGAGGATGAGGAGGATGAGGAGGGCTTGGTCATCCATTCTACCAAGCCTTCAGCATGATGCGGCTCCACATGTCCAGCTGCCGAAAACAAAGACGCGCGTGTCCCATGGCCACGTGCTGATGACGATGCACGACCACGTCCACGTCCACGGCCACGTCCACTAGAAACAGAGCCTGCCTGCCCTGTGTTCTTGGCTCTGCACGCTCTGCCTCCCCTTGGCGGTCTTCCAGCCATTGTAGTCGGTAGTCCTGTGGGTGCTGCTGAGAAAAAAATATAGGAGCTCTGTGTGATGCCACTAACACACTAGAAGTCCTATGGGTGCTTCTGCAAAGAAAATAGAGGAGCTCTGTGTGATGCCACTAACACACTAGAAGTCCTGTGGGTGCTTATGCAAAGAAAATAGAGGAGCTCTGTGTGATGCCACTAACACACTAGAAGTCCTGTGGGTGCTTCTGCAAAGAAAATAGAGGAGCTCTGTGTGATGCCACTAACACACTAACACACTAGAAGTCCTGTGGGTGCTGATGCAAAGAATATAGAGGAGCTCTGTGTGATGCCACTAACACACTAGAAGTCCTGTGGGTGCTTCTGCAAAGAAAATAGAGGAGCTCTGTGTGATGCCACTAACACACTAGAAGTCCTGTGGGTGCTTCTGCAAAGAAAATAGAGGAGCTCTGTGTGATGCCACTACACACTAGAAGTCCTGTGGGTGCTGCAAAGAAAATAGAGGAGCTCTGTGTGATGCACTAACACACTAGAAGTCCTGTGGGTGCTTATGCAAAGAATATAGAGGAGCTCTGTGTGATGCCACACTAACACACTAGAAGTCCTGTGGGTGCTTCTGAGAAGAATATAGAGGAGCTCTGTGTGATGCCACTAACACACTAGAAGTCCTATGGGTGCTTCTGCAAAGAAAATAGAGGAGCTCTGTGTGATGCCACTAACACACTAGAAGTCCTGTGGGTGCTTATGCAAAGAAAATAGAGGAGCTCTGTGTGATGCCACTAACACACTAGAAGTCCTGTGGGTGCTTATGAGAAGAATATAGAGGAGCTCTGTGTGATGCCACTAACACACTAGAAGTCCTGTGGGTGCTGCTGAGAAGAATATATAGGAGCTCTGTGTGATGCCACTAACACACTAGAAGTCCTATGGGTGCTTCTGCAAAGAAAATAGAGGAGCTCTGTGTGATGCCACTAACACACTAGAAGTCCTGTGGGTGCTTCTGCAAAGAAAATAGAGGAGCTCTGTGTGATGCCACTAACACACTAGAAGTCCTGTGGGTGCTTAAGCAAAGAAAATAGAGGAGCTCTGTGTGATGCCACTAACACACTAGAAGTCCTGTGGGTGCTTATGCAAAGAAAATAGAGGAGCTCTGTGTGATGCCACTAACACACTAGAAGTCCTGTGGGTGCTTATGCAAAGAAAATAGAGAGGAGCTCTGTGTGATGCCACTAACACACTAGAAGTCCTGTGGGTGCTGCAAAGAAAATAGAGGAGCTCTGTGTGATGCCACTAACACACTAGAAGTCCTGTGGGTGCTGCTGCAAAGAATATAGAGGAGCTCTGTGTGATGCCACTAACACACTAGAAGTCTGTGGGTGCTTATGCAAAGAAAATAGAGGAGCTCTGTGTGATGCCACTAACACACTAGAAGTCCTGTGGGTGCTTCTGCAAAGAAAATAGAGGAGCTCTGTGTGATGGACTAACACACTTCAAGTCCTATAGGTGCTTCTGGGAAGAAAATATAGAGCTGTCTGTGTGATGGGACTAACACACTTCAAGTCCTATGGGTGCTTCTGGCAACAAAATATAGCTCTGTCTGTGTGATGGGACTAACACACTTCAAGTCCTATAGGTGCTTCTGGGAAAGAAAATATAGCTCTGTGTGTGTAATGGGACTAACACACTTCAAGTCCTATAGGTGCTTCTGGGAAAAAATATAGCTCTGTGTGTGTGATGGGACTAACACACTTCAAGTCCTATAGGTGCTTCTGGGAACAAAATATAGCTCTGTGTGTGTGATGGGACTAACACACTTCAAGTCCTATAGGTGCTTCTGGGAACAAAATATAGCTCTGTGTGTGTGATGGGACTAACACACTTCAAGTCCTATAGGTGCTTCTGGGAACAAAATATAGCTCTGTGTGTGTGATGGGACTAACACACTTCAAGTCCTATAGGTGCTTCTGGGAACAAAATATAGCTCTGTGTGTGTAATGGGACTAACACACTTCAAGTCCTATAGGTGCTTCTGGGAACAAAATATAGCTCTGTGTGTGTGATGGGACTAACACACTTCAAGTCCTATAGGTGCTTCTGGGAACAAAATATAGCTCTGTGTGTGTAATGGGACTAACACACTTCAAGTCCTATAGGTGCTTCTGGGAACAAAATATAGCTCTGTGTGTGTAATGGGACTAACACACTTCAAGTCCTATAGGTGCTTCTGGGAACAAAATATAGCTCTGTGTGTGTGTAATGGGACTAACACACTTCAAGTCCTATAGGTGCTTCTGGGAACAAAATATAGCTCTCTGTGTGTGTAATGGGACTAACACACTTCAAGTCCTATAGGTGCTTCTGGGAACAAAATATAGCTCTGTGTGTGTAATGGGACTAACACACTTCAAGTCCTATAGGTGCTTCTGGGAACAAAAATATAGCTCTGTGTGTGTAATGGGACTAACACACTTCAAGTCCTATAGGTGCTTCTGGGAACAAAATATAGCTCTGTGTGTGTAATGGGACTAACACACTTCAAGTCCTATAGGTGCTTCTGGGAACAAAATATAGCTCTGTGTGTGTGATGGGACTAACACACTTCAAGTCCTATAGGTGCTTCTGGGAACAAAATATAGCTCTGTGTGTGTGATGGGACTAACACACTTCAAGTCCTATAGGTGCTTCTGGGAACAAAAATATAGCTCTGTGTGTGTAATGGGACTAACACACTTCAAGTCCTATAGGTGCTTCTGGGAACAAAATATAGCTCTGTGTGTGTAATGGGACTAACACACTTCAAGTCCTATAGGTGCTTCTGGGAAAGAAAATATAGCTCTGTGTGTGTAATGGGACTAACACACTTCAAGTCCTATAGGTGCTTCTGGGAACAAAATATAGCTCTGTGTGTGTAATGGGACTAACACACTTCAAGTCCTATAGGTGCTTCTGGGAACAAAATATAGCTCTGTGTGTGTAATGGGACTAACACACTTCAAGTCCTATAGGTGCTTCTGGGAACAAAATATAGCTCTGTGTGTGTAATGGGACTAACACACTTCAAGTCCTATAGGTGCTTCTGGGAACAAAATATAGCTCTGTGTGTGTAATGGGACTAACACACTTCAAGTCCTATAGGTGCTTCTGGGAACAAAATATAGCTCTGTGTGTGTGATGGGACTAACACACTTCAAGTCCTATAGGTGCTTCTGGGAACAAAATATAGCTCTGTGTGTGTGATGGGACTAACACACTTCAAGTCCTATAGGTGCTTCTGGGAACAAAATATAGCTCTGTGTGTGTGTAATGGGACTAACACACTTCAAGTCCTATAGGTGCTTCTGGGAACAAAATATAGCTCTGTGTGTGTAATGGGACTAACACACTTCAAGTCCTATAGGTGCTTCTGGGAGAAAATATAGCTCTGTGTGTGTGTAATGGGACTAACACACTTCAAGTCCTATAGGTGCTTCTGGGAACAAAATATAGCTCTGTGTGTGTGATGGGACTAACACACTTCAAGTCCTATAGGTGCTTCTGGAACAAAATATAGCTCTGTGTGTGTGATGGGACTAACACACTTCAAGTCCTATAGGTGCTTCTGGGAACAAAATATAGCTCTGTGTGTGTGATGGGACTAACACACTTCAAGTCCTATAGGTGCTTCTGGGAACAAAATATAGCTCTGTGTGTGTAATGGGACTAACACACTTCAAGTCCTATAGGTGCTTCTGGGAACAAAATATAGCTCTGTGTGTGTAATGGGACTAACACACTTCAAGTCCTATAGGTGCTTCTGGGAACAAAATATAGCTCTGTGTGTGTAATGGGACTAACACACTTCAAGTCCTATAGGTGCTTCTGGGAACAAAATATAGCTCTGTGTGTGTGATGGGACTAACACACTTCAAGTCCTATAGGTGCTTCTGGGAACAAAATATAGCTCTGTGTGTGTGATGGGACTAACACACTTCAAGTCCTATAGGTGCTTCTGGGAACAAAATATAGCTCTGTGTGTGTAATGGGACTAACACACTTCAAGTCCTATAGGTGCTTCTGGGAACAAAATATAGCTCTGTGTGTGTAATGGGACTAACACACTTCAAGTCCTATAGGTGCTTCTGGGAACAAAATATAGCTCTGTGTGTGTAATGGGACTAACACACTTCAAGTCCTATAGGTGCTTCTGGGAAGAAAATATAGCTCTGTGTGTGTAATGGGACTAACACACTTCAAGTCCTATAGGTGCCTCTGGGAACAAAAAGAAGGAGCTCTGCCTGCCTGCCACGAACACACTACAAGTCCTATAGGTGCTTCTGGTAACAAAATATAGGAGCTCTGCCTGCCTGCCACGAACACACTACAAGTCCTATAGGTGCTTCTGGTAACAAAATATAGGAGCTCTGCCTGCCTGCCACGAACACACTACAAGTCCTATAGGTGCTTCTGGTAACAAAATATAGGAGCTCTGCCTGCCTGCCACGAACACACTACAAGTCCTATAGGTGCTTCTGGTAACAAAATATAGGAGCTCTGCCTGCCTGCCACCAACACACTACAAGTCCTATAGGTGCTTCTGGTAACAAAATATAGGAGCTCTGCCTGCCTGCCACGAGCACACTACAAGCCCCTCTTTCTCAATCAATCTTTGTAACTGAATCTATCTAACTCAATCTCTGTAAGTGAATCTCTCTAACTATCTAAATGCAGCAGAGTGTCACAGAATCTGCCTGCTCAATCTGCGCCGGAACAGCATGTGACCGGCGCAGACGGCGTGGCGGCGTTTTATAGGGGGGGGCGTGTACTACAGCCCCTGAGCTGTAATTGGCTACAGGCGTCCTGCCTGTAGCCAATTATGGCTCTTCGAGTTTCCGGGGCTGTGATTGGCCAAGCATGCGGGGTCACAGTGCATGCTTGGCCAATCATCAGCCAGCAATGCACTGCGTCGGCCGCGCCGGCCGCAATGCAGTGCGGGGCCGCTCGCATCACACGAACGTGATGCGAGCGGCCAAAATAGTTCTGGGCTCGCCGAGCGAGCGAACGCCCGGTGCTCGATGCGAACGTGGGTTCGCATCGAGCACCGGGCCCATCCTTAGTACTGGTGGTAGGGGACTCAATTATTAGAAGGACAGAGAGAGTAATCTGCCACAAAGACCATGATCGCCGAATGGTATGTTGTTTACCAGGCTCTCAGGTTTGACACATCGCGGATCAGATGGACAGATTATGTGGTAGGGCTGGGGAGGGCTCAGCTATCATGGTACACTTTGGTACCAATGACAAAGTAAGAGGAAGGTGGAGCATCCTTAAAAATAATTTCAGGGACTTAGGACTTGGACTTAAGAGCTATATTGAAGAGAAGTGCCCCCAAGGTGGTATTCACAGAGATACTTCCGGTACCTCGAGCCACACCAGAGAGGCAGCAGGAAATTAGGGAAATTAACAGATGGCTGAGGAACTTGTGTAGGAAGGAGGGTTTTGGGTTCCTGGAGAACTGGGCTGACTTTTCAGTCAGTTACCGGCTCTTTAGTATTGACAGGCTGCACCTTAATTTTGAGGGTTGGCCAAGAATTTGGAGGGGCTTTTAAACTAGGTGTTGAGAGGGGGGGGGGTTCAGAGGAAGCAATAGTTGGAAGTGAGCAAAAGACAGAGGCGAATAGTGTAGGCACTGGTGATAATACAGTATCTCACAAAAGTGAGTACACCCCTCACATTTTTTTAAATATTTTATTATATTTTTTCATGTGACAACACTGAAGAAATTACACTTTGCTACAATGTAAAGTAGTGAGTGTACAGCTTGTATAACAGTGTACATTTGTTGTCCCTCAAAATAACTCAACACACAGCCATTAATGTCTAAACCTCTATCAACAAAAGTGAGTACACCCCTAAGTGAAAATGTCCAAATTTGGCCCAACGTGTCAATATTTTGTGGGGCCACCATTATTTTCCAGCACTGTCTTAACCCTCTTGGGCATGGAGTTCCACAGAGCTTCATAGGTTGCCACTGGAGTCCTCTTCCACGACATCACAGTGCTGGTGGATGTCTTTTTTTCAGATCCTCAGAGAGTTCTTTGCCATGAGGTACCATGTTGAACTTCCAGTGACCAGTATGAGAGAGTGAGAGCGATAACACCAAATTTAACATACCTGCTCCCCATTCACACCTGAGACCTTGAACACTAACAAGTTACATGACATTGAGGAGGGAAAATGGCTAATTGGGCCGAATTTGGACATTTTCACTTAGGGGTGTACTCACTTTTGTTGCCAGCGGTTTAGACATTAATGGCTGTGTGTTGAGTTATTTTGAGGGGACAGCAAATGTACACTGTTATACAAGCTTTACACTCATCACTTTACATTGTAGCAAAGTGTAATTTCTTCAGTGTTGTCACATGAAAAGTGACATAAAAGTGACAGTAAATAAAATATTTACAAAAATGTGTGGCGTGTACTCACTTTTGTGAGATACTGTATATCCATAACAACTAATCCCAGGGTAAATGAGTTGACAAATCAAAAAGGAAGCCTGAGAAAACATAAGGAGAAAATAATATGCACCTGTACAAAACTCAGAGGCATGTTCACAAATGCCAGGAGACTAGTCAATAACCGTTGCAACTTTTCAAGTCTCAGCAAGTGAGTCTCTCTGCATCCCCAGTGTCATGAAAGTCCCCAGGAAGGACTTAGGTCTGGAGTCAAGGGCCTGGTTTATAACCAAAGCATTAAAAGAGATGCTTGAACTTTGGGTTGTACAGCCAATCTATACAGGTGTGTCTCCTCCACAGTTTGACAGTCTGGTACTGCGGAGTACCACTAGGTGGAGCACTGAATGGCAGGCTGTACAGAACAAAGAACAGGACAGGAATGGTTTATTCATGAATTTTTTACTTTTGTTAAAAGTTGTCACTGCGTATACTGCTGGATTACATCCAGAAGAAATAATATTTGAAAGAGACTTTGGAGAAATGGAAAATAAGCCTAAAATGTCTGTGGTTTCACCTCATAACAGCCAGATGGGAAGCATTTCTGCTGCTTTGGTCCAGGGTGGTGCTGGTCAGTTGTCGGTGAAGGGCGCGTATACTGCACCAGTGGAAAAACCACATGAGATGGAAGGGCCAAGTGTGGACCCGAAAGCAGCAGAGATCTTGACCAGGGCTAAAACGAAGGTGGTTAAAGTGACTGGGGTCCCCAGTCCAATGTTTGGTTTAGGTGACAAACCTAATGAGGTCCCTGAGACAGGGGAATGGATAAGGAGTGCGGTAAAAATTGTATGTGGATCAGATGAGAGCTTGTCTGTTCAGGTGGATAAAAATACAGATGGCATCAGAACAGGTCAAGTGGTAGGACAGCTGCCTGCAGAGTGGGTTAACCCAGGGGAGGTGACGTCCTGTGAGGTTCCCATGGGTGATGGCGGCCCTCCAGTATGGGTGCCCTCTGCAGACTCTGCCCTAGCAAATGCTGGAAAAAAAGGCATTGACATGTGCAACATTGAGAGGTCTAATGTTGGTTTGAATATGTCTGTCAATGATGAACCAAATACTGTGTTAATGGTACATGATAATTTGGTAGTCAAAGGTAAAGGCAAAAGAGTTGGTAAACCTAAGAGACCTATTGTGATGGGGAAAACAATTACCAGTGAGGGAAAAGGTGGTTCCTCATCAGGCGTAGTGTCTGGAGCAAGTTCCCTACAGAATCCGGAAACTGAGTTAGAAGGAAGTAGCAGGAAAGGCAGGTTTCCACCAGAAAAGAAATGTGAGCTCAGGAACCCCAAGGACAGAGGGAGTAGGCTGAGGATACAGAACTGTAGGACCCCGTTGCGATCCAGGGTAGGGCGTGCCTGGAAACGCACCCGAAAAAAAAATTGGGCCTACGCAGCGAACAGCTGGCGCAGAAGTGCCCCAATCAAGGATTCGGGCTGGTGTGTTCCGGCCCCTTCGGGTTCAAAACAAGGGGAGGGGATATGTGACAGTAGGAGATGCTGTCAAGGTAAACTTGATAATTTGGGGGACACAGGGTATGCACATTTGCTTGGTGCAAGGCTACAGAGCATAAATGTGGACTGGAGAAAACTGCTTTTGAGGTACTGCTAAAGAGCCAGGTGGGCTAGCATTTTCTGAGTGTTTATTTGCTGGAGAAGAAGCCCTGTGTGGGAAACCTTTATGTCACAGACTATAATTTGCCTTTTTAATAAAAATGGGCTACCATGCCCTTAAATATAGTTCCTGACTGGCTTGAATCACTAACAAACGCATCTGCCACGAGAGCTAATGGTACCCCATGTTACACTGTAAGTACATGAAGAGAATAGGCTCTAGGAAGCTAGGGTTCTTTTCACCATGTCAGTGGCACCTAATTCAGGATATGGGCAACATCTTATCACCATTTGACTACAATTGTGTCTACTGCCTTCATCCCTGTGTGGCAGAGGCAGCAGGGGGCAGAAAAAGAGTACAAGAAGGAGGAAGAAAGTTGGCATGCTGGCAGTGAGGAGAAAAGGAGGCAGGAAATGTCTCACCCCTCCCAAACCCAGGGGTACATGGGTGGGCTGAGGACACTGTTGTCCTCAATTGTAGCAAATGGGATCATTCATGCTGAAATGCCTGCAGAAGGAACCCAGGATTTGGGGTCTCTAAATTTAATCCTTGACACAAGTGAAAAATGGCAGATCTTGTGCTTGTGCCTTCCCAGAGAGAGCAAAAAATTGCCACTTACAAGAAACTCCGTGGAGGAACGCCATGTTTCCATATAATTTCAGGATCTCTTCTCATGCCCAATGTGCCTCAGATCACTGAATAGAGAAGAAGTGGTGATGATGGATGCCTCAGCCATGCTTTTAGATGATTTTTCAAATCACAGTGGAGAGACTCGTCTGCATGCAACAGTCACCGTCAGTGTCTAAACCATATGATAGCAGACTACTTATTGTTCAAAGCTGAGTTGATGTGTAAGAACCTGCTGGGCTATTGGGTGTCCAGGCTGGTCCACTGGCTGGGGCTTGCATTGTATATAGTGGAGCTTATGTGTTGCCCTGAAGCCAAGTGTGCTGTCTTAGAAGGCCTCTATCACAGGTGGTTTTGTGACTGTTACATACCTGTTTGGAGGCACCCCTGAAGGTGAAGACAGGAGGTGCTGTGCCCAAAAAAGCATGGGTTGCCATTTGTGGTAGGCTGGAGAGCTGAGATGATGACCACCTTATGTGGGCATGATGGAGCAGGATCGTCTGCAGGGCAGGTGTCTCCCAGAAGTAGCAGGCAAATCTTGACAGCGTGGCAAGACAGGAAGCAGAGTCAGTAGCCAGGCCAAGAGTCATGAACGGAAGGTCAATTATGAGCAGAGGCAAGTTGCAGTATCAAGAACAAGCCGAGGTCATACACAGATAATCAGCCAGAAGTGTCAGTAGAACAAGCCAGTGATCAGAGCCAGGAGTGGAGACAGGACAGGGCAAAGGCAAGCCGAGTCCGTAACAGGAATCCAATAACAGCATACACAGGAACACAGGAGGGCTGACCATCATCCTGCAGCCAGTGAGCAGGGCTGCTGTCCTTTTAAAGGCCAATAGGCACCAGAACCTATGGTGCCCTGCTCGCGCCACCACGCACATGCATATGTCGTTTCCCGCCAACACGCACACACGTGTGCCAGTACGCACTGGATCACACACAGTGTGGCCATGCTGGGTTATGGAAAAAGTGCCAGTTCTGTTCCAGTTAGTCCCCTGACAGTGACTTAGAGATGAATCCACCTGTCCTCTGACACTATGGACTAACTCACTTTCTTAAAAATGAACCAGTTCTGGATCAGCAATGATTACAAAACTCCTGTAGTTGGTGCTGCCAATTACATTTTTCCTTGTAATCCAGCCCCCCCAAAAATTGGTAACTTACACCATTACCAGCTTCTGCAACCATTACCAGTTCATGTCACTTCTGTAGGCCTGCCACCATTACCAGCTCATGCCACCTCTCCTGGCCTGCCTCCTTTACCAGCTCCTTCTACCTTTACTGGCCTACAGTTACCAGTTCCAGCTGGCTCCTCCTGTCCTGCCATCATTGCCAACTCCTGCCACCTTTCCTGGACTGCCACCATTATCAGCTCCTGCAACCTCTCCTGTCCTACTGCTGCCACCATTACCAGCTTATGCCACCTCTCTCAGCCTGCCACTATTACTGACTTCTCTCACCCCTGTTGGACTACCACCATTACCAGCTCTTACCACTTCTCCTGCTCTGCCAGCATTACCAGCCCCTGCCACCTATCTTGGACTTCCACCATTACCAACAACTGCCACCTCTGCTGACCTGCCAGCATTACCAATTCCTGTGGCCTCCCCTGCCATATTCTAGTATTCCAGCACTGTAGGTGCCACACATAATATATACACAGTTGGGCCTCAGCTACAAAATTTGAAATGTTTGCTGCAGGGTAAATGATGTTCAGTATCTTCAATTGTGCAGCCTATTCCAGTGCTCCAGCACTCAAAAATATGTGTGGCTATTGTCTCTGCAAAATAATACACTCTAATGTTTATTTAAAGATAAAAACTGCATCAGGCGACTGTGCAGCCGATCCCTCCAACCTCCCATCTCCAGGTCATGCACTCCTTTAGGTATCTAGGTGTCAGAAACCATGAATCAGACTGAGACAGAAGTAAAGTTAAATCACACTTGTTTAATAATAAAAGGTAAACATAGTAAATGTAGTCAAAACATAGCCAGAGTTTAGGAACCGGTACGGATAGTTAGACAAGCCAAAATGTCAGGGAGCCAAAGACGAGCGTAGTAGAACAGCAAGCAGGATCTGGAGCCAGAAGCAATGTCAGCCAAGCAAGTCTTTAACAGGAACACAGGAGAGCGTCTCTAGAGATGTGACCAAGGCGAAGGCAGAGATCATCTGGGCTGGACGGCTTAAATAGGCAGGACTGGCAAGCAGGATATCATCAACAGGTGAGTCACTGTGGAGAAAGGGAGGTGGCAATTAGCCGATAGCTGAGCGGACAGCTTTGAGAAGTAAGGGCTGAACCCAGCCCTGACAGTACCCCCTCCTCAATGACCCCTCCCCCTCGGAGGACAACCAGGCTTGAGGGGAAAACGTCTAGGGAAATCACAGAAGAGGACAGGGGCATTTACGTCCAAGGATGAGACCCAAGAGTGTTCCTTCGGACCGTACCCTTTCCAATGCACCAGGTACTGTATGCACCCGCATAACCTACGGGAGTCAACAATAGACTGTACTTCATACTCCTCATGGTTCTCAACCTGTACAGGGTGAGGACGAGGCACCGAGGTGGTAAAGCGGTTGCAGACCAAAGGTTTTAATAACAGAAAAATTGGAGTAGAAGGCTTGGACTTTTTAGGCA
The DNA here is from genome assembly GCA_028564925.1 of Lithobates sylvaticus. Classification (NCBI taxonomy): domain Eukaryota; kingdom Metazoa; phylum Chordata; class Amphibia; order Anura; family Ranidae; genus Lithobates; species Lithobates sylvaticus. The sequence goes on along the minus strand of CM053027.1, from coordinate 496,125,724 downwards.
CGAACACATGGGTAATTAATATATTAAAAAAATGTATTATACATAGGAAATACATTTAAAAATATTGACAATAGAAAAATTCAGTATAACAGAGTTGGATGATTTATAATGCACAAATCAGCATGAAACACTTGGAGGTGAAGAGTCACTCATTCCATATTTAAGTTTAAATTCCAGAGATAAGCTATGTAACAGATAATGATGATAATAATATCCTGGGCCCTATATGTTACGCGCCTTGCGCTTCTTCAGGAACATCAACAGACTTAGTATAAGTAGAGGCAAGTGCAACCGCTCGGGTATAAACAGCTGTTGCAGATAGTCAATCTGTTGCAGATAGACTATCTACAACAGCTGTTTATACCGAGCTGTGGCTCCTAACAGGGTTTCCCCTTTACATTGCGACAATAAGGTTTATGATCTGTTCATATACTTCCAGACTACCAGCACTCTAGTTACTTTTTTTAAATCCTCCATTAAATCTTTGGAATTTTATATCCCTGCTGGAGGCTCTTTTGCCTAGTGATTCCGTACCCAGGAATCTTTTTAGTGCTGTGCTAGCTTCTAGGGACTGCTTCAAGTACCCCGACAGTCCCTCTGGTATATATCAGTTACCTCAACGTGCGATTCTTCCTGACACTCAGTGATGTCAGGATCACCAATTATCTTCTGTTTATTCTTCCAACTTTACCCTGTTGCAGTTAATACTGCCTCTATTGTTTGTGCAATATTGTCAAGTCTACTAAGTCTGTTGATGCTCCTGAAGAAGTGCAAGGCGAGTAACATGTAGAGCCCAGGATATTATTATCATCATTATCTGTTACATAGCTTATCTCTGGAATTTAAACTTGACTATGGAATGAGTGGCTCTTCACCTCCAAGTGTTTCATGCTGATATAATGTACATTATAAATCATCCAACTCTGTTATACTGACTTTTTCTATTGTCGATATTTTTTAATGTATTTCCTATGTATAATAAAAAAAAAAATTATATATTAATTACCCATGTGGTCTTGCCTAAAAAGTCCAAGCCTTCTACTCCAATTTTCTGTTTCAAATTATAGGACATGGCACAGAGTATTTTAGAAGTGTCCACAGAACCACCCTGTGGTGACACTAATAACTCTATTCAAAGGTTTTAATAAGGAGACATGAAATACATTCGAGATACGCATATTAGAAGGAAGGTCTAATGCGTAAGCCACTGGGTTAATCCTGCAAAGAATACGGAAAGGCCCCATAAACCAAGGTGCAAACTTCAGAGAGGGAACATAAAGTCGGAGGTTGCAAGATGACAGCCAGACCTTGTCCCCAACCTGGTAGGAAGGCGCAGGCAGGCGTCTGCGATCAGCTTGGAGTCTGTATAATATAAGAATGATTTCGCGCTCATGTGTAACAGATAAAAATAAATAAATAAATACAGTCTTAATCAATAAATACACGTTGCAATCATACACCAAGTGCTATGAATGTATAAAATAGTGTAAAATGGTGACTACAAAATTGTGAATAAAATTAATTGAATTAGTCTCCTATGAGTTGAATCACTACAAAAAAGTGCCTCACAAAGTGAATAATTAATCCCAGTCCAATTGGGTTAAAAAATGAGTAAGTGAGAGGTAAAAATTGGACCAAAATGCTAACGTCCAAAAAGTGACTGGTGCTGTTGATTGGTGCAAAACAGTTCTTCAGGGTGAATACAAAACACTGTATATAATATCCAGACGTAAATAGTGCAGTGGTTCAAGCTTGGGCTGTGGTGGGTGTGTGGGGATAGGATCCTTAAACGTGCTCTCTAGACTCTCACCTTAAAGCACGCATTCAAAAGCGTGAGTAGATATAGAAGGATATCTTGTCTTGTCTTTACTCCTCGGATCCAATAGTTCCACCGATTACCACCACTGGGGGCTGTATGGTCTTCACTATGGTCTTGCTCTCCAATTCCCTGGATGACTCCTGAGGAAGTCACGTGCTTGTGATGAAACGTAGGGAGTGGCCGGACCAGATACCGGAAGTACTGTGAGACTAGCATCCACCTGCTGTCAGTTGCTAGCACCTTTTCGTTTTTATGTAAGAATTTTTTATCGTTTTATTAAATACTTTGTTGAAGACGTACTTCACTATTGGGCTCCCCCTTTTTTTGTATTCAGATCCCCCACTGGCTGACGAGCCTAAAGGGCTGGAGAGCCCTAACTAATTTATAGATCGGTGGGCCGATCAGAGTCATCCAGGGAATTGGAGAGCAAGACCATAGTGAAGACCATACAGCCCCCAGTGGTGGTAATCGGTGGAACTATTGGATCCGAGGAGTAAAGACAAGACAAGATATCCTTCTATATCTACTCACGCTTTTGAATGCGTGCTTTAAGGTGAGAGTCTAGAGAGCACGTTTAAGGATCCTATCCCCACACACCCACCACAGCCCAAGCTTGAACCACTGCACTATTTACGTCTGGATATTATATACAGTGTTTTGTATTCACCCTGAAGAACTGTTTTGCACCAATCAACAGCACCAGTCACTTTTTGGACGTTAGCATTTTGGTCCAATTTTTACCTCTCACTTACTCATTTTTTAACCCAATTGGACTGGGATTAATTATTCACTTTGTGAGGCACTTTTTTGTAGTGATTCAACTCATAGGAGACTAATTCAATTAATTTTATTCACAATTTTGTAGTCACCATTTTACACTATTTTATACATTCATAGCACTTGGTGTATGATTGCAACGTGTATTTATTGATTAAGACTGTATTTATTTATTTATTTTTATCTGTTACACATGAGCGCGAAATCATTCTTATATTATACTTTTATGGGATTGTGTTTCACCGTTAGATTTTGCAGCTCTTTTAGGAATTAATTTCCACATTTGTCACGATATATTGGTATTTTCACTGTTATTTATTACACGTTATTGAGTGTGTGTATATGATCTAGTTAATCAAAGCGCGAAGGTCACCCACACTACCAGCTTGGAGTCTGTACCTATCATTAGCATGTCACAAAGCCTCCTGGACTTGTGCCCAAGTGAAATGAAGACCACGGAGATGCGCCTCTAACGCAGGAATACTCTGTGGAACAAACGAGTCAGGCAACATGGAAGATTGGAAACCATAGTTCACCATAAACAGGGACAATCGGGAAGCAGAATTCAAGGCACTATTGTGAGCAAACTCCGCCCACAGTAGAAGGTCTGACAAGTTGTTACGATGGTCAGAAATATAGCAACGTAGGAATTGCTCCAAGGACTGATTGGCTCGTTCTTTTAGACTGCGGGTGATATGCAGAGGAAAAAGCATGCTGAATTCCTAACTGTGCACAAAAGGCTCACCAGAACCGGGAAACAAACAGACTACCCCTGCTGAGACAATCACCTTGGGTAGCCCATGTAAGCAAAAGATCTCCTGAGCAAAAATGTAAGCCAGTTCCTTAGAAGTGGAAAACATCTTAAGTGGAATACAATAGGACATTTTTGAGAACCAGTCAACCACCATAAGGATAACTGTGTTGCCCTGGAAGTTGGGTAACTCCACAATGAAATCCATAGCCGGGTGGGTCCAGGGCCTCTCCCCATTGGGTATGGGTTGTAGGAGGCCCACTGGAAGGTGTCGTTGAGTCTTACTCTGAGCACACACGGAACAGGCAGCTACGAAGGCGGTTACATCAGCATGTAGACTAGGTCACCAGAATTGTTGGGAAATGGCCAAAAAGAGTTGATTCTTCCCATGGTGGCCAGCAGCCTTGGGAGAATGGTAAGTCTGGAGCACAGCAGTACGGAGACTCTCTGGGACAAAGCAGCGGTTTCTCAGGAGGAGCATGAACCTGAGCGACAACGATTTTGTCACCCAAAGGAGAAGTGAGACTGCTGTGAACTCTAGCCAGAATACGATCAGGAGGAATCACAGGAACCGGAACCAACTCCATCTTGGAAGTGGAGGAAAATTGTTGTCACAAAGCGTCAGCCCTTACATTCTTAGTAACGGGTAGGAATGAGACAATGTAAGTGAAAGAAGACAAGAAAAGAGCCCATTGCTCCCTTCTGGGAGAAAGGCATTTACTAAGATTCTTATGGTCAGTAAGAATGAGAACGGGCACAGTGGTACTTTTGAGGAGATGTCTCCATTCTTTCAGGGCTAAAATGATCGCTAAAACTCTCTGTAACCAATCTCATAATTGCACTCCACAGTACTGGCTGGCAACCCTTCTTAATCCACATTACAAGGGTAAGGTTGTGGAACTTATTCAGCCTTCGCAGAGGGAACAGAGGATGAAACATCTTCGGGGGGTCTTGCAGAAAGGTTTGTACAATGCGTTTCCAGAGCCTGGGAGGTTACAATTTCCTGGTCCTCCTGGACAATCTGTTGCTGAGGCTTCGGTCAGTCACAGAAGGAGCGGTGGAGAAGGTGGCCGTTTGACCGATGCGTTCAGACAATTGTTTAGTCCGCAGCCCCAAGGTCTGATCGGTTCCAGCAACTATCGCCAGCGTATGATTTACATAGTGCAGGAATACCTTGGGGCAAGATCAGACTTGGAGACCTTTCCAACCGAAAATCCACTGGGTTACTGGGTCTTGAGGATGGATCATTGGCCAGAGCTTGCACAGTATGCAATTGAGCTACTGGCCTGTCCTGCATCCAGCGTTCTATTTCAACGCACATTCAGTGCTGCTGGAGGCTTTGTAACCGATCACAGAGTGCGCCTGTCCACAGACTCAGTTGATCGGCTCACCTTCATAAAAATGAATCAGTCTTGGATCACCAGCTACCAAGCACCTGATGCTGATGTAACCGATACATTTTTTTATGAATGTGAGATTCCTTGAAGATTGCCTATGCTGATGCTGAGTGACTATCCTGTTATGCTGAGTGACTATCCTATTCCTCCTCAATGTTCATGTTCATAGCTTCTAAGAACATTTTTGGTTCTGGACACCACCACCAGTGACTAAAGCCCCCTTTTTCTGCCCCTGTTTAACAGGGGTGCGTAATTAAATTTTTTGCTGTAATATTTCACAGCAGTGCACGTTCCTGCACTCAACTAGAGTATCTGTGAGGGGTTGCAGTGTTGTAGCACCAGCACCAATGTCTAAAACCCAATTTTTGTAATTACAATTTTTGATCTAATATTTCACAACAGGGCTCGTTCCTGCGCTCAACAACAGAATCTGTGAGGCGTTATAGTGTTGTGGCACCACCATCACTGCCTAAGACCCAATTTTTCTGCCACTGTTTAACAGGGGCATATAATTACAGTTTTTGATCTAATATTTCACAGCAGGGCCCATTCCTGCGCCCACCAAGAGTAACTGTGAGGGCTTACAGTGTTGTGGCACCACCAACACCTAAGACTAAAATTTCTGCAGAGTATATAGGGCAGGCCGTATAGTATATACAGGTGGTCCCCTACTTTCAAACCTCCGACTTTCAAGCAACTCCTACTTACAAACGGAGGGAGACAACAGGAAGTGAGAGGAAATCTACACCTAGGAAGGGAAATTCTCTCCTGTAAGAGTTAATATGGGAAAAAGGTGTCTCCACTGATGCTTTATCACCAATCTTTGTTTCCCTAAAACCCAAAATTTTCAAAATCCAATTGTCATTGGGACAGAAAGTGAGGTGAAATCTTCTAAACAGGGGCACAGACAGCAAAACAAATGTTACAGGGGTGATGATAACCCTTCCCTATGTTATCCAAAAAGCTTAAAAATAGATATTTTGGCTGGAGCTACACTTAAAAAATGTACCTGTTCAAAATTACAAACAGATTCAACTTAAGAACAAACCTAAAGTCCCTATCTTGTTTGTAACCCAGGGGCCACCTGTATACTGCTGTTCAGAGTATATAGGGTACGATATTTAAAGGAATATTTCACTGTTTTTATTTTTTCACTTTAAGCATCATTAAAATCACTGCCATTGCCAGTATAGTGTCACAGCTGTACAAATTCCAGTACATATACTATAGTGCATAGTTTGTAGATGCTATAACTTTCACACAAACCAATTATTTGGGCATTTAGACAGAATACATTTTGGCCTAAATTTATAAAGAAATTAGATTTTTTTATTAAATATATTATAACAAAGTGGAAAATAACAGGGTTTTATTCCAAAACATTTGGTGTTCTTCGCTTATATAATAAAAATGATCATATACCACCAAAAGATAGCCCTATCTGTATGTAAAAAGGATATACATTTTTTATTTGCATACAGTGTTGCATGACCGAGCAATTGCCAGATAAAGTACTGCCGAATAGCAAAAAATGCCCTGGTCATGAAGGGGCTAAAACCTTCTGGAGGTCAAATGGTTAAACAGAGGGGAAAAAAAGAGAGCCATACTCTATCCTAGAAAGACTTATGTAAAATTTAATTTGAATTTAGTGTCACTTTAGGAGGGAACACTCACACATGAGTTAAAGTAGAACTAAAGGCAAAACTTTTTTTTTTTTTTTTATTTGGATAAAGTGCAGAGGGATTAGAACACCTGTCAGTTTTTATTGCTGTCAGTCCCTCTGTTACAGAGATTCACTCACTCTATTTGTCATGTTTGCCATTATAATCAAAAGTGACAGTAAGAAGAATCTAACATTTTGGGTTGTCCCTAGAACAGTAAAAGATGGAAAATCTTCCATTGGGGACACTAGTGACCTTGGTGACAATGAGGATTCCTGCCCACTTCCTGTTTTGGCTATTGCACAGGAAGTGAAGGGAAAGTTCTCCCATGGGACACAGATGACAAAAAAAAGACAAAGGTTATAACCCTCCCTTACCCTGTCAAAAAATTTGAAAAAGGATTTGCCTTTAGTTCTACTTTAATGCCGCGTACAGACGATCGGACATTCTGACAACAAAACCGTGGATTTTTTTCCGACGGATGTTGGTTCAAACTTGTCTTGCATACACACGGTCACACAAATGTTGTCGGAAATTCCAAACGTCAAGAACGCGGTGACGTACAATGCGTATGACGAGCCGAGAAAAATGAAGTTCAATGAAGTTCAGTGAAGCTCTTCTGCTTGATTCCGAGCATGCATGGAATTTTAATGCGTCGGAATTGTCTACACACGCTCGGAATTTACGACAACGGATTTTGTTGTTGGAATATTTGAGATCCAGCTCTCAAACATCTGTTGTCGGAAATTCCGACAGCAAATGTCCGATGGAGCATACACATGGTTAGAATTTCCAACAACAAGCACACATCGAACATTTGGTGTTGGAAATTCCAATCGTGTGTATGAGGCATAAGATGTCTGCCATTAGAATGACGTAAAGAATTGGATTAGCTAGTAAGCTACTGCATGAAAGGTTGATAAAGGTTTTAACTGGCAGTTTAATTGTAGCCAAAATCCAGCTAAACTAGAGTCCTTCTTAAATTGTTCTGTATGTACAATACAATAGATCTGTCAGTAAAGGACAATGACAATTCTGCAATTCTGAAGGTTTAGGTGAGTTTTAACGTTTCTTTGTGTTTGCTGTCAGATAAATACAAGGCTTGTTGCTTGTTTTACAATGATTTATTTTTGCAACACTTTTGGAAAAAAAATATAGGGAAATTAACCACATAAACAAAGAGTATAGTTATAGTTAAAGTTAGGAGTATAGTTAAAATAGCATAGTTATAGCTACAGCATTACTTATTATAACCACTACATGGCAGCATAACATAACATGACAGGTCACATACTCTAAAGTAGGATTTTTATAAAAAAAAAATTCACATTTCCTAACTCGAAGTTAGCTTTCTTGACAGTAGCTTGCCTATTAGCCTTGCAAATGGGTAAAAGTTATTATCAGGATTAACCCCCCACCATCCATAGACTTTAGCAACTGGGCAGATTTACTCATCCCTAATTATTGCCACTTTGCTAGAGATAAAAAAAAAAAAAAAAATGAAAGGATTGGTATAATAATAAAATTAAGCTTGTTGAACTGAACACTATACTGATATATATCATGAAATACTCAGGGGAGCATTTAAAGCAGTAATAAACCCAAAGCCCAAAATATCATAAATTTAAGCTTACCAACCATTAAATGTGGTGGCTGCATTAATTTCCTTTTTAATGGTTTAACATCTTGCTTACTGGGCACTTATACCCTCTTCCTGCCCAGGCCAATTTTCAGCTTTCGGCGCTGTCACTCTAAATGACAATTGCGCAGTCATGCAACACTGTACCCATATGACATTTCTATCATTCTTTTCAATAGAGCTTTCTTCTGGTGGTATTTATTCACCACTGGGTTTTTTATTTTTTGCTAAACAAACAAAAAAAGACCAAACATTTTGAAAAAACAAACAAAACGTTTTTAATATTTTGTTATACGATTTTGAAAACAGGTAATTTTTCTCCTTCACTGATGGGCACTGATAGGCTGCACTGATGGGCACTGATAGGTGTCACTGATGGGCCCTGATAGGTGGCACTGATGAGAAGGCACTGGTGGGCACTGATCAGGAGGCACTGATGAGCACTGATAGGTGGCACTGATGGGCACTGATAGGTGGCACTGATAGCCGGCACTGATGGGCACTGACAGGCAGCATTGATAAGTGACCCTGATGATGGGGCACTGAGGGGCACTGATTGGCAGCATTGATGGGAACTTGTAGGTGGCACTGATGGGCACTGTTTAGTAGTACTGATGGGCACTGATAGATGGCACAGGTGGGCACTGATTAGCAGCACTGCAGGACAATGATTAGTGGCACTGGAGGGCACTGATTAGCAGCACTGGTGGGCACTAAGAGGACCATAGTCCTTCTAACAGAAGCCGGTTAACGGCTTTCTTCTTTTCTTCATGCTGACAGCTTCTGTTTACTTCCATGATCAGCTGTCATTGGCTGACAGCTGATCACGTGGTAAAGGGCCCGCTGTGATTGGCCCCTTACTCAATCTGTGATCAGCCGAGTCCCAAGAACTTGGAGATCACAGAGCCCGCTGCCCTCCCATGTACACCCTCATGGCATTTTAAGCCCGTGCTGTAGCCGTCTTTCGGCTACAGCGTGGGCGCCAAGTGGTTAAGGAGCACAGAAACACCTTTGGACAGCATTATCAGTCCAGGGGGAGGGGAGGGTTAGGTGCACTAGCTGATTTAGATACACTAACAAATTGAAGCCAGACTCAAGCTAATACTGCAGTTACAACAAACAAGAAAGTTTTAACAGTTCCACAGTTCAACAGACCAAGGTGATATGCTGTTTTCTTACTGCCTGTTTTAACCCAGAGAGTGCCGACCCACTGTGCCGCAACTGCGTAGTAAAGGTTCAAGTCTGAGACACCAAGTCCTCTTGAGACGTTTTCCTACACATGTTTTTTTTCTGCCTGCACAAGATTACTTGTGAAAATGAATCTACCAAAATGCAATGAAGGTAAATAGTAGCATATGCGTTTGATATCATTTTCAGCGCTACTATTTACCTTCATTGCATTTTGGTTGATTAATTTTCATATGTTTATTCTTTAAAGTGGCTGCTACATACTTTTTCATTAATCAATTTATTTCAGATTTTCTCTGTGGCACGGTGTTTGGATTTTTGTTAGTGGCGCATATTGAGACCCCAGTATTTTTTACAAGATTACTTGTGTCTACACAGAGAAGTGAATCTACAAACTTGGTATTTTAAAAATTATAGTTTGTTTTGGAGATAGGTGGTGACTGATATCAACACAGTGTGAAGGCTGACTTTGGGTGTAGACACTGTGATCGAGTTTTGAGCAATGGTGATACTATAAATGCAACTTTTCTTTAAAAGTTGTTCATTTTTATATTGCGTTCTATGCTAGGTTTGCAATCTTTAGAGGAAAACTCCCTACTCCACATATATTACACCCTGTCAATCAACATTGACTATTGTTAATCCTTATGCAGTTAGCAATAGTAAATAGATAGGAAAGTATATCATATGTACTTGTTTGCATTTTTTCCCTGGGGGGGGCTTCTCTGAGACAAGTTGTTATTTATGTTTTTACAGAGACCACAGTTTAAATGATTGGACCACAAGTATATTAAGTGGTGCAAGATGACTATGTGAAACTGATTTTGAGCACAGCAGGCCAGGCAAATACATAGTTTCATAGTTTCATAGTTAGTAAGGTTGAATAAAGACATCAGTCCATCCAGTTCAACCTGAGCGAGTGTCTACAATTGTCCCCATCCCTGTACATTGCACACTCACATCAGTCCCTACCCTCAAGGAGCCCACAATCTAAGGTCCCCATTCATATACTAGGGCCAATTTTTGGACAGAAGCCAATTAACTTACCTGCATGTCTTTGGATTGTGCGAGGAAACCGGAGTACCCGGAGGAAACCCACGCAGGCACAGGGAGAACATGCAAACTCCAGGCAGGAAGTGTCATGGTTGTAATAGGGTACTATAGGGTAATACAGTAATAGGGTTTTATGAAAGTAGCTTCAATTTAATCCAAGGGACTTTAGAACTAGGGATATTCCATTGAGCCGATTGTGGAACCCTAGAGGCTAGGTAATAGAACCAGAGATATGACAGGCCAAGCCCACCCGAAGACTGAGATCATTATAAAGGTTGTTTAGAAAAACAAGCTCTTTCATTGAACCAGATAAATGTATTGATTTCAGAATGAGATCTATCCAAAAAAGATGCAGGCCCCTCCTTTGAGAATTCATTGGCATAGACTAATGATTTGTATCCTGTATGAGTACACAGCCACTGTCTATAATTTGTATGAGATATATTGTATGAATAACCTACATGTCCTTATATTCCAGCTCTGTTGCCCTACTGGAATCTATTACTTTTCCTGACTGTATACACTTAAAGAAAAAAAAAATTGTGAGGAAACAGTAGGGTCACACATAAAGCCAAACCTTAGGCACAAAAACTTCCATTTAAATATATTGCTTTACAGCCTAAAAGGATATAAATCCATTTTGTGTGCTCCAAATGCCCTTGCAACTGCATATATAACCTTATACGTGACCAAAGGAAATCAAGATTCAAGTAAGAATAAACATGGCTCTTCTAATTAGACAGGCTTTGTTTAGCCTGGAGTTCAACTGACGAGTCAAAAGATCCTGTGCTGAAGGAGAAATGTTAACTGGTGACACTTTTGTTTTAGAGATGCTGATGGTAATGCCATAAAAGTTTCCTGAAATCTATAGGCAGAAAACAGCAGAAAAATTGATCTTTCTGGCTACGACCAACTTTCATTAGTTTTCCTTCTCATTAAAATCATCATTTACTTTGGAGGAACAAGGCTCACTACGCAATGTGAGAATATATCTTCCATTTACAGTATATTTTTTATGATAACTCATAAAGAGATTCTCACATTACAGTTTCCACATTGTCTTTCATAATTACTTCATTGATATAATGGAACGGATTGGGGTTGATTTACTAAAGTAAAGCATTTTCACTTTGCAATGTGAATTTATAGTCTGCATCAGAATTTTCGCCTTGGTGAATGTGGCAAAAAAAAGTCACAACAGGTTTACCTCATTAACTATGTATAATAAAAGATGTCTTGCAAAGTGAAAATGTTCTTTGCAAAGAGAACATGTTTTGCTACTTTAGTAAATCAAACACACTGAAATGGTAAGCACGTCATCAAAAAGTAATTGAGGACAGGTAAGTTGCACATAATTACTTGGGTACAAGCAGTAAAGTAACTTTAAATCAATCCCTCATTCACTTCTACAGTGCCTTGAAAAAGTATTCATACCCCTTGAATACCCCCCTATACATTTTGTCATGTTATAACCAAAAACTTAAATGTAGTATATTGAGATTTTATGTGATAGGCCAACACAAAGTGGCACATAATTGTGAAGTGGAAGGAAAATGATAAATGGTTTTCAAAATATTTTACAAATAAATATGTGAAAAGTGTGGGGGGCATTTGTATACAGCCCCCTTAGTCAATACTTTGTAGAACCACCTTTCACTGCAATTACAGCTGCAAGTGTTTTTGGGGGTGTCTCTACCAGCTTTGCACCCTAGAGAGTGACATTTTTGCTCATTCTTCTTTGCAAAATAGCTCAAGCTCTGTCAGATTGGAAGGAGAGCGTCTGTGAACAGCAATTTTTAAGTCTTGCCGCAGATTCTCAATTGGATTTAGGTCTGGACTTTGACTGGGCCATTCTAACACATGACTATGCTTTGATCGAAACCAGGTTTTAAGGTCTGGCTGTATGTTTAGGGTCATTGTCCTGCTGGAAGGTGAACCTCCGCCCCAGTCTCAAGTCTTTTGCAAACTCTTGACCTCTGTATGCCTTACCCATTGACCTATATACACTTACATAGGTGTATGTGCATATAACTGTACCACTACCCTTACCGTAACCGGTAACCCTCTCCAAACCCCCATAAACACAACGGGACTATGATTTGGATTAAATGGCCGTCAGGCCGAAACTTTTTATTAAACAAATATATTTTCTTTTAAATAGATTTTATAAACTTTGTTACCATAAACATTCCCAGCCTTTCAAAGGGGCATGGGTACATATCAACATAACTGGTCACTGCTAACCACTCCCACTTTAACCTCTTGACCTCCAGACGGCAACCCCTGTCTCTGAGGCTATAACCAACTGTACCGTGACCTACCCTTCTTCAACTTTTCGAGGTTAACCCCTCGTACGTAACACCACTCCCATCCCATGGATGGGTACAACAGGTTTTACCTGTACTTTACTTCCTCTTCCGAAAGCCCAAGAACCGCCAACCGCCTCTTACCCTTACACCACTTGCCCCTATCCCCTTAAAACAGGGAGGGTGGGTGGGGCTTCCTTCCTTCCCCGCTCCTCGACTGCCCACGTTGTGCGGCGCTCTCTCGTCAGAGCGCCGTGACTCCGCCCCCAGGCTCCTCCCGCCCCTCGCCTTAAAGCGGCGCTTGTGCTTAAGACGGCGACTGTGCAGTCAAGCACAGGTCATGCCGTCCCTCCGCCTACCCCCCTTTGGCTGTGGGCTCCGGGACTCACTTGACCTCTGTATGCCTTACCCATTGACCTATATACACTTACATAGGTGTATGTGCATATAACTGTACCACTACCCTTACCGTAACCGGTAACCCTCTCCAAACCCCCATAAACACAACGGGACTATGATTTGGATTAAATGGCCGTCAGGCCGAAACTTTTTATTAAACAAATATATTTTCTTTTAAATAGATTTTATAAACTTTGTTACCATAAACATTCCCAGCCTTTCAAAGGGGCATGGGTACATATCAACATAACTGGTCACTGCTAACCACTCCCACTTTAACCTCTTGACCTCCAGACGGCAACCCCTGTCTCTGAGGCTATAACCAACTGTACCGTGACCTACCCTTCTTCAACTTTTCGAGGTTAACCCCTCGTACGTAACACCACTCCCATCCCATGGATGGGTACAACAGGTTTTACCTGTACTTTACTTCCTCTTCCGAAAGCCCAAGAACCGCCACAGCCCGAAAGGGGTAAAGCCTTACCCTTTCGAGCACCTCCACACGCGCAGCCCCAACTGAATGCCCTCCTGAAGGCCCAACGCCCATAAATCGGTCCCCACGTCATTCAAGTGGACGCCATCACTACGCAAGTACCGCCAGGTATCGATCTCTAGTTCCCTGTGGCGTATCGCCAGGCCCCCATTTCTGATGAAAAACCTGCTCACCTCTTTATTTACTTTGACCCTGGCCCGGTCCACCTTTTTATCTGATAGAGCCCATCTCCATGCCGTCCTGCCCACCATGTCAGACCAGACCATGACCATGCCCGGATAAGCTGATTTTAATCTCAGGAAATCACACTTGATATCCCGGATAAGTTGCCTCATGGACCTCGCCCCCATGTCGTTGCCCCCCACGTGTAATAGCAAAACATTAGGTGGTCTGTCAAGGTTTGCGAATCTATGAACCTCCCCTAAAACCCTGTTCCACCGCATGCCGGGGACCCCGATCCACCGAACCTGTGCCTCCTGTCTGGGAATCCGAAGTTGCCTGCCGTTCGGCCGAATGTCAGCTCTCTTAGCACCCCAAAAAACAAACGAATGGCCCAGTATCCACACCAGGCCTACTTCATAACCTGCAGATGAAAAGAAACAAGGGGGGGGGGGTGGGGTAAAATAACTGAAAAACAACCTGAACATCCAACCCGCCCCCCCGTGAGACCCCCCCAAATGCCTGACAGCAGCAGCCTAAACCAGCAACTGCGGGCGGACATACAGTTTAAAACGGTCTGACTCCCACCTTCCAATCCTCCTGACCGCCTCAGCCCCCAGGCCCGCCCTGAATGCCTCCGTAGCTGCCCCAATTCTAAAGGAGTGGGAAGAAAAATTCTTCGGGTCGAAACCCGCTTCCACTACGCATTTACGAAAAACGGAGATAAACTGGAACTTGGATAGCGCGGACCCATCCAAGTGCATGAAAAAGGGGCCCGCGCCCCGTGGTCGATTTACCAGAAATCTGTCCACAGCCCTCACTGGGCAGATGTCGTCCTCTTCGATCTTGGCTACCTCCACCCGAACCCCTCTGCCCTCCTGATCTGTTTTAGACCGCCTGACCCAGATCCTGACCACCTCCCGGCCTAGCTCTACATCCCCCATTGCCAAACCCCCCATCACACGTTTTGACGGGCTGAAAAGTTCGCTGACCCTGAACGCCCCAAAGAACGCGAGGGCGAATGCCGCCCGGAACAACGCCTGTTCGTACGCAGAACTGCAAACACCTACTACTGCCTGGCACAAACCACGAAGTAGGCAAAAGGAAACCGGCCTTCTCCCATCCCTGCTCTTGTGTACCCTCCGATAGCCTTTTATCGCTTGCCTCACCCAGAATTCCTTCGTATAATCCTGTTGTCCCTGCCATTTGAACAAAAATGCCAACCCCGCCAGTTTTCGATCAATCGTGGCCCCCGATACCCCCTTTTCCATAGCAATGCTGAGGAAGTAAAACACCGCTTGAGCCATGCCCGCATCTCCCGGGGCCATGCCGATCGCGTTCAGACAAGCCGTCCACTCCTGCCATACTTTCGAGTAGGCACCCCATGTAGCCTTACTCACAGATTGCTGGATCCACCTCGCCGCTACTCCATTACTATGCTCCACAACCACTCGGGGCAGTCGATCCCATGACGCTCCGCCTCCGGTGCCAATCCCCGAAACCTGTCCCACTGAAAACGAGACAGAGCGTCAGCGAGTGTGTTCTCCACCCCAGGCAAGTGCACAGCATAGATGAAAGCATTCACCTGCAAACACCGCAATACCAAGTGTCGTAGCAGCCTGAGGACCGGCCCGGAGGCCGCCGTCAGCCGGTTAACCACCTGTACTACTCCCAAGTTATCGCAGTTAAATCTCACCTTCCTGTTGCGGAACGCCTCCCCCCAAATCTCCACCGCCACTACAATGGGGAATAACTCCAATAAGACCAGGTTCTTTAGAAACCCAGCCTCGGACCACTCCGCCGGCCATTGCGCCGCGCACCATTGTCCCTTAAAGAAGGCCCCGAAACCCGTGGATCCCGCCGCATCTGTGAATAACTCCAGGTCACCATTACTTATGGGGCCAGACATCCAAAGTGCCCGGCCATTGAATGACTCCAAAAATTCTTGCCAAACTTGCAAGTCCTCTCTATGTTCCCGATTAAGGGTCACAAAGTGTGTCGGACCCTGGATGCCCGCCGTAGCGGCCGCCAGCCGGTGGCAGAAAACCCGCCCCATCGGTATGATCCGACAAGCGAAGTTAAGTTTGCCTAGCAACGACTGCAACTGACGTAGTTGCAACTTTCTCATTCCTATGGTCCCTCGTATTTCCTCTTGCAGCCGTTCCAGCTTGTCCGCCGGCAACCTACACTCCATTTTTTCGGAATCTATCTCGATCCCCAAAAACGTAATGCACTCCTTGGGCCCCTCTGTCTTTCCTGGGGCCAGCGGTACCCCAAAACGCTCTGTCAGATGTTGTAGAGTTCCCAAAAGCACCGCACATACGTTGGTGCCCGCCGGGCCAACGCATAAGAAGTCATCCAGGTAATGGATGACCGAGTTGACGCCTGACAAGTCCCGAACGGCCCACTCTAAGAAGGAGCTAAACTGCTCAAAGAAGGCACAGGAAATAGAACATCCCATAGGCAGGCATCGATCCACGTAAAACCCCCCCTTCCACGAACATCCCAGCAGTCGAAAACTGTCCGGGTGCACCGGCAGAAGCCGAAAAGCCGATTCAATGTCCGCTTTTGCCATCAACGTGCCCTGGCCACACCGCCGAACCCACGCAACGGCCGCATCAAAAGAAGTGTATGACACTGCACACTCCTCTGGAGCAATGGCATCGTTAACGGAAGCCCCTTTCGGGAACGACAGATGATGGATCAATCTAAACTTGTTGGGCTCCTTTTTTGGCACCACCCCCAGCGGCGAGACCACCAGATCCGGAAGGGGCATTTCGTGGAAAGGGCCGGCCATGCGTCCCAATGCCACCTCCTTTCCCAATTTTTCAGTAACTACAGCTGGGTGCAGTAAAGCGGACTTTAAATTTTTAGCCAGGGGCGGAACTGATTTAAGTGAACAGGGGATCTTGAAACCCGCCTAAAACCCCTCCTCTAACAAGCGCGCCCCCGCCCGGTCGGGGTATCTCTTAAGGAAAGGCAGCATCCTTTCCACCCGCACCGGGGTCGTCCCTCTTATTTGCAAGATCTCCGGGACGCCCTTTTCCTTTTTTGAAGCATTTGGACAGAGCATGTGTTCCCCCGCAGCCGGAACATGTGTGTTTGAAACGGCAGCTTGCCCCAAACTTGCATGAGCCTTCATTAAACTGCCAGCAGAAACCCCAAGGTTTTCCGGTCGGTTGTCCTGAGGTTGCTGAACCTCCGACCCCCGGCTGAAAAAACTGGTTAGGAGCCCGCGCCGCAGTCATTAGCTTCATCCATAAGCTGATGTCCTTATGGTCCCAGCGAAGCGACGGTCGGACTGCCATCCGTTGTCTGAACTGCTCATCATAACGTAGCCACGCCGACCCTCCGTACGTTCTGTGCGCTTCGCTGATCGCCTCCAAGTACACAAATAGCGCCGAGCAGTGTTCCGGCGCCTTCTCTCCCACGACGCTCGCCAATATGGCAAATGCCTGCAGCCAATTGGAAAAAGTCCGAGGTATCAACCGATACCTGCGCTTCTCCTCGTCCTCCTTCTTCCTCTCTTCAGGCTTCAACCTGTCCAGGTTGAACTTCTCCAGGGGCAATAGGGTGAAGAGCTCGATATACTCACCCTTCCAAATCTTCTCTTTCACCTCCGGCTTCAGATGCGCTCCCAACGGGCCCTCAAAGCAGACGTAGACCTCGCTCTTCGCCGCATCTGCCAACCGCACGGAGTCCGCGCTCTTCTCACCCGACTTAGTTGTCTCCCCGTCTGCCTGAGCGACCGCCGACGTTGCCGGCGCCTCGGTGATCGATGACTGCTCCGGGGCGGGCGAGGGTGCCTGCGCCCCACTAACCCCTACCTGCGGGACCGAGACCGGCCCCGCCACCGGAAGCCATGCTTGCGCCGGCCCGTTCGCTCCCCCCTGCTCAAACCTTTGAACCAGCTCCTTGAGCCCCAACAACAGGCCCCCCAGGCGATCCCGCTCTGCCCGCGATTCTTGTTCCCTTGGAACCTGGATGTCCTCCACTACGCCCCCGGCCCTCTCTCTCCCCTTACCGGTGCCTAAACCCTGCGGACTACCCCGTTTCAACAAGTCATGTAAAAAAGATGAAATTGAAGCAGAAGAGTCACACTCACCGGGCTGCCCAGGACCGGGCCTCACAGCCGCCTCCCTCGGACCCAACGCTGATGGCTGATCGAGTTCTTCTCCGCCCTCGGACTCCGACAATTCACCTTCGGATCTTCCTTCGTCAACCACCTGCTGGATGTGTGGACTGCGACTCCCTGATGGGCCCGCTTCCGCGGCCAATGGTCTGCGGTGCTGTGAACGAGAGTCCCTGCTGCCATGCCTTCCGTCCCTGCTCTCCCGCCGCGGTGAGGGGCTCCTGCGTCTCCGGTCTATCCCTCCGTCTCCCTGGCTGCCCATCTGCCCGCTACCGGTCTGCCTGGGACAGGGGGGCGTGACAGCTGACTGTACCCCCACCCGCTGTGTTGCCTGACCCCGCCGTCCACTGCCTCATGTCTCTCTTGCGCCCAATGGCCGCCCCGTACCTCGGCGTTGAAAAGGGGGCGCCGATCCATGTGTGGTGCCTGGCTCCTCCTGGACACTGCTCTGTCTACGTCTGGTTACCCGGGGACTGGGGGCCGTGCCTGATGTCCGGACCCCCACCCGCTGGACCTCCTGCCCCCGCTGACTGCCTTGGCCTTGTACCTCTTCCTCTCTTGGGCCTGTGGGCCGCCCCATGCGTTGGCGCCGAGCCGGGGGGGGGGGCGATCCCTGCGTGTTGTCTGACCCTCCTAGTGCTGCCTCCTGGCCTCTCCGCCTCACCCCACTCCTGGTGCCGTACCTTCCTCTCCCTGCCCCGGCGGGGGTGGAGGCTGGGGATTCCTGACGCCGAGCTCCGGTCTCCTTCACGCCGTGGCCTCCGGATGTCCCTGGAGCCGCTCTCTGAGGGCCCCCCGGGCCTGCCTCCGGGCTGTACCGCTCGGGCGGCCTAGATCGTCGAGCCCGAGGTGTCTCTTCTGCTCCCCTGCCGGCCGCTGCGTCTTCATCCGCCGCCATGGCCGCGATCTGCCCCTGCAGCCATGCGGCGCCCTGAGTGGCGATCGCCGCGCGCAATTGCGCCAAGAAGCCTTCGTTCGCCGCCATTAATGCTGCTGTACACGGAGCGGGAGGGTGCGACTGCTTCCTTCCTTCCCCGCTCCTCGACTGCCCACGTTGTGCGGCGCTCTCTCGTCAGAGCGCCGTGACTCCGCCCCCAGGCTCCTCCCGCCCCTCGCCTTAAAGCGGCGCTTGTGCTTAAGACGGCGACTGTGCAGTCAAGCACAGGTCATGCCGTCCCTCCGCCTACCCCCCTTTGGCTGTGGGCTCCGGGACTCACTATAGTAATAAAATGTGATGTGTCCTTCGCGCTACTATTCAACTGTATAATGTTTGAATCCTTACGAAAAGTGAAAGTAGTGCATATGCTACTAAAATAAATGAATACACATAAATCTAAGTGATATAATATATAAATAAATGAATGTTTAAATTAATAGAGATAACTCTGTGTATCTTAAATTTAATAAATAAATACCTGCTGCAAGATCTAAAAATGTGCACAAACACAACTCAATAGAAAAATAGTACGAAAGTGACTTTACGCATAGTATAAAACATTCAAGTGATATAAAATAAAGTGCTACTAAAACCACAGTGTTTCATGTGTTAGTGCAAACCTTATAATTCATCATGCTATAGTAATCAAACAATAAATAATGGGATGGATGAAGGGTGATTACATTTATTACTATAGCATGATGAATTATAAGGTTTACACTAACACATGAAACACTGTGGTTTTAGTAGCACTTTATTTTATATCACTTGAATGTTTTATACTATGCGCAAAGTCACTTTCGTACTATTTTTCTTTTGCAAACTCTAACAGGTTTTCTTCTAAGATTGCCCTGTATTTGGCTCCATCCATTTTCCCATCAACCCTGACCAGCTTCCCTGTCCCCGCTGAAGAAAAATGGTGTGTTCAGGGTTATGTGCAGTGTTAGTTTTCCGCCACACATAGTGTTTAGCTTTCAGGCCAAAAAGTCAAATTTCGGTCTCATCTGACCAGAGCACCATTTACACATGTTTGCTGTGTCCCCCACATGGCTTCTCGCAAACTGCAAACAGGACTTCTTATGGCTTTCTTTCAACAATGGCTTTCTTCTTGACACTCTGCATAAAGGCCAGATTTGTGGAGTGCACGACTAATAGTTGTCCTGTGGAAAGATTCTCCCACCTGAGCTGTGGATCTCTGCAGCTCCTCTAGAGTTACCATGGGCCTCTTGGTTGCTTCTCTGATAAATGCTCTCCTTGCCCGGCCTGTCAGTTTAGGTAGCTGGACATGTCTTGTTTTGTTTTTTTTGCAGTTGTGCCATACTCTTTCCATTTTTGGATGATGGATTGAACAGTGCTCCGTAAAATGTTCACAGCTTGGAAGATTTTTTTATAACCTAACCAACCCTGCTTTAAATGTCTCCACAACTTTATCTCTGACCTGTCTGGTGTGTTCATTGGTTCTCTAACAAACCTCCGAGGGCTTCACAGAACAGTGAGATTAAATTACACACAGTGGGCTCTATTTACTAATTAGGTGACTTCTGAAGGCAATTGGTTCCACTAGATTTTAGTTAGGGGTATTAAAGTAAAGGGGCTGAATACAAATGCACTCCACACTTTTCACATATTTATTTAAAAAAAAAAAATTGAAAACCATTTATCGTTTTCCTTCCACTTCACAATTATGTGCCACTTTGTATTGGTGTATCACATAAAATCCCAATAAAATACATTTACATTTTTGGTTGTAACATGACAAAATTTGGAAAATTTCAAGGGGTATGAATACCTTTTCAAGGCACTGTATATCTATAAGCTTTGTGAAGAAACTCATTTTTAAAATTGACAACACAGGCAGTAAAATATTTGTCTTTTTATTTGAGAGCAAAATCTTTGCAAGCTCACAAGCCCTCTAATGTAAACAGCCAGCAAGCATTTCCTAGGTTGTTAGAAACTGACTGAAACAGAGTTGACCGTTTTTGCTGTGATCTTTGCTGATTTTTAATGCCCTGTACACTCTTGGGTGGTTTTTCCGACGGAATTCCGCTCAAGCTTGGACGCACAGTCACACAAAAGTTCTCTGAACTTTTGACCGTCAAGAACGCAGTGACGACGAGCCGAGAAAATGAAGTTCAATGCTTCCGAGCATGCGTCAAATTGTTTCCGAGCATGCATAGGTATTTTGCGCTTAGGAATTGCTACAGATGATCGGAATTTCCGATTGGAACTTTTTCCGACCGAAAAATTGAGAACATGCTCTCAAACATTTGCTGGCGGAAATTCGGCCAGCAAAAGTCCGATGAAGCATACACACGGTCGCATTTTCCGACGAAATGCTCTAATCGGTCTTTTGCTGGCCGAAATTTCAATTGCGTGTACGCGACATAAGAGTTAATACCTTCCTATTTAAAACAGCAACATAGGTTAGGAAGGCTTGTATTGAAGCTCTTTTAATGTTTATTAAGAATACAGTGGAGTGAAAAAGTGTTTGCCCCCTTCCTCATTTCCTGTTCCTTTGCATGTTTGTCACACTTAAGTGTTTCGGAACATCAAACCAATGTAAACAATAGTCAAGGACAACACAAGTAAACACAAAATGCAATTTGTAAATGAAGGTGTTTATTATTAAAGGTGAAAAAAAATCCAAACCATCATGGCCCTGTGTGAAAAAGTGATTGCCCCCTAAACCTAATAACTGGTTGGGCCACCCTTAGCAGCAACAACTGCAACCAAGCGTTTGCGATAACGTGCAATGAGGCTTTTACAGCGTCCTGGAGGAATTTTGGCCCACTCATCTTTGCAGAATTGTCCTAATTCAGTTACATTAGAGGGTTTTCGAGCATGAACGGCCTTTTTAAGGTCATACCACAACATCTCAATAGGATTCAGGTCAGGACTTTGGCTAGGCCACTCCAAAGTCTTCATTTTGTTTTTCTTCAGCCATTCGGTGGTGGACTTGCTGGTGTGTTTAGGATCATTGTCCTGCTGCAGAACCCAAGTTCGTTTCAGCTTGAGTACACAAACAGATGGTCGGACATTCTCCTTCAGGATCTCTTGGTAGACAGCAGAATTCATAGTTCCTTTTATCACGGCAAGTCTTCCAGGTCCTGAAGCAGCAAAACAGCCCCAGACCATCACACTACCACCACCATATTTTACTGTTGGTATAATGTTCTTTTTCTGAAATGCAGTGTTCCTTCTACGCCAGATATACTTGGACACACACCTTCCAAAGAGTTCCACTTTTGTCTTATCGGTCCACAGAATGTTGTCCCAAAAGTCTTGGGGATCATCAAGATGTGTTGTGGAGAAATTGAGACGAGCTTTGATGTTCTTTTTGCTCAGCAGTGGTTTTCTCCTTGGAACTCTGCCATGCAGGCCATTTTTGCCCAGTCTTTTCCTGATGGTGGAGGCATGAACGCTGACCTTAACTGAGGCAAGTGAGGCCTGCAGTTCCTTGGACGTTGTTGTGGGGTCTTTTGTGACCTCTTGGATGAGTCGTCGCTGCGCTCTTGGGGTAATTTTGGGCGGCCGGCCACTCCTGGGAAGGTTCACCACTGTTCCATGTCTTCGCCATTTGTGGATAATGGCTCTCACTGTGGTTCACTGGATTCCCAAAGCTTTGGAAATGGCTTTATAACCCTTTCCAGACTGATAGATCTCAATTACTTTCTTTCTCAATTGTTCCTGAATTTCTTTGGGTCTCGGCATGATGTGTAGCTTTTAAGGATCTTCTGGTGGACCTTACTGTGTCAAGCAGCTCCTATTTAAGTGATGCCTTGATTGTGAACAGGTGTGGCAATAATCAGGCCTGGGTGTGGCTAGAGAAATTGAACTCAGGTGTGGACAACCACAGTTATAGTATGTTTTAACAAGGGGGGCAATCACTTTTTCACACAGGGCCATGATGGTTTGGATTTTTTTTCACCTTTAATAATAAACACCTTCATTTACAAATTGCATTTTGTGTTTACTTGTGTTGTCCTTGACTATTGTTTAAATTGGTTTG
The DNA here is from genome assembly GCA_028564925.1 of Lithobates sylvaticus. Lineage (NCBI taxonomy): Eukaryota > Metazoa > Chordata > Amphibia > Anura > Ranidae > Lithobates > Lithobates sylvaticus. The sequence continues at coordinate 496,103,004 of CM053027.1, read as the reverse complement.
ATGTTCCGAAACACTTAAGTGTGACAAACATGCAAAGGAACAGGAAATGAGGAAGGGGGCAAACACTTTTTCACACCACTGTATATACATACAACCCCTATTCCAAAAAAGTTGGAATGCTGTGTAAAATCTGCAAAAAACATAATGCAATGATTTGCAATTCTCATAAAACCATATTTTATTCACAATAGGAAACTTACTGAATTGAAAAAATCTACCATTTTAGGAAAAAGATCATTTTAAATTGATGGCAGTAACAGTCTCAGACAGGATAATAAAAAGCTTTGGTACTAACAAGAAATAGCTGGAAGAACATTTTGCAACTACTGTGGTTAATTGGCATATTGGATAGCACAGAGGTATACCTCAATAAATGAAACAACACAGCATTAACAAGCAAATTAGTTTATTGGGTTTAAATATGGCCACGGTGTTATCCATGGGGGGCAACTCAAATTACAAATTTAATGAATATAAATATAAATATAAAGCCATATTGGCTAAAATGTATTTAAACAAAATTGAATTGATGTCCATCCAGTCAATGCTGGACGACTACTCCCCTTTTGGACAACATCATGACTTTAAAATAGGGAGGGTGGGTGGGCGCTTCAGCTCTAGTCAGAGCGGTCTGTGAGGGAGCCGCTCCAGGTCCTTATATAAACTCCTACAGCGCGGGCTAACAACCGCCAATTCAGACCAATCAGACCGCTTCTGCTGCACACCAATCCCCTGTTCTCCTGGTTGCCCAGGGATACCGTTCTAAAGCTGCACCTGCAAATGTAAAATTAGAGATGAAAGACAAACGGTCCCTTTGAGCTATCCCATGGTGGTCCAGCATATTGCAAGACCTTTCATGGGCTAGCACAAAGGTATACCTCAATAAATGAAACAACACAGCATTAACAAGCAAATTCGTTTATTGGGTTTAAATATGGCCACGGTGTTATCCATGGGGGGCAACTCAAATTACAAATTTAATAAATATAAATATAAATATAAAGCCATCTTGGCTAAAATGTATTTAAACAAAATTGAATTGATGTCCATCCAGTCAATGCTGGACGACTACTCCCCACCGGCTGAAGCCAATGGCGTAGCCTTTGGCTGAAGCCCCCCCACCACCGTGGCTGATTCGATTAAACTTTGCAGACCCATGTTGAAAATATCTAAACCAATTTTGGATAAATGAACCATATCCTCGCGGAACAAGCCTGGAACAAAGCCTTCCAGCTCGAGATGTCTGAAAGAAAAACCCCCACGTGAAATTAGAAAACTGTGAATTGTCCTATTTAGCCGCCTTCTAATTTTATCTAGATAAAACAGCTTGCCAAAGGGTGACCACAAAAGCCGCGGAATCATTTCTGAGAATGCTAATAAAGTGGATGGAAACATGAGATTAATAGTCTGCAGGTCCTGCTTCATTTTGCATAACAAATCCCAAGTACCCATCTTATCAATATCATTCGCTCCCGCATGTATAACTAAAACATTAGGGGGCGGCCATATATCGGATAAATACTCTAATTGAAACATAAGGTCCTTCCATCTCAGGCCCCTAACACCTGACCATAATACCAGAAAGTCCTTATTGTCCAAACCCAAATTGGATGAGTAGATCCTAGTTTCGGCATGTTTGGCAGCCCAGAAAACGAAAGAGTGACCTACTATCCATACCACTGCCTGTAGGGGATCTGAAAAGAGAAAATTCACATAGTTAGCAACTCAGGGCGGACATATATCTTATATCTGTTGCTATTCCAACGACCAATCCTCATCAACCTATCTTCTGAAAAACCCAAAGCGTTGGCTGTCGTGGCCGCCCCAATTCTGAACGAATGGGAAGAAAAACAAAAACCAGACAGATTTAGACGTTTTAGGCATGAAGCCAAAACGGATGAAAATTGAAACCTGGTCAATGAGGATAAGTCATTGTGTATAAAGAACGAACCAACAGAATGAGGTCTGACCGATAGGTATCTAGAAACATGTAAAACTGGGCATATAGCTGTGTTAGGAGAACTAGCTAAAGAAAACCACTGACCGTTCCCTAACGTTTTGGTTTTGGACCTACAAATGAAAAGTTGAACGGATCCTTGACCTAGCCGGACATGAGAAAAAAGCAAAAAGGATAGTGATCTCCTATTAATTGCAGTGAATTCGCCTAACCTTAGAGCCCCAGAAAATGCAATAGAGAATGCTGCCCTAAAGAGAAGCGTTTCAAAGCCTGATGAGCACACTGTTTGCAGGATTTCAAGAAGGTCCAACAATAGAGTGACCGAGATGGGACGCCTGCTGTCCCGTGACGGGTTGGATCGGCGAAAGCCTTTCAGCACTTGAGTAACCTGGAAGAAAGAAGTCAAGGATGGTTGGTCGGCAAATTTTAGAAAAAATGATACGCCTGCTAAGATTTTGCTGACCGAGGAAGGACTAAGATTAGATTGCAAAAGTGACGATGTAAAAGACAAGGCAACATATGATGACACATTTAGCTCATCCAAACCTAACCCTTGGCAAAAAGCACACCATCTGGACCATGAAAGGTTGTAATCCGACCAAGTTTTCTATGAAACCGACTCTCTCAGGTTGGCTGTTATCAGGTTCATATTAAGCCCCAGAGGAAATCTGGGCAAGGATAACCGAACGGTTCTGCCGAGGGGACCAGCTCCCGAAACTTTGCCAACTGTGAACGAGACAAAGCATCGGCAATGTTATTACGTGCTCCTTCTATGTATTCTGCCTTCAACCAAATATTGAAACGCATACAATGTAAAACCAGAAATCGTAGGAGTTTCAATACCGGTTCAGATTTAGAGGATAAAGTATTTATCGCAAATAAAACACCTTTATTGTCTGTATGAACCAGAATCCTACGATTTTGAAAAATATCCTGCCAAACCACCACAGAAGCTAATACTGGGAATAGTTCAGAAGAACGATGTTCTGTAGGACATTCTTTTGCAACCATTCCTTATGCCATTTACCCGAGAGCCACCGACCTTGCAAGAAAGCTCCAAAGCCCGACGAACCCGCCGCATCTGTAAAAAATTCCAGCTGGTTGTTAGATATAAACTCATACTGCCAAACCGTTGAACCGTTAAAATCGCACAAAAATTGGTCCCAGATCTTAAGGTCTTCCTTTATGTTTTTAGAGAGACGGATGTGCGAATTTTGGCTCTTGAAACCACTGATAGCCAGAGAAAATCTTCTAGAGAAAACCCTGGCCATAGGAATAATCCTGGCTGCAAACGCCAGAAGGCCTAATAAGGACTGAGCTTCTTTTAAAAGAACCTTCTTTCTAAATAAAAAAGAAGAGATCAATTGTCTCATCTTGTTTATTTTAAGGGAAGGAAGCCTGAATTCCATAACGGATGAGTCTATTGTAATACCCAGGAACTCTATTGAAGTAGTTGGAAAGACCGTCTTCTCGTGAGCCAATGGAATACCAAAATGCTCACAAATGTCAAAAAAGGTATTTAAAGATTCTAGACAAATAGGGGAGACAGCAGGACCGACAAATAAAAAATCATCCAGGTAGTGTAAGAAACCCCCTTTGGGGAATTTCGACGACGACACCCAGTGTAAAAAAGTGGAAAATGCTTCAAAATAGAAGCATGACAGTGTGAAACCCATAGGCAAGCATCTATCAAAATAAAACTGGCCTTGAAATTGAAAACCTAATGAGTTGAAACCTTGTGGGTGCACTGGCAAAAGGCGAAAGGCGGATTTAATATCTGCCTTTGCTAATAGAGAGCCTTGACCAAAATGTCTCAACATTGATAAAGCTTCATCAAATGAAGAATAGCATACTGGTGCATATACTTCCGATACCTCATCATTTAATGATGCATCAGGAGGATAGGACAAGTGGTGAATCATACGATAGCTACCACTCTCTTTTTTAGGGACTATCCCTATATCCCTATACCTATTAGCGGTGAAAGACGAAAATTCTGGAAGGGAGGTTTAGAAAATGGGCCAGAAATTCTGCCTTCCCTTAACTCTTTGGATATTTTGTCCTGAACTACCGAAGCATAAGTGGTAGTAGACTTTAAGTTCCTGACAAGCTTACAACCTGAACCCATAAACGATGGCACCAAGAAGCCATCCCTAAAGCCTTTAATTAGCAGAGCTGCCATCCTGTGATCTGGGTAGCGTTCTAACCAAGGGAGCATTCTTGCTAGCATCACTGGTGTCGTTGCTTTTCCCATGAGTGTCTCTGGGAAGCGATTGAAAAGGAGAGGCAGCTGACCTCCGAAAACACCTGTTAGCCGAATGGCTCCCATTGCAGTGTGAGCACTCATGTCTGTACCGACAATTTGCTAAGAATTTGCATTGCCCTTCATTAAATGCAAAACATAGGCCTTTGCGAAACGTCGCCTGCGCATTAGGTGCCAATTTCTGACTAAACTGGGGTCTAGCTGGCAGCATAAGATTCAGCCATAGGCCAACGTCCTTTGACCCCCAGTGCAGCAAAGGGTGCCCTGCCAGCTTTTGGCGAAAGTTTTCATCGTATGTATACCATGCAGAGCCCCCAAAATGTCGAAAGGCCTCCGCAATGATATCCAAATGTTGAAATAAACCCGAACATTTATCTGGGAACCGCTCTCCCATAACTGCTGCATATATGCAGAAGGCCTGCAGCCAATTTTGAAAGGTTCTAGGGATAGCCCTCCTCCTATCCTCTTCAGAACTATCCCCATGCTGCTTCTCCAACTTAGCCAAAAAATTCCTTTGAGGCCGGTAGTAATGACAAAATGTCAATGAATTCACCCCTCCAAATTCTCTCTTTAACTGTCTTATGCAGATGAAAGCCCAGTGGTGATAATGCACATGGCAGGGGCTCCCTAAAAGAGGACTCACCCACTGACATAGCTAATGAATTGAGAGGCAATTGAGGGTTAAACCGTGCTGGATTCAAAACCTTAAAACAAGAAAATTTTTCTTTATTCTCCTCTTGTGAGGCAGACTCACCCACATTCTGCCATACTGTACCAGCCTCATTCATATATTCCGAACCACTCACCTTATTGTCCATAGCACCATAAAAATGTGCCCCTGTTTGCGTATTGTCAGTATTATTGTAAACCAAATTATTTTTATTCTCATTAAGCGCACCAGATGCCTGTGCTCTCTGAAAATCCTGAGAAGCAGCAAGCAGCTGCATAGCCTGGTCAGCACCAACACCCTGTGCACTTGAAATTTCACCAATATTACCTCTTTTTGTTTTAAAAGCCTCTTTTGTAATAACCTTATCTGCACCAGATAACTGTGCCCTTTGCAAACTCATATCATTAGTAATATCATCATAAACATCAGCACCATTAGCATGTGCCCCTTTAAATTGCTGTAACGCATTAGATAAAGATTCCACCAAACTTAAAATACCAACACTTTGAGGCATAAAACATTTCTCACCATCCTTGTATAATGACTGCTGCTCACTCTGCTCCACTGAAGAAGGCTGAGTAGCGCTGCTCTCCTTCACACAGGAAGCCCTCTTAGGTATTACACTGCCAGCCCTCTCCTTGCATGACACGCTGGGAGAAGCAGCTGTTCTCTGCCTTTTTTCTTCCTGTCAGGTTGATGCCTTGTGCCGCCCCCGCCTGAGGCCGGCCTTTCTTCCGTCTCAGGAGGAGTGGAGGGAGGCGGAGGAGAGGTACTCCCCTCCTCCAGGCATTTCAATAGCCATTCCTCTCTGCCCTCTTTCTCAGCCCTCTCAAGGAGGCGGCAAAGGAGGAACTCACGGCCACTAGGAGAACGGCGCTTCATGGTACAGGACGTCCACGCTTCAGCTCTAGTCAGAGCGGTCTGTGAGGGAGCCGCTCCAGGTCCTTATATAAACTCCTACAGCGAGGGCTAACAACCGCCAATTCAGACCAATCAGACCGCTTCTGCTGCACACCAATCTCCTGTTCTCCTGGTTGCCCAGGGATACCGTTCTAAAGCTGCACCTGCAAATGTAAAATTAGAGATGAAAGACAAACGGTCCCTTTGAGCTATCCCATGGTGGTCCAGCATATTGCAAGACCTTTCATTGGGTATAAAAAGAGCATCTTAGAGAGTCAAGTGTCTCAGTAGTAAAGATGGGCAGAGGTTCACCAATCTGTTAAAGCTGCTTCCAGCGACTGGTTTTGGCAGAAGGGCCGATGATAATTGTCCCAGATGTAAAAAAACAGGAGACCTCATCCACATGTTGTGGAAGTGCCCCAAATTGGTTCACTATTGGAAGGAAGTGACTAACAGTATAAGTAGGATATTTGGAATTAAACTTGAGCTGGAACCCAAAGAGTGTATACTGGGATATAGAGAAGAAAGGGAAGAGATTAAAAGTAAAACTATGGCAGTCCTGAGATGTTTATTTCAAGCCAGAAAACTAATTGCAGGTAAATGGCAATCAAAGGAACCACCTACGGTAGACAACTGGATTGGGATAATAAACGAGAACTTGTACAGAGAAAAGGCGGTATATATAAAGAGAGGCAATGTTAAAGAATTTAATAAAATGTGGAACCCATGGCTAACCAAAATGAATCCATCTGAGGTTGTAGATTAAAAAGGGGGAGGGAAAGGTATACTATGAGGAAAGGGAAGAGAGATCCACTGAGTGGCCCTATAGGTGTTAAATGGAAGAGTAGTCACTAGTGTATGGTATATAATAGTGAGATAAAAATGTATAGAGTTGAATAGAAGTCACGTAATAAGGAATGCATTTCTTGTTATGTATGGTGGCTTTTTTTATCCTTGACCTTGTATATATGAAAAATTTAATAAATAATACATAAAAAGAAAAAAAAAAAAGCTGCTTCCAAAAATTGTCGAACAATTTCAGAATAATGCTCTCCAACGTAAACTTGTAAAGACTTTAAATATATTATCATCTACAGTACATAATATCATCAAAAGATTATGAGAAACTCGAGAAATCTCTGTGTGCAAAGGACAAGACCGAAATGCAGTATTGGATGTCTCTGATCTTCGGGCCCTCAGACAACACTGCACTAAAAACAGGCATGATTATGTGATGGACATCCCTGCATGGGCTCAAGAATACTTTCAAAAATCACTGTCTGTAAACAGAGTTTACCGTGCCATCAAAAAATGCAAGTTAATGCTCTATCATGCAAGAAGAAGCCATGTCTGAACATGATGCAGAAATGCGGTCGTCTTCTCTTGACCAAAGCTCATTTAAAATGATCTTTTGCAAAGTGAAAAACAGTTTTTTAGTAAGACAAATCCAAATTTTACATTAATTTTGGCAACCATGGGCGAGGCATCCTCCAGGCTAAAGAGGAAAGGGACCTTCCAGGCTTGTTATCAGATCTCAGTTGAATAGCCTGCATTTCTGATGGTATGGGGGTGCATTAGTGTGTATGGAAAGGGCAGTTTGCCCATCTGGAAAGGCACCATCAATGCTGAAAGATATCCAGGTTTTAGAGCAGGATATGCTTCAATCCAGACAATGACTTTTAAAGAAGACCTTGCATATTTTAGCAGGACAATCCTAAACTGCATACTGCATCTATGACAACAGCATGGCTTTATAGTAGAATAGTCAAGGTGTTTAACTGGCTGCCTGCAGTCAAGACTTTTCATCAACTAAAAATATTTGGCACATCTTGAAATGAAAAATATGACAAAGAAAACCCAAGACTGTTGAGCAATTACAATCCTATATCAGACAGGAGTAGGACAATATTCCTCTCCCAAAACTTTAGCAATTGGTCTCCTCAGTTCCCATATGTTTACAATGTGTTGTTTAAAGAAGAGGGGATGCTACACTTTTTTGAGACCTATTGCTGCCATCAATTTCAAAATGATCTTATTTTTTCCTAAAATTATCTATTTTCTCAGTTTAAACATTTCATATGTTTCCCTTTTCTATTGTGAATAAAATATGGGTTCATGAGATTTGAAAACCATTGCATTCTGTTATAGATTTTACACAGTGCGTTTTGGAATTTGTGTTGTATGTTCATGCCAATAGACTTGGCACAAGTGTATTTCACATTGTCCGAGTATATGATGCTAAAGGTCAGGGATTTGCAAGGATGTAAATTTGAAACACAGAATAATCTTTGCCTGGGATAAATGATATATCCATAAACATATGTTTATAATGAGTGATACCTCCAACAGATGTGTCAGCAGTAGGCAAGTAATAGCAGAAATATGTTTTCCAGAGCAAGAGAACAGCTAGCCTGGTTAAATGTCCAGTTATGAACTATTAGTTTACGGTAGTGTATCTCTAGATACCTGCTCAGATGATATCAGACTTCCAGCAGGTACTCAAACTTGAGAAAAAAATTATATTTTTGCAACCTCAAGAGCAGCTTTGCCCTTTGTTTAGGACACATCCTTGACTTCAATGAAACTATTTGGTCAGCAATTGATTCTCTTGAATAAACTAAAACACTTCTCTTTTTCCATGGCACCAGCACTATAACCTTGTGTGCCAATATTGCTCAATATGTTGGCATGACCTGGGTTCAGCTACCTTTCATCAGTAGGCCATGCATTAACACTTACGGTCTTATTTAGTACAGCCATTCAAAGAGCAAATGTGATCTACAAATTGCAGTAACTCATACCAAAATCAGCATTTGGTCATGATATATGACATCATACCATTCATCAATGCATTGGGCAGAACATGAAAATGGGCAGGTATTAGGCTCTAAATATCAGGAGAACCCCCAGGCACAAGGCAAGATATTACCAAGGTAGGAGTTACAAAAAAACACCAAACCCCATGGTAATGGCCAACAAAAATTTAGCAAATGGCTGTTTACAGTATTATTTACCAGTTATTAACCATCAGGATCAGAAAGCATTTATATTGGCTGCAAGTTAGTGAGACTAAAAGGTTTACATACCAACCAGCTGATTAAAATGACATTCTGAATGGCTGCTATGGGTTATTGCACTTCATAAGGAACTTTAACTTTATTTAATACAATTGGCCATGGCATTGTAGATTATATACAAGCAGCATACATATAAATGATGGGAATCCATAGCGAGGGGATAAAGCTTCCTGGTTCTTCAACTCGCATCTTAAAGCTAAACCCTACATATTCTTAACCATCAAATAATAATGCAACATATTTATGTGAGACATTCTGCAATTCTATGTATGCATTTTACTGTAAATTATTTACAAAATATTATAATTGAAGGGAAGAGTAACTCTATTGCAATGCACCATAGCAACTGAAAGGTTGGACAATTGACGCATGGACATTTTTTCCTTTGCCAGCATTAGTTTCATACTTGTGCATCGATTTTAAGCTCTTCAGTTTGCTGTGGTATACCAAAACTGTGTACCACAATTATGACTATCTTTGAACTTAACCCTTGACCTCCGGAAGGTTTTACCCCCTTCAAGACCAGACCATTTTTTTGCTATTCAGCACTGTGCTACTTTGACTAGCAATAGCGCAGTCATGCAACACTGTAATTGATATAATTCTTTCACACAAATAGAGCTTTCCTTTGGAGGTATTTGATCACCACTGGGTTTTAATTTTTTTTCGAAAAAAAACGAAAAAAAGACAGGAAATTTTGAAAAAAAAAACAATATTTTCTGCTTTCTGTCTTCATAAATTTAGGGCAAAAAATATTGTAATACATGTCTTTGGTAAAGAAAAAAATGCCAATAAGTGTACATTAATTGTTTTTTGTGAAGGTTATAGCATCTACAAACTATGGTATATAATGTATATATAAAAATAGATCAATCAACATGTACTGATGGCCTATCTTAATTCTTGAAGCCCTTAAAATGCACAGTACAAATAGTACATATACACCCCAAATTACCCCTTTTTAGAAATTAGACAGTCTGGGGTATTTGGTAAGAGGCATGGCAAGCTTTTTGAAGTTGTAATTTTGTGTCTCAATATTTTGGAAAATTAAGCAATCAAATAAAATGTTTTTTTTTTTTTTCACAGTAATGTCACCAGTGCAGTACAGCATTATCATATGACTGGTGTGGCGGTGATCAGGTATCCTAACTGGTGATAGTATGTTAACCACTTCCGCCCGCCATATAGCAGAATGACGGCAGCAAAGTGGTTTCAATATCCTAACCAGACATCATATGATGTGATCAGGATATTGAGCCGCTGCGCGCCCCCGGGGGCGCGCATCGCGGCCATCGTTGTTGCGGTGTGTCTCTCTTACACCCCGCAACTACAATCTCGGTAAAGAGTTTCCGACGGAGACTCTTTACCACGTGATTAGCCGTGTCCAATCATGGCTGATCACAGAGTAAATAGGAAGAGCCGTTGATCGGCTTTTCCTCACTCGTGTCTGTCAGACACGAGTAGAGGAGAGCCGATCGGCTGCTCCTCTGACAGGGGGGTCTGTGCTGATCGATTATCAGCGCAGCCCCCCCGCGGATGCCCACACTGGACCACCAGGGATGCCACCAGACCACCAAGAATGCCCAGCACCAGGTATGCCACCTAGACCACCAGGGATGCCAATCAGTGCCCACAATGGATGCCAATCAGTGCCCACAATGGGCATCACTGATTGGCATGCATTATTGTTTGGCACTGATTGGCATCCATAAGTAAAATGCATTACACTACAATGCCGCCTATCAGTGCCCATCCGTGCCACCTATCAGTGCCCATCCATGCCGTCTATCAGTGCCCATCCATGCCCATCCTTGCTCATCTGTTGCGCCTATACATGCCCATCCATGCCGCCTATCCATGCCAATCCGTGCCACCTATCAGTGCCAATTTGTGCCACCTATCAGTGCCCATCCGTGTCGCCCATCAGTGCCACCTAACAGTGCCCATCAGTGCCCATCAATGCCACCTCATCAGTGCCACTTCATTGGTGCCACCTCATCGGTGCCTATTAGTGCCGCCTTATCTGTGCCGGTCAGTGTAGCCCCATCAGTGCCTGTCAGTGAAATAGAAAACTTACTTATTTACAAAGTTTTGAAACTGAAACAAAAAAAAACATATTTTTTTCAAAATTGTTGGTCTTTTTTTATTTGTTTAGCAGAAAATTAAAATCCCAGAGCTGATCAAATAACACCAAAAGAAAGCTCTATTTGTGGGAAAAAAATGATAAAAATATAGTTTGGGTACAGTGCAGTATGACCGCGCAATTGTCATTCAAAGTACGACAGCGCTGAAAGCTGAAAATTGGTCTGTGCAGGAAGGTGTTTAAGTGCCCAGTATTGAAGTGGTTAAAAAAATAAATACTAGTTATTTTTATTCATTTTTTTTTTTTTTTTACTATTTTTGTTACATACTTTCATCAGAATGGTTCAGTGTCACCATAGTGACTCTGGGGGGTGATAAGAGATTTTTTTTCACAATTGAACAAATGGGTTACATAACAGCTGTGATTACTATTGTGCTGTGATTGGCCACCAGCTATCACATGGTACAGGGTTTTTTGATTGGCCCAGGTACCATGTGAAGCTGTGGGCCAATCAAAGCATCACTATAGGATTCACAGCGGCCGAGTACTGGGTGCCGAAATCCGCGCCAGAGCAGCGCACTGTGCCCTAGGCTGGATGACACACATATACGTGATCTAGCCTGCCCGTGACGCCCTGCAACTTACACATATATTTGCAAATGTGTACAAACGAAACCCCTGGTTTTAATGTGAACTGTAATGCCACGTACACATGATCGGACATTCCGACAACTAAATCCTGGGATTTATTTCCAACGGATGTTGGCTCAAGCTTGTCTTGCATACACACAGTCGCACAAATGTTGTCGGAAATTCCGATCGTCAAGAATGCGCTGACGTACAACACGTATGACGGCACTATAAAGAGGAAGTTCAATAGCCAGTGCACCACCCTTTGGGCTCCTTCTGCTAATCTTGTGTTAGTAGAAGTTTGATGAGAGACGATTAATGCTTTTCAGCCTCGTGCTTTTCAGATCGTTACTGCTCTTCAGTATGTGTTTGTGGATTCGTATCTGGTTTTCAGCACGTACTTTATATTACGTATTTGATTTTCAGTGCGTTCTTGTCTGCTTGTTTCTAAATTTCAGCTCACTCTTCTCAGGCCTTTCTGATTTTCAGTGCGTTCTGTTAGTTCGTTCTGACCAGCCGACCGTTTTGAAGACATGTTGCGGGTACGTACTCATCGTAGAGTTCGTGCTGTGCAGGGGCTTGGTGTTGGGGTTCTAACTTACCAAAGCCCAATCCATGAACAGGGCGGGGAGGAGTTCATGGACCAAGAATTGGTTGCTCCAGCATGACCAATTCTCGCACATGCCTTTGTTGCGGGAGATCCGTGAGAATAATCCTGGTGATTTCATAAATTATCTCCGGATGACGGACCCCATTTTTCACTGTCTGTTGGCTTTGCTGTCCCCTTATATTACGAAGCAGGACACCTGAATGCGGCAAGCCATCACTCCAGAACAAAGGCTAGTCGCCACCTTGCGGTACTTGGCGACGGGGAGAAGTCTGCAGGACATCAAGTTCTCAACAGGCATCTCCCCCCAGGCTCTGGGGATCATTATTCCAGAGACCTGTTCTGCCATCATACAGAAGGACTATATTAAGGTAAGATTTTTCCTTTAACATCACATTATATGTATTTAATGTTTGCTAATGTATTGTATTTTTTTAATCATTCCCTAATTACCATGATTGTAATATGATGTGAATGTCCCCTTTGTCCTCATGCATTATGGGAGTTCTTAAAGTTCCTTTTTTGTCCTTCATGCATATTTGCCTTCACTAACCTCCCCAGCATGCTATCCTGGGCCCATACACACCTAGCCTAGTCACTTAACAATGTATTTTGTCAGCTCCATAGTAGCGCCTTACCCTAAACACCCCCTAAAATGTGTACAAATGTAATTTGTGTCCTTAAATTCAGGCAGAGTGCCAGAGGCTTTTTTTTGGGGGCCACAAAATCATTTGGAATCCTCCTTCCCCCCAACTGCTAAGTCAATCGATACCAATACTCTAGCTGCTGACTTTTCCAAACCCATACACACTATACCTACCTCTTTTGTGTTCATATTTATGGATAAATTCACCAAAGCATGTAGTGAAAGGGCCTGCCTGAATACTTTCTAATGGTACTGTTTAACCGCTTCCCGATCGCCTCACGCCGATGTACGTCGGCAGAATGGCACGGCTAGGCAAAACCACGTACAGGTACGTGGCCCTTTAAAAGCCTAGCCGTGGGTCGTGCGCACGCCCCCGGTGGCGCACTCGCGACCCGGTCGGGAGCTCTGTGACCACGGCCGCGGGACCAGCGGACCCGATCGCCCCTGGTGTCCCGCGATCGGGTCACAGAGCTGAAGAACGGGGAGAGGTCTGTGTAAACAAACCTCTCCCCGCGCTTCCCACTTGCCTGTCATTGATCGGCTGTTCCCTGTCATCGGGAAAGCCGATCAATGACGTCAGACGTCAGCCCCGCCCCTAATGTTAAAAAAACACACACGTCACAGCCCATAACCCCTCCCCTCCCCCTAGTGGTTAACTCTTTCACTGCCAGTGTCATTTATACAGGAATCAATGCATTTAAATGGCATTGATTGCTGTATAAATGACAATGGTCCCAAAAATGTGTCAAAAATGTCCGATGTGTCCGCCATAATGTCGCAGTCACAATAAAAATCGCAGATCGCCGCCATTACTAGTAAAAAAAAAAAATTATTAATAAAAATGCTATAAAACTATCCCCTATTTTGTAAACGCTATAACTTTTGCGCAAACCAATCAATAATCGCTAATTGCGATTTTTTTTACCAAAAATATGTAGAAGAATACGTATCGGCTTAAACTGAGAAAAAAATGTTTTTTTTATATATTTTTTTGGGGATATTTATTATAGCAAAAAATATTGATTTTTTTTCAAAATTGTCGCTCTATTTATGTTTATAGCGCAAAAAATAAAAACCGCAGGGTCGATCAAATACCACCAAAAGAAAGCTCTATTTGTGGGAAAAAAAGGACGCCAATTTTGTTTGGGAGCCACGTCGCACGACCGCGCAATTGTCAGTTAAAGCGACGCAGTGCCGAATCGCAAAAAGGGGCCTGGTTCTTTTGGCTGCCAATTGGTCCGGGGCTGAAGTGGTTAAAGTTTTGTTCTCCTATTATCTTGATAGGTAATTGCAGAATGTAAAAATGTGCATCAATTTGGATAGTGTGTATACATATTTTTGGATTATGACACTTTTTACCTGTCCAGTGGGCTGCCAATAGTGTAAGTAAGGAGGGGCTGGCCAAAAAAATGCTGCATACACAGGATCGGAAAAGCTGCCAGCAAAACTCTGATGAGAGATTTTTGTCAAAAAATGCAACCGTGTGTATGCTCCATTGGTCTCTTGCTGGCAGAGTTCCAGCCAGCAAAAGATTGAGAGCATGTTCTCTATTTTTTCGGTTGGGAAAAGTTCCTATCCGAAAATGCAATCATCTGTATGCAATTCGGACGCACAAAAAAACTATTTGACACATGCTTGGAAGCATTGAACTTAAATTTCTCGGCTCGTCGTAGTGTTGTACATCACCGCGTTCTTGACGGTCGAAAGTTCCGAGAACTTTTGTGTGACCGTGTGTATGCAAGACAAGCTTGAGTGGAATTCCGTCGGAAAAACCATCCAAGATTTTGCGGACAGAAATTCCGCTTGTGTGTACGCGGCATAACACATATTATTTATGCATTTAGCTCTCAATGAAGTGGAGAGGGTTACCTGTCCAAAACATACCCCCCCCCCCCCTAAATTTTTTACAATGGGCCATCAGAGGGGGTGAGGAATCTGATAAGTGGACCTTAGATTTTTTTTCTTTAAATACGCCTTCAAATAAATGTTATACTGATGTTGGCCAAGAATGTTTGTGTCTAATCTACTTGCAATGTTATGTGCAAAAGTCCTAATTTTTTTTTCTTGTTTCTTGGGAAACACGTCCACATAGTCCCACCCCCCAACTCGGGGTCATACTTGTGACGGAACGTCCCTACACTCCTCTTGAGTGCGTTCGTCATATATCACTTCCTCTCAGTCTGGATATAGGTATAAGATATTCCAACCGCTCCTAAGCACCAAACGAGACAACACTTGCTTGGTGCCAACATGGACTGATCTTTATTTGACATGTCACACAATTTTATAGAGCCAGATGACTAAGACCTAACTTAATTAGCATGAGCTAATTACCTTAATCAACACTGGACTCCTTCATTCAATTGCAGGGTTAATTAGCACATACAACAATAGGTGAAATATTCTTTAGAATTACACAAGGCAACAGACAGGCTGTCTGGAGTTGACGACATTAGCATCTGACAGTGTGTGGAATACACCTTACAAGCCAGACCAGCCTCATTTACACAATAGACAGGTGGCTGGAGTTCATGACATTGAATGGGACACAAGGTGTCAGATGCTAGTCTATTTCTAATGCCAAATGCATATACAGAGAGTGTATTTTGGGGGGCCCGTGATCAGCTGGCAGGAGGCTAGCATGTAGTCCTCTCAAAAAGCCTGTGTCCCGGCTAGGTCTGTCACATTTCTCCCCTTTCGGCAGGAGACTAACACAGGAGGAGACCCCAGACGGGTTGACTCCGAAGTTAGTCCATAGTTCCAGTCCTCTAATGCCTGTACCCACACAGTACCCCAAACAAATTGTTTCAAACATAACAAGTATTACTCACCCAGCCAACCTCTGCCTCTCTCAAAGAACATATCTGCCGCTGGGGAGAGGCCTGGACTGGCCCTCCTCCCTGGAGTCTTTTCAGCCGCTGGAGAGAAGACAGGGTGACTGGGCTCAGTCTGTCATGCTGTTGGGCATATGGGCCTACTGCCCAGCATCCCTGGGGTATACAGGTGGAGACTGAATTCCCATCCACCTTTACAGGAAATCTGTCCTGTGTCAGTTGAGGGCAGAGGCCAGCAGCGCTCTGTTCCGTTGCCAGCAGTTCAGCTGGGCGTAGGAGCTTCCCTACATCATCTGCTCCAGCTAACTGTTGGGGAGAGAGGCCGACTGCCCCAGCTCCCTGGAACTCCGCAGCTGTTACCGGTGCTGGGCAGAGGTTGGTAGCACTCTGCCCGGTTGCCAGCACTTCTGCTGGTTTTCTGTTAGTGGAGACCACAGGCCCATCCACTGACACCAGATCAAGCTGCAGATGTGAAGTGCAGATTGCATTCTCTCCTTGGGTCCTGAGCTGCTGCTCGGGAGTGACCACCACCTCCTCACCCTGGGCCTCCAGAACTGCCACAGGTATGGGACAGAGGTCTTGGACCCTCTGTTCAGTGACCAGAGCTTCAGCTGGGGAAGTTCCTTGCAACTCCATGGATACTGGCGTTGGTGCTGGGCAGAGCACAGTGAAGTTCGGCCCTAATACCAGCTCTTCTGCTGGAGGCTCATCAGGTTGTTTTTCCTCAGCAGAAAAGTCTATCAAATCCCCAGTCTCTGCAACTGGTGTCTGGGGATATAGGTTCACCATCTCCTGTCCATGGAACCCAGAAGATGCTATCAGTGCTGAGCAGAGGTTGGCCGAGCTCTGGCCGGTTGTCAGCACTTCAGCTTTGGGGATGGCAATTTCCAGATTTTCCACTGCCGATTCTCTGGCATGCTGCTGGACAGGCACCTTCCTCCATCCAAGATCATCCCATGCAGAAACAGGATCATCAAGGTCAGTCAGCACTTGCTGCATCCGCCATAAGACCTCTGCGTCCATAGCTGTAGGGGCAGGTTGGCAAAGCACACTGTTACTCTGCCACATTGCCGACTCTTCAGCCAGACCAGAGTTGTCCACTGGTATTTCTTGATAGTCACAGGCAAAGGGAGCCCAGCCCTGGCACTGAGCAGAGTCTAGCAGCCGTCTGTAGGCGATCTCCAGCTCCCATTCCTGATCGGCCAGAAACTCCAAATCTTCCAGTGCCCAGTGCACTTCCGAGACGTTCAGTAGCCCTTTTCTGAAATCCATGATTTCATCCAACCGCCACTCCAAATCACTCCCAAAGTTAGAGTCTCCTGTCAGCTTCACATACAACAGTCCCAGGCCGCCGTAGCTTAAGCCTTCCGTTGGGCTGTCATCTGCTATCCAAGGGCATGCTTGGGATACATGCCACCGGAGGGCTCTGTAACTTTCATCCAGCTTCATCTCTGCCCAGATCAGTCTGCTTAATTCAGCTGTCTGCTCCTTGTGCGGTTTCTCTCCCAAAAACAGCACCCGCAATCCATACTGCGACCAGTACCTATCCTGGTTGGAGGGGAGAACTTTTCCCTGGTGACGCCGCTCACGGGCTAGCGCTTCCTTCCAGAGTTCGCAGCGAATAGAATCAAACCATCCCAGCAGGACCTGCTCTGATACTGGTCCTCTGTGCTGTAGCTGCATCTCTCGCAACCTCCTCCTGAATTCCTCTTCCATGGCGGCTGGTATCTGTACCTCTCCTCCTCTCCTGCTATCCGGACCTTGGATCCAGGTGGAGGTTTGGATGTCCCAGACTGCAGGAAGCATCCCACTGCTTGCCAACAATGTGACGGAACGTCCCTACACTCCTCTTGAGTGCGTTCGTCATATATCACTTCCTCTCAGTCTGGATATAGGTATAAGATATTCCAACTGCTCCCAAGCACCAAACGAGACAACACTTGCTTGGTGCCAACATGGACTGATCTTTATTTGACATGTCACACAATTTTATAGAGTCAGATGACTAAGACCTAACTTAATTAGCATGAGCTAATTACCTTAATCAACACTGGACTCCTTCATTCAATTGCAGGGTTAATTAGCACATACAACAATAGGTGAAATATTCTTTAGAATTACACAAGGCAACAGACAGGCTGTCTGGAGTTGACGACATTAGCATCTGACAGTGTGTGGAATACACCTTACAAGCCAGACCAGCCTCATTTACACAATAGACAGGTGGCTGGAGTTCATGACATTGAATGGGACACAAGGTGTCAGATGCTAGTCTATTTCTAATGCCAAATGCATATACAGAGAGTGTATTTTGGGGGGCCCGTGATCAGCTGGCAGGAGGCTAGCATGTAGTCCTCTCAAAAAGCCCGTGTCCCGGCTAGGTCTGTCACAATACTATTACAACTATAAGTGGTTTAATAGTATTGTGATGTTGGCAGTGGTGTCAGCGACATATGATTTTCTCTATGTGGACATGGGGAAGAATGGCCGGAAGTCGGATGGTGGAGTCATCAGCCAGACCGAGTTCTAAGGACGGCTCCAGAGTGGTGGCTTGGGATTGCCACCTCTGGAAGACAACGTGGCTGGTCTTCTGTTCATCTTTGTCGCTGATGAATCATTTGGGCTGGGTGATCACCTGATGCAGATGAAGACCCTCACCCTGGACCAGAGGGTTTTTAACTACCAGCTGGCCAGAGCCAGAAGAGTGGTAGAGAATGCTTTTGGGATAATGGCCAGCCGGTTCCGTCTATTCTTTACACCAATCAACATGGCGGAATATAAACGTAACCATATAATCCTTGCATGCTGCATTATCCACAATTTTTTAAGGAGAAATTCTATGAACTATGTTGCCTCAGTTGGGCCTGAGGCCAGATTTCAAGACCAAACACTGACGGCCCTTGAAGCTGGGCGTCCTGGCTTGCCCCCCCAAAGCGCCTGCGAGGTCTGTCTAAAATATATGGAGTACTTTGCGGGTAGGGGGGCCATTGATATGCCAGAAAATGTTCAAGAAACCTTTTTTAAATAAATTAGTATTTCAAACTGAAATACTATTACGTTTGATTTACTGCTTGTGTTTCTTTTAAGCTGTCTCCTAGGTTATACAATGGGCTTTTTTTTTTGCCCATTTTCTTCAATAGCACAAACGTAATTTATTTGATACATGAGGTGACGATCTCTTCAGCTAACTATTATGTTGTGGGTCTGCTACATACACACCTTGTTTTTGTTGATAATGTATGTAATATATTAATGCTAAAAATATTCATCACTTTCAGCACCATGAATACATTTTTTGGAGTGACGAAAATGGCCCGATTGATGCAAATTATAAAGCACTGTGGGTGTTATTTACTAAACGAAAATCCACTTTGCACTAAAAGTGCACTGCGAAAGTGCACTTGAAAGTGCACTTGTAGTGCAAAGTGGATTTGCCTTTAGTAAACAACCCCATTGCTACTGTAAACAACAACTTAAGCAAAAAAATGCTATTGAGCATTGAAAGAAGAAGCCACACATTGTTGAGTAGAACATTTTTTACTCTGTGCACATTCACATGTGCATTTAGAAAAGTTTTTTTTTAATAAACTAACATATTTTTGGAATCAAATAATTTTTTTTGACAGTAGAAATATATTTTTTTGTGGTAAACAGGCATGTTTTTTAAACCATAAAACAATACACAACTCAGGAACTTACAAAGTTCAACTTTGATAAATTGAAGGCAATATCAGACATTAGTATGTCCAAACTGTGTTGATATTGCTTTCATCAGATGGGGTGATGTCACCCCTGTGAAAGCCAAATTTTGAAGATGCACACAAATTGAGAGTCAAAATGGGGATTTCCCTCCTGATCCCATGCCTAATGTCAACATGTGCTAGCTCTTATCATGGGGGATCAATGGATGTGTTTCGGGGGTGCAACCTCTTCCTCTCATCTACTTTAGTTGCGAGGAAGGGGTTGCACCCACAAAACGCTTACATTGATATCCCGTGATGGCAGATAGCACATGTTGACACACTGTGTGCAACTTCAAAATTTGGTTTTCAACATTTTTTTGAAAAGTTAGAAAAATATAAACATTTTAATAAATATTGGTGTGTTTTCGATTCTGTCTAAAACATCAATGATGTTTTTTGAGTCTTTTTTATTTTTCTTCCTTGATCTTCTGTAAATCCCGATTGCACACCGTGATCTCCCCGATGAGAATCTGTGCACTTGCTCTTGTGAAATGTGTTTCTTCTTCCACAACATCCAAATCACCTAAAATAAAAAAAAAACACACCATGTATTATAAATATGCAGGCATACATCTATTACTTGAAGCTGTGGCCTTAGACACTCTCCTATTGTGGTCACTATTTCGCCCACTTCATAAACCTCTCCTTCCTCCACATCCTCTAGTTGTTGTTTTGGGATTTCCCCTTCTTTATGAGGTGGGGGGTCCCTGGTGACCTCAGACGTCCTGAGTCTTTTCTCCCCACAGATATTTGAGGGCAGAAATAGTAATATGAAACATTGCTTGGAAGTGTCATTCAATTGTCGGTTTTGGCAGAGTTGAAGACATGATTTTTTTCCCTTTCCAAAGCTAGAATAATTACCTTTTTTGGTAAAGTATCACACATGGAGACACCCCTAGTATTCATTGGAGCACCTGTGTGGGACACCCTAAAAAGTTTGTTCTGGTGTCCCACACTAGTGCTCCTGCGTCCAGATGTGTAAACAGCTGCTGAGTGTCTTCTCCTTAAACTGAATAAAGTTTGCATTTCATTCTAATTACAAACCCATCTAGACAACAATGTACTAAACTTCTTTTAATACAAATAGGCATGACCAAATGTAGTTAACCTGCATCTGCAAAAAACATTGTATTAGTGGGCGAACGAGGAGCACATATAATAGGGAGCGCAAGAAGGTCCAGGATTCCCAGAGATCAGGAGCTGCAGCAGATGACATTTATGTACCCAGGCTGTGGTACTACGACAGACTACATTTTCTGGCAGACCAGAGGGAACCCAGGCCACCACTCTCCAGTCTTGCTTCAACGCTTCCTTCCACCCCAGCTGAGGCTTCTGACGTCCAATTTGGGCCTTTCAGCCAGGAAGATGTGGATGAGCCCAGCTTGAGCCAAGTATAGCATTGTTCAACAAATTTATTGGCAAAAAATTAATGATGTTAACTAGATGTTATTATTGATCACTAATTTCTGATTTAACAAAGTGTTTTACATATCAATAGACAGTAGTGGCCACAAATGATTGGGACAAGAATGAAAAATGCTGGGGTCAGAATGATAGTCTTTTCTATTTGTTAACATTCAATTTGCAACAGTCATGAGCTGAAAATTGTGTGTGATTGATGAACCAAAAACTAAAACTATTTCCCTTTTTCATACACAGGAAAGCCCCAGCCAAGAGGAGGCTGTAGAAAGTGGCAGCCAGGAGGTGGCAGGGGTAAGTAGCAGCCAGGAGGTGGCTGGGCCCAGTAGCCTGACCAAATCCCAGGTCCCTCCCCTCCACCTTCAAAAAAAAAAATGCCCAGGAAGGGGAGTAACGTGGAGAAGGCAGCACTTGGGTTATTTTGGAAGGCTACTGCGTCCCTCTGAACCCCCCCCCCCTAATATTCAAGAGGACTATGCCTGCATGGCAGCCTGCAAAATGCAGGAAATGGAGGAGGGCCTATGCCTCTTCTGTGAGGAAGTTATCTTACAAGCCCTAAACAAGGGATTGAGGGGCAAACTCACAAGCCAAAGCCAGGTTTGTGAGTTCGACCATCGCCCGCCTTCTCCTCTTTCACCTCCTGTCACAAGTCCAACACCAGAACCACAGCCTGGAAGCAAGCATGTAAGGAAGACAAGAGAGTGATGGCATGGGTTCAGTCTGGTCTGACAAAAGATGCAGACTGTTGCAAGACCACAGCCTGGGGACATATATGTCATCTGCTGCTGTTCCTGATCTCTTGGAATCCTGGACCGGTTTGTGCTCACTATTATATGGACTCCTCATGCTACCAATTTTGGCTGTAAAATAGTTGATTGTGTGCCCTGGGGTACAAAGGCTTCGCCAATTTCAACTGTTTATCGAGTGTTGCATTCCTCTTTATTTGGTTATAATAAATGGCTATTGTATGTTCACAAATACTTGCCTATGTGTTTTACTTCAAAAAGGACAGTTTGTTTGTTAGTTGGCAGGTACATTTCAAAAATACAAGGTCAAATTAACAAGGGACACCAACACCAAAAAATACAAGTTAATAATGGTATTGTGGTAAGTTGACATACAAAACAACAACACATATTATGGAGATTAGTAGAAAAAAAAATATCTAAAAAAACAGGAAATCTTGATACAAAAAAAAAAAGGAGATCACTTAAAAAAAAGAAAAAGGAGATCTTCATAAAAAAAAAAAAAAAAAAAGATCACTATAAAAATATTCAAAAAAATAAAAAATATTATTCATGGTACCTGCTCTTTTGGCATTCATCAACATGGAGATGGCCCTGCTTAGACAACCTAGGGCCTCCAGCCTTCCCCTCAAAAGAACCAAGCCATCAAGTGCAGATGGGCCGAGCATGGATGTAGAGTTGCCCCTTGCGATAGGAGATCTGGCCTGGAGGGCAGAGGAACTGGGTCCTGGAAGCTGAGTTGCATCAACAGGGGACTATTGCCACTACCTCTGCTTCTTCCATCCTGAGTCTCAACAGGAATCAGAGGATGACAGGAACCGGAGGAAAGGAGTAGGCATTGTGAAATCTGCACTGGTCCGTCAGGGCAACTACACTAAAGGTACACCTCAAGTAGTACCTCCCCAGCTTGAATTTGCATGGGAAGGTGAATAGGTCTCCTTCTGGGGTGACCCCCAGGGACAGGACCCACTTGAAGACTTTGGTGTGGAGAGCCCATTTGTCGTTGTCTAGAGATATCCTCAAAAGAAAGTCTGCCTGAACGTTCTGGTCTCTGAGGATATAGACAGCTGTTAGGTTGGCCAAGTTCACTTGGGCCCAGGTCGTAATAGGCTCTACTTCCTTCAGCAGGGAGAGACTACGAGTACCTCCCTGCCTCTTGATGTAGGAGACTGCTGTTGTGTTGTCCAGTCTTAGGAGAACTGAGGCTCTCGCTGTTAATTGGTGACAGGCCTGCAGAGTTCCAGAACATTGGAGACTTGCCTTGGGCTACTTCTGTCAGGCTGTGAGCACTCCAGCCCCTGTTGCTGGCATCTGCTGTGATCGTATTCCAGGATACAGGCACGATGGAGTGACAGTTGCGGAGGTTCCTCCACTGCAGCCACCAGGGAAGGCACTCCCGCATGGACGAGGTTAATCGGATGGAATGATCTAGGGACACTGGGTTCCACTGTTGGAGGGAGCTCTTCTGGAAGTGCCACATTTTTCACTGTGCCCATTTCACGATAGGTGTTGTGGCCACCATGGTGCCAATGATCTTCAGACACTGTGAGGCCCGGAGATGTGAGGAGAACATTGCTAGACGAACTTGAAGGGTTAATGGTATTTCTGCTGTCTTTGCTCTGTACATTTTCATGTTATTCCTCATATATCTATTATCTGAATACTGACTTATGCCGCATACACACGGTCGGAAAATCCGATGAAAAGCTCCCATCGGACTGTTTCCATCGGAAATTCCGCCGCATTAGAATGTGTTTACTGACTAAGATATGTTTTGACTTATAGATTAGAATGGCTGTAATTGTTTTGGGACACATTGACATGTTCTTCTCATATTAAAGATATTGTGAGATCAGACGTCATATGGAGATAAACTCCTTTTCCTAGAATTGCCCTCCTCTTTCTCTGTAACCAAGGCTTACATGTTTTGTAATCCCTCCTACTTTTATATTTCATATCTGTGGGCTAACAGCTGCTCCCTGTCCCGAGATAGTAACAGCAAGTCATCCAAATAATGATGCAGACAAATACCTCTGATCCTGATCAGAGCCACGACAGCCAATAAGAGTTTTGAAAAGACACGAGGCAATGTCGTAAGCCCAAATGGGAGACAGGTAAACTGAAGGTGGACTCGATCCACCGCAAAGCAAAGAAATTTCTGGAACTCTTCTGCTATCGGGACGTGGAAATAGGTGTCCTTCAGATCTATGGGCACAAGCCAATCTCCTGGCCGAATTGCCTGATGGATTGTGAATAGTGTCTCCATCTTGAATTTCTCTTTCTTGATGAAAGAGTTCAAGTGTGTCAGATCTATAACTGGTCTCCAGTAGCCGTTCTTCTTCAGAACTAGGGATATTAATAATGCTTAAATTGAAACAATAAAAGTGTAATATTCCTTTAAATTTCGTACCTGGGGGGTGTCTATAGTATGCATGTAAAGGGGCGCATGTTTCCCGTGTTTAGAACTGTCTCCGCAAAAAGTGTCATTTTTGCAAGTAAAAAAGCTATTTAAAATCACTCGCGGCTAATGTGAATTGACGGCTCCCGTAATACAGAGAACAGTCATTCATTGAAACTGAAAGTCATTCATAAAAAAAAAGTCATTGATAAAAAATAAAAAAAATAAAAGCGTGGGGGTCCCCCCCAAATTCAATAACCAGGCCCTTCAGGTCTGGGATGGATATTAAGGGGAACCCCAGCCAAAAAAAAAATGGCGTAGGGTCCCCCTCAAAATCCATACCAGACCCTTGAGGTCTGGGATGGATTTTAAGGGGGACCCTAGCCAAAAAAAATGGCGTGGGGTCCCCCTTAAAATCCATACCAGACCCTTATCCGAGCACGCAACCTGGCAGGCCGCAGGAAAAGAGGGGGGACGAGAGCGCCCCCCTCCCGCCTGAACTGTACCAGGCCACATGCCCTCAACATTGGGAGGATGCTTTGGGGTCCCCCCCAAAGCACCTTGTCCCCATGTTGATGAGGACAAGGGCCTCTTCCCCACAACCCTGGCCATTGGTTGTGGGGGTCTGCGGCCGGGGGGCTTATCGGAATCTGGAAGCCCCCTTTAGCATGGGGACCCCCAGATCCCCCCCCCCTGTGTGAAATGGTAAGGGGGTACAAAAGTACATCTACCATTTCACCAAAAAAGTGTCAAAAATTGTAAAAATGACAGGAGACGGTCTTTGACAATTCCTTTATTAAAATCTTCTTTCTTCTTTCTTCATCCTTCGGTTTCTTCATCTTCTCTTTCCATCATCTTCTTCCATCTTCTTCTTACATTTTCTTCTTCCTCCGATCCGCTTCTTCTTGCGCTGGTCTTCTCGTCCTTCTCGTCTTCTTTTGAAGGATTTTGAGGGGGACCCCACGCCATTTTTTTGGGCTAGGGTTCCCCTTAAAATCCATCCCAGACCTCAAGGGTCTGGTATGGATTTTGAGGGGGACCCTACGCCATTTTTTTTTTTTTTTTTGGCTGGGGTTCCCCTTAAAATCCATCCCAGACCTCAAGGGTCTGGTATGGATTTTGAGGGGGACCCTATGCCATTTTTTTTTTGGCTGGGGTTCCCCTTAATATCCATCCCAGACCTGAAGGGACTGGTTATTGAATTTGGGGGGGCCCCCACGCTTTTTTTTTTTTTTTTTTATCAATGAATGACAGTTTTCTGTGTTACAGGAGCCATCAATTCATTAGCCGCGAGTGCTTTTAAATAGTTTTTTTTCCTGCAAAAATGACACTTTTTGCAGGGAAAGTTCTAAGCACAGGAAACCTGCCCCCCTTCACAGGCCACCTATAGACACCCCCCAGATGTGATACTGCAATGCTGTTCTAACAGCACGCACACACAAATCCCCAGAAATATCTTGTCAGCAGTCAGCAACACACTGACACGCTGACACTTTGATGCGAGCGGCCTCTTATACCGTGGGGCATGTACTAAAGCCCCTGAGCTATAAGGGGCCTGTAGCCAATTATGGCTCTCCTCGCTGCCGGCGCTGTGATTGGCCAAGCATGCGGGGTCACCTTGAAATCTTTCGCTGGTTGGAACTGTTATGATGGCACCCTAAGCCACTAGAGAGTCCGTGTAGGACAGAAAGACTTGCTTTTTCTCTCCTGAGTGAGGCAAGGATGTGGGTACAAACCAGAGTGTGGGTGGGATGCTGAACGTCCAGGCGTGTCCTGAGGAGATCGTTTTGATGGTCCACTAATCTTTGATCAAGGCTGCCCAGACGTGCTGAAAGCAGAGTAAGCGAGCCCCGACCTGCTCCGCCTGGCCAGGCCCAATATCAAAAGGACTTAGAAGCTTCTCGTTCACAGAAAGACAGTCCATTTGGAACCTTCTGGCCTGAAGGCTTTCAGGTTTTCCTAAACTCACGGCCAGGTCTATAGCGGCAAGTGTCCCTCGCACGATCCGAGCCTTGCCTGGGCTGAGCACTTTTCTGGCCTAGCAGGCGACAATCCTGGGGTAGAAAACCTGTCTTGCCCCCCCCCCCCCGGCACGTGTGATGGCACTGTCTAATTTGTTCCCAAAGAGAGAGGAACCCTCAAACGGAATCCTGCACCATGCCTGCTTACTTACTCTTAGCCGTGACTGAAAAGAGCATGATCCGTGCCAGCAGGCAAATTATGTCAAGGGAAGCTTCCCCCAAAAGCTGACACCAGCTTCAGCTCATGTACAGGTGAACTCCTGACCACTTCTTCAGAGGCGCTTCTTAAGGATGCATTCACCTCATCCGTCCAGGCCTCCATCTGTTTGGACAGGGCTGCAAGGGCCAAGGCAAGTTTACAGGCCATACCTGCTGTGATGTAAATCCTTCAATGGGAGCATGACGTGTCTCACCAACCCCATTAGGGCTGCGTCAATGAGAGGAGCATCTTAGCTACTTTGGTTAGCAAGGAATTCTTCCTCTCGACACCACCTCATGCGTTTGTAATAATTTTGCCAAGTTCACCCAAAAAGGGGAAGTTTGGGCATTCTTTCTTGAGGTGTTTGAAATATTTCCTCTGTTTGGAGGGTGCCTCCACTGGCTCTTTCCACCTCAAAGCTTCTTTGACTACCTTGACCAACGGTGGCACTAGGGAAAAATCAAAACCTTCGCTGAGGTCATCCACCTCCGCCTTTCTGTCTGAGGCCTCAACTGAAGAGTGGCTCTGTTGAGAGGGATTTGGAGCTTCAAGATCGTCCCTTCTGTGTCGACATGGCCGGATGACCGCTTTACCTAAGGATTTCTGGACCACCCGTCTGACCAGTGCTTCCACTTGTTGGTCCCTATCTTCTCTTTCACTCACAGCTTGGGTATAGCATGGCTCACCAAGCGATTTTCCCTCAGGGACCTGAGCCCCACATCCCCAGCAAGCTTTCTTTTCAGATCGCCTGGAATGGTGGTGAGAGTGGGTGCCCGGACGTGGTTTTTGGTTCTTCTCTTTGACGCCTAGACCTAGAGGGCTCTCTATGGCGTTTGGAACTTGAAGAAGGATGACGGCGTTGTGACCTAGATTGGTCTTTTTCTTTACGTGCCGTATGTTGGTGTTCAGACCTAGAAGGGCTGAGAGGAAAGGAAAGAGTTAACAGCTCCTGGTAATAACCCAAAACAGACACGAAGAAAGGGAAAAACACAAACTTAACTGCAGCGTAAGGGTTGGCCACAAGGGGGAGGTGACACATCCATGGCAGAATAGCTTCAGCAACTGTAGGGTAACCATTAAGATAAGCATAAGATAAGGCATAGTAACAGCAGGCAGCAGTAGCCGGAGCAGGGGTCTCAAACTGTGTGGAAGGGCGAGTTGCAACACAGACAAAACCAGCCCTTCAACACAGCCACAAGCCGCCCTACAGCAGCAGCGATCCACAATTTGACAACTACGGTCTCCCTCCGCGGTTTGTATAGGTTTCAATTGTGACCGTGAAATGGTATCTCCCGTCAAGAGATACCTCCTATGATCTGCGCATGCGCCATGGTTACGTCAGGCCAGCTGATCGGGAAATAAGCTGGAGTGCAATTTCATACTGTGCATGCGCGGGCACTTTTCGATGGCAGGCACTATGCAATTGAACACCGGGATACACGAAGCGCGGTGAAGTCAGCACGTCGCTTCACCCAGTGTTTTATTGTAGACATTTTGACTATAAATTGCTGCTGTTTAGACCTATCTCCTCTGTAAGACCTGTGCGTGCCTCTATACTAGTTTTCTTTGTGGGTGAGCACCTGGGTATTTACCTCAAACATAGAGTGTGATAGCTACTCTTGGGACTATTTAAGGTTAATGTCTTGGTATAACTACCGTAAAGTTGATGTAAAAAATGTTGATGTAAAAAATCTGGTTCTCAAGCAGGGGCATTCTACACCCCAGAGGATCTCCACTGTCTCCTTGGCTTGTAGTGTAATGTAACAAAAATGGAAATTGAAGCTGCCAAACCAGCTGTTGAGAAGACCTGTAATCCCATTGAAAGAAATACCATTATAGGTCTGATTGACTTCTAGTCCAGTCACAATATTCCCAGTCAAGTTGTATCTGGACCTTTTATCGCTGTGACTTCAATTTCTTATTTTATTACTAATCTTTCCCTTTGCAGTGTGAAAGCTTCCCCTAAGCTTTCCCTACTATAACTTCCAATTCACTGACACTACGCTGGCTCTGCCACCCCTCCACCTTGTATAGTGAGGTGGCTGGCTTAAACAAAAGCTCCCTTACTGGCCCTTCTTAGCCTGTTGGGCATAATTCAAAGACAATGCAGAGCATTTTTAATTAAAAAAAACTCCCCTGAAATAATCTGCACATAAATCTTTGGAACCATGAATCTAGAACCAGTATTTGCCTTAAACCCATGGCAACAGCAAACCCAAACCTATTCCTAGTGCAGTGATGCAGAAATGATAACTAAAAATGTAAAAAGCATTTTCTACAAGAAAACAAAAAAGTACTTTTTTCAATTAGGAGTTACATCTATTTCAATGCAGTGGTTGTATCAGAATCACACGTAGAGCCATTTTTTTTAAAGTCTTACATTTACTTTAAAAATCTAAATTATTTACTTTATGACTCATTTATGTAATGGTCACAATAACAACCTCAGTGATTATCTGGCTTCCATCATTTGTTTTCCTGTTGATTTGCCAGGGCAAAGAAAACACACTGGTCCTCTCCTATTTAAAGGACAGTGCTGCAATCCTGCACAAAGTCTTGGGCATTTAGATGTTTGCCTAAAGTTCATCTTTAAAGAAAACCTATGCTGTGAAAAATATATCTGCTGCCATTTCTCCTGGTTGTTGTGCTGTCCTTTTATGGTCCCTATGATTTCTGAGGTACTGACCCACAAAAAGAGTCTAGATTAAGAGTACTAATTTTGAATAACTAGCATTTACAGTGGAAGGTCGACAATGGCAGCCTACATGTGGGTACATTCCTATAGTTCCCAATTGCACAGAAAAAAAAAATATTTTAAGGGGCCTTATCACACTAATGCCCCATACACACGGTCGGAAATTCCGACCGTGTGTAGGCTCCATCGGACTTTTTCCGTTGGATTTTCCGACGGACAAAGTTTTTATCTCCTGCTCTCAAATTTTCCGACAACAAAGTCCTATCGGACTTTTTCCGATCGTGTGTAGCGAATTCCGACAGACAAAGTGCCACGCATGCTCAGATCACATTACAAGACCAAAGCTATTGGCTACTAGCCTCTACGTAGTCCCGTCATACGCAACGAACGTCACCACGTTCAGGATGATCGGATTTTCCGACAACTTTGTCCGACCATGTGTATGCAACACCAGTGTCGGACAAAATCCGTCGGAAAAAATCTGACGGATTTTGTGGTCGGAATTTCCGACCGTGTGTACGGGGCATAAGAAGTGCAACTTTCTAGCAGCAGTTTCTGCTTACTTTTAAGCAAACTACAGATTTGCTACTGTAGCTGGCTACAGTGCTTACCTGGGCAGTCAATGTGTCATGGATCATCAGAAGCTGCAATGGATAACATGAGTAGCTACTGAAGCAAAGTCAATCTACTAAGCTAAAAAGCAAATACATTTCATCAATAAATGAATTGATTACAATTGCAGTACCTGGAAAAAGGTATTAAAAAGTTTGGTAATAAACATTATACATAAACAATATAAACATTATTTTAAGGGTTGGGTGCATCTCGCTCTAAGATACCTAAAAAATTAGGGTGTATCTAAAGACAAACTTGGATACAGTGACCTCTTCTTTTTTTATTGCTGTCTGTGTCCTCTCTGGGAAGATTCGTCCTCTGTAAAAAAAAAAAAAAAAAAAAGATCTAAATGAACCCTTAGAGCCAATTCACACTTTTGCGCTCCACTGTGATGTTAATGCTTATTATGACACATATTGATGTTGCGCTAAGACAGCCGTTTTATTATGAATATGCTATCATATGCAAGCACCACAACAAATCAAAAAATGTTTTACAAAATGCAGCTCACAACAACACACAGTATATTCATTGTGCTGAGTTGCAGTACATTGGCCTCTACTGTACAATGCATTGGGATGCCATTCAAAATTTTATTGTGTGTTGTCACAATGCATAAGTTGGATTGGGCCCTAAACCTATATCTAAACCTATATCTTGATTATAATTCTTGCCATAAACCTCAGATCAAAAACTATTAAGGCAATAAATACTATATTATCTTACCACTAGATATTAATACAGTGATACTAGTGAAGAATAGATTCAAATAAAAAAAGTCATGTAATAATAGATCTGCACCAAAATTAGATGATCTGGAAGCTGTTTTGGGGGTTGAAAACATGCAGTATAAGATGTTGAAGGATATATAGTTGGTGTACTGTAGATATTATCTGGGTCGTGGCTCAAAATGAGAAGGTATGTTATTCTTTACAAGCTTTTTACCGCTTGGATTTCAATGCTTTTTTGATCACTTTTGCTGTGGTATCAGTCACCCCCTGTTTCTTCTAAATGCATAGCGTCTTTCAAATTTCCAGCCAATGTCTTCACATTATAGCATATACAATGTATTTTAGAGTCTCTAACTGTATTTTTGCTTGTTTCATCATCAAAGCTGATTACATTATAATGACTAAAAATCAAACCTATAATTATAATAATGCTTCCACATACTCACACTCCCATAACAATAGGCAATATGTTTTAAAATCTCCATGCGACTAAAACTCAATGGGAGTCTATTTTGGAAAGATTCAGGTTGTAAATTAAACTTCCCAAATGGCTGGGAACACATAATGGAAAACATAAGAGAGAGATAGTCATTTATTTAATTAAAATCATATTTTTCAGTTAGCTAGGGTGTTTGTTTTTAAAGATATTGGGAGCTATGTACAGTAGGTGCTAACAGTTTGGGACAGATTTCAGCTGCCAGAGTTTGCATCAATTATGAACAGATATACTTATTTTTAAAGAATATTGGGAGCTCGCATATCGCAGTTCGATCTGCAAACTTGGACAGGAATCGGATCGCATGGTGAGAACACCATGTGATCCGATTCTGCTGCCGACCGAAAAAAAGGGTCCTGTGCGAGTTTGGGCCGAATGCGATGCGAATTCAGCCATACTATCTGTATGGCTGAATTTGCATCGCACAGAGATCGCATATGATTTGAACTGCAGTGCGGTGCGAATCATATGCGATCTCCCTCACCGCAGCAGTCTGAACTGGGCCTTAATGCCGACATCCTTGTTTGGTGACTGTGCTAGTTTTTTCTCATTTAGTTTATCATTAACCACTTCAGCCCCGGAAGATTTGGCTGCTGAATGACCGGGCCATTTTTTGCGATTCTGGACTGCTTTGCTTTAACTGACAATTGAGTGGTCGTGCGACGCTGTACCCAAACAAAATTGACATCCTTTTTTTTCCACAAATAGAGCTTTCTTTTGGTGGTATTTGATCGCATCTGCGGTTTTTATTTTTTGCGCTATAAACAAAAAAAGAGCGAAAATTTTTAAAAAAAATTTATGAAAGGCAAATCCACTTTGCGCTGCAAGTGCACTTGGAAGTGCAGTCGCTCTAAATCTAAGGGGTTGATCTGAAATGAGTGGAAGCTCTGCTGATTTTATCATCCAATCATGTGCAAGCTAAAATGCTATTTTTTTTTCCTTGCATGTCCCCCTCGGATCTACAGCGACTTTACTTTCAAATGCACTTGCAGTGGATTTGCCTTTAGTAAAACACCCTCACTATTTTGTACTTTTTGCTATAATAAATATCCCCATTTAAAAAAAAAAATAATAATAATTTTCTCAGTTTATGTTGATATGTATTCTTCTACATATTTTTGGTAAAAAAAAAATTGCAATAAGTGTATATTGATTGGTTTACGCAAAATTTATAGCGTCTACAAAATAGGGGATAGTTTTCTAGCATTTTTATTATTATTATTTTTTTTTTTACTAGTAATGGCGGCGGTCTGCGTTTTATTTTTGGGACTGCGACATTATGGCGGACACATCAGACAATTTCGACACATTTTTGCATTTATACAGCGCTCAGTGCTATAAAAATGCATTGAATACTGTAAAAATGTCACTGGCAGTGAAGGGGTTAAAATTAGGGGGCGATCAAGGGGTTAACTGTGTTCCCTGGGAGGTGATTCTAACTGAAGGGGGATGGGACTGACTCGAGGAAGTGACGGATCATGGTTCCTAGCTAATAGGAACACACAATCTGTCACTCCTCTCAGAACAGAACAGGGAAGTGTGTGTTTACAAACACTCGTCCCTGTTCTGTGTCTCCTGCTCACGATCGCTCGTGGCCGGCGGTCGCAAGCACCGGCACCCACGCTGTGCAGCGGGCACCTCCGGCGGCACACGTGCACCAGCTATCCCGATCCCGCGAGCCAACGTATATCTACTATGGTTCGCGGGATCGTGCCGACCTGCCACAGTAAAATGATGGCGGCTGGTCAGCAATCGGTTAAAACTATTTTTAAATGCAAGCAGTGTAAGCACCTGAAATTGATCTGGTATCATCCACTTGCAGTCCCTGTATAGGAGGGCGGAAGTGTGAAAGGAACTGGGGGATTGTTCCAGGAAGCTGTCAGAAGAGACAACCTGTAAGGGGAAATCTACTCTTTCCCTCTCCCTCCACCTCCCTAATGCTGCTCATACTGTCTCCCTAACCAGTGGAGCTCTGTCCCTAACCTACTCCCACACTGTGGGATACTGAATGATGCAGAAACTCCTATTTAAGGACTTCTGTGTCAAGATTAGGGATGAGCCGAACCCCCCCCCCCCTTTCGGCTCGCACCAGAACCCGCAAACGGACCTAAAGTCAGTGCGAGCTTTAGAACCCTATTAGTTATAATGGATGCGAACGTTCGAAATCAAAAGTGCTAATTTTAAAGGCTAATATGCATGTTAATGTCATAAAAATTGTTTGGGGACCTGGGTCCTGCCCCAGGGGACATGTATCAATGCAAACATTTTTTTTTAAAACGGCTGTTTTTTCAGGAGGAGTGATTTTAATAATGCTGAAATTGAAACAATAAAAGTGTAATATTCCTTTAAATTTCGTACCTGGGGGTGTCTTAGTATGCCTGTAAAGGGGCGCATGTTTCCCGTGTTTAGAACTGTCTCTGCAAAAAGTGTCATTTTTGCAAGTAAAAAAGCTATTTAAAATCACTCGCAGGTAATGTTTATTTACGGCTCCCGTAATACAGAGAACAGTCATTCATTGAAACTGAAAGTCATTCATAAAAAAAAAGTCATTGATAAAAAATAAAAAAAATGAAAAAAAAAAAAAGCGTGGGGGTCCCCCCAAATTCAATAACCAGCCCTTCAGGTCTGGGATGGATATTAAGGGGAACCCCAGCCAAAAAAAAAAAAAAAAAATGGCATAGGGTCCCCCTCAAAATCCATACCAGACCCTTGAGGTCTGGGAGGGATTTTAAGGGGAACCCTAGCCAAAAAAAATGGCGTGGGGTCCCCCCAAAATCCATACCAGACCCTTATCCGAGCACGCAACCTGGCAGCCACAGGAAAAGAGGGGGGACGAGAGCGCCCCCCCCTCCCGCCTGAACCGTACCAGGCCACATGCCCTCACATTGGGAGGATGCTTTGGGGGTCTAAGACCCCCAAAGCACCTTGTCCCCATGTTGATGAGGACAAGGGCCTCTTCCCCACAACCCTGGCCATTGGTTGTGGGGGTCTGCGGGCGGGGGGCTATCGGAATCTGGAAGCCCCCTTTAACAAGGGGACCCCCAGATCCCGCCCCCCCCTGGCCCCCCCACCGTGGGGCGTGTACTAAAGCCCCTGAGCTATAATTGGCTATCCTGCCTGTAGCCAATTATGCTCTCCTCGCTGCCGGCGCTGTGCATGCGGGGTCACAGTGCATGCTTGGCCAATTATCAGCCAGCATTGCACTGCGACTAGCGCAATGCATTTCGGGGCCGCTCGCATCACACGAATTTGATGCGAGCGGCCCCAATAGTTCTGGGGGCGCCGAGCGAGCAACGCCCGGTGCTCGATTCGAACATGGGTTCGAATCGAACACCGGGCCCATCCCTAGTCAAGATGAGTGCTGAAATTTCACAGGATTTTAGCGTCTTTTATGAGATGCTGTCTTCCCCAAGATGGCCACCTTAAGTCTATAGCCAGGGACAAATTAATCCTCAATTTGTCTCCTGCCAGCCTGAAGAAAGAACACAAAGCCACCTTCAGATTGGCAGATATACTGCAGCCTACCACCTGACTACATGTTGTATTCAAAAGGAAAGTTATATTTGTCTTACTGTTATGTTAAGGACTGGAATATACCTTTGCAATAGAATGTGTCACTGCCTCACATGTTTATTAGAAATGGTGTAGCACTAATTTTATCTGTGCTGCTTCCACTACATATATTCAATGATCAATATCTACATAATAATCCAAACGTGAAACAATGTAATAAATCAAACTATCTTGTTTAAATCAGTCAATTGTGTTTCCAGTTTATTTTGACCTGTGAACACTCCAAATAAATCTCTTGCCATTTTCATGCCACCATCTTCAACCAGTTGTGCTCTCACCTGGGATCCTTGACCTTACAAATTCCGCAGGGTCAAAATAGGCTTGTGTCCCCTTTAAATGGACATTGACTATATTGAGGGTTTCCACTGGTGGCCCTCTTTCCACAATCAGCCACAAACAGGGATCTTCTAGATTTTCCACACACTTCCCCTTTAAGGTGATTTCTCTATCTCTCTCACTCTACTTTCCTTCTCCACTCAGCTAGATATGAAAAAAAAAAATACACTATATAGTGCTTTATTCTTAAAACTTTTTATTCACTCACTCCCATACATAAAAGATGCACTTACATTATGCAGGTGCTCAAATACACCAAAATACAATCGCTTTTGTGTTATACAGTTCTCCTATCAAGCACTAGCGGCCCTAATATATAGATGTAGCATCCTGGTGTTTAGGCAGGGTTGCTAACGAATTTAGTTTGCCAGGTAGAAATTGCCCTGGTTAATTGTTAGTAGATCCGCTGATTCC
Organism: Lithobates sylvaticus; assembly: GCA_028564925.1. Lineage (NCBI taxonomy): Eukaryota > Metazoa > Chordata > Amphibia > Anura > Ranidae > Lithobates > Lithobates sylvaticus. Next base: position 496,067,951 of record CM053027.1, on the reverse strand, counting down.
TCTCTAATTCTGGAATTGCTGCATATTTTCTCTTCTGTCACTATGTGGCACTGTGGCTGATGACATTAGATTGACAAGGGCTTCGCAAGGTCAGATTGTGAATGGATGGGCTACTCAGCCAATTGGCAGTGGTTTCTTTATTCCCTTGGCCTGCTGGAAGAGCCTATTTATTAGGGTGGAGTGAGGTGATCGGAGTTCTGTGCCACCTGGATGGCTGTCTGGGTGGACATGTGTCATGTCGCCCGGGGCTGCTAGACCAGAAGCCTGAGGCCTATCCTGGGAACACCTGGCTGCTAGTCTGCCTGAGGCCTATCCAGGAGCAGGAGAAGCAGCGTAGGGTTGGGACTGCAGGATTGGAGTCTAACTGAGTTGTGAAGGCTCAGCCAGGCGGGGACCAGTTGTGTTCAGAGGTAAAAGGGAAGCAGTCAGCACTAATGGATCATCCACCTTGTTACCGGAGACCACTGTGAGTAAGCTTAAAGTGGTGTTGCAGCCAAAAAAAAAAATGCATGAATGTGCCTAAAAAAATATTTCTTACCTGTAAATGCCTGATGCTAGGGGGTCCCTTGTAGTCTGCCTCCTTCAGTGCCTGGGCTGGTGACATCACTTCCCCTCGGCACAGGAAGGGCTCAGCTCTGCCCCCTCCCTCTTGTCAGTCATCTGGGACACGTGTCAGGTCCCAGATGACTGCGTGGCCAATTACGGCACACACAATGCCGGCGCCGCCGAGAGGAGGGGGAGACGAATGGGGACCCTGGGACAGGTAAGTGTCCGATTATTAAAAGTCAGCAGCTGCAGTATTTGTAGCTGCTGACTTTAAATTTTTTTTTTTTAGAATAGGAACTCCTCTTTAAGCAAGTACCAGAGCAGGCTTCTCATCAGCCAGGGACAGTGAAGAAGTGGGAAAGCTTCAGCGAGTGCCAATTCAGGGACCCAGCAGGTTAGTGGGGGTGACGCTTGAGGAGTGTACAGCGGGATAGCTGTGAAAGAGCTCAGGAGATCCAGTGACGATTGGATCAGGAAGTCTAGTGAGAGACTGGGAGCTCAGTGAGTGAAGATCTACAGTGGGATACTCTGAGATAAGAGAAGAACTATTCTGTGTTACCAAGAGTTATGTGCAAATAACCTTAGTGACTGCTACAAGTTCAGTTGCCATAGGAGACGGCGGTCCTACCTATACAGACATGGCCTCCGGCTGGAGGTTTTCCCTGTATAGCTGTCTACCTATAGAGTCTCAGAGTCTGTCAATTATCATTGCATCTAGTCAAGGGTGTCCTGGCCCTAACCCGCTCTCCCACAGTTCTTGTTAAGAGACAAAAAATCTCTTGTTCGCATTCAAAAAGTGACTGTCACCCATCATTTCATCTTGCATTACACCCACCATGCCTGTTAACACACTCTACAAGGAAGGATGTCAGCTCTCTCTAACTCTGGATGTCACTATTAGGCTTCTTGAGGCCCGGAACCTTGCTACATAAATACTGGCATTTCTGCTCTTCCTATACATGATGACATCTTCCAGTTAGCCCCACCCCTACGAATTTCATCACAGGGTCACTTGACTTCCTCAGGGGGACTTAATTGGATGACTCATCTGCCTACTTATATAATGTAAACCCAGCACCATTTTTCTGTAGTCCATGCCATTTTCTTGTGGTACATTTCCCCTATCACTTATTGGCATCCATTTTCTCGTAGATCATGGGATCCACCATCAGGTCTGCTATAACACATGTTATGCACATTAGGTACGCTGTGTCAGAAAAAATGCTCTATGTGAATTGTTTGGTCTGTTCCTGTGCGCTGGTAGCGGAATGGGCTGCCTTAACACCACACACGATCATGCATTACAACCCAGCCTTAGTTGATCCCCAGCAGATAACTCCCATTGCCGGTAGGAACATGCAACTAAAGGCTGCTGAGCTCTGTGTGAAACCAGTCTATAATAGAAGGCTGAAGTTGTATGTAAGGCCCTCTGTACAAGGCTGTAAAACACTATGTACTGTATATGTATATATAGTTATTGTAAATAAATAAGAAACATTTAAATACATACATACATGATGTATGTATGCATGTATGATATAGGTTCATTGTAGTTTACTTTGGATGGTGTAATGTACTGCACACCAACTGGTGCTAAAAAAAAAGCAGCTGAATTCCAACTATACTGAAGAATGCACCTTGCAGTGGGGGGCTCCCCTGCACTGCATGGAGTAAATGTTCCCTTAGTCTAGGGGTATAGGAATAAGAGCTTATTCCTTACTCCTGCAGCTTAGTCCCCGAAACCACATGTAGGCAGGGCCAGTAGATTAGACATGAAATATGAACAAAAGCTATCCCTCTATAGTGTATACTTGTCTCCATCCAGAGCACTAAGTGCCATTTCTGTCTGTTGCCCCATTCCTCTTCTATCTGCATGAGTCATTTTTGACATGTTTTACTAACACCAAGAGAAAAAAGGTGGCAGGGGCGAGATCTCCAGCACACAGCCTGTGACTGCCAGCCTCAGCTCTGCTCTTGTGGGCTGCGTGTGTGTCTTTTCCCTCCAATCAGCTCTCAGAGTTTTCCTCACTAACAGATGTAGAGAAGAGACGACTGCAGATACACGGGTACAACTTATGTAGAAGGATTTGTTTTACCTCTGTGTATCGCCTGAGACCAGTCACTTCACTGAGTATATGTAAGGATTTACAACCACTTTATCAGTTATACCAAACAATAATGAGGTATCATTTTAAACCTTACACTTGGAATAGGTAGACAGCCTCTCTGAAAGTCAAAAATTAGCTAAATCTAAATGGGCCTAGAACAGTTTTTTTTTTCTACAGGACAAAACAGTGATGCAGGAGTCGAAGGATGGAACCATAGCACACAGCAGGGAACCCAAGCACCCATCACTCCTAGAAGTGTCAAATTCTGATGAATCTTGCAGAGGTTGCAGTGCTGGAGTGAAGCAAAGGTAGGAGGAATAGGCTGTCAGAGAGGTGAGTATATTAGCTCTTCTATTGCAAGAAACTTCCATGAATATTTTTTGGTTGACTGAGTGTTGTTTAAAACAGAGATTATAATTTTCAAGTTAGGATTATGCTAAGGGTGACCAGTAGAATTAAAGTGGTGGGTTATGATGAGTGCTAGGATCCAGCCTAAAGCTTTAGGCAAATAGACAGACAGCATAAAGCCCAGAAGTAAATTACTGCCCATCAATTTCTGAAGAACTGAGATTACAATATTAGGCTACAGAAGTGATTCATGTAACCAAGTTTATCTTTGGATAGTGCACCTATTTACATTGCTGCTGAACCCTTTTAAGAAATTTAGTACTGCTAAGCCAAATATTTTCTGTGTTAAAACACAAATAGTGATCTTATAGGGAGCGTACAAAATATCTTAAGTGGGCACATATTTAAAAATTATTATTGCAGTATTTACCTTTTAACTAAATTTTTGTGTGACTTATAAAATGTAAATGCTTGCTCTTCCAAATTTCAGGCCTAAGGCCCCTTTCACACGATCGGACCATTCAGATCCGCCTGTCAGTTTTGACGGCGGATCTGAACGGCCGCTCCATGTTAGTCTATGGAGCGTCGGATGTCAGCGGAGACATGTCCGCTGACATCCGACCCGGTCTGATCCGCCAAAAGCAGACGTATGGCTCTACGTCCAGATCCGTCGCTGGCGGATCTCATCGGGTGAGATCTGATGAAAACGGACACGCTGTCCGTTTTCATCCGATCTCTCCATCAAGACCAGCGGCGTTCGCAAGCCCCTCCCAGCTCAGTGAGCAGAGATGGACTTGTCATCCGCCGGTTCAGCGGAGATCAACGGAGAGATCTCCCGCTGAGCCGGCGGACAGAGGCAGGCTCCGTGGAAGTGGAGTCCGCCTCGTATGAAAGGGGCCTTAGGGAACCCCTGCTCAAATAAATTCATCAGAGGTCAGTGGGAAAGAATGCCCCATACATTGGTAGTTATTGAAAAGAGTGGCACCCTTACATTGGTGGTAGGAATGTGACCCCTACAGACAGCTAAAAAGATTAATGGTGTCATTCTGCTAGCTTTGCTAAGTGGAGTTGGACCTGAAACCATATAGGCACCATCACATGGGAGATAAATCATCCACAGCTTAAGTAACCCCTTGTAACTTCTGAAGAAATCCTGGTTGACAATGGCTTGGTTAGACAACAGGGGGAGTAAACACATTCTGCCACTTTCTTAGCAACTGCTGGGTAAAGATAGCAATAATGAAGTAAAGAATTGTTTTCAGTGAGTCAGCTGACTGTTGACGGTTCACCAAACTAAGTAAACAAGCTGAAGCTGTGTGTTAGGACCTGAGTCACCTGCTGGTGGCACTGTGAGTGTACAGCTTGTATAACAGTGTAAATTTGCTGTCCCCACAAAATAACTCAACACACAGCCATTATTGTCTACACCACTGGCAACAAAAGTAAGTACACCCCTAAGTGAAAATTTCCAAATTGGGCCCAATTAGCCATTTTTCCTCCCTGGTGTCATGTGACTCTTTAGTGTTACAAGGTCTCAGGTGTGAATGGGGAGCAGGCGTGTTAAATTTGGTGTTATCGCTCTCACTCTCTCATACTGGCCACTGGAAGTTCAACATGGCACCTCATGGCAAAGAACTCTCTGAGGATCTGAAAAATAAGAATTGTTGCTCTACATAAAGTTGGCCTAGGCTATAAGAAGATTGCCAAGACCCTGAAACTAAGCTGCAGCATGGTAGACAAGACCATACAGCTATTTAAAAGGACAGGATCCACTTAGAACAGGTCTCGCCATGGTCGACCAAAGATGTTGACTGCCCATGCTCAGCGTCTTATCCAGAGGTTGTCTTTGGGAAATAGACGTGTAGCGCTGGCTCCTGACGAGCAGGCGCTATTGTTTTTTCAAATTTAAGTTGCCTGAAGCTACAGTTGGGTTTCAGGCTAATTTCTCTAAATTACTGGTTTCTGTACCAGTCCAGCTGGGTTGCACTGGGTTCTCCTTGACCGTAGGTGTCGCTGTCACCGCCAGCAAGAGTAGAAACGCAGTCTAGCTGGATGTATTGAATGCCATTTATCTCTCGGAACCAGCCCAGTGGGAGTGTTTTCCTGCTGTGCTTTCTGGGGGGTGGTATTTAAAGTACGGACGCCATGTTGGCGGGGGATTATTTTCTGTCTTTTTGGTTCTGGTGGTCCTCCTGACCCAGTCCCATGGCCCTCCAGGCCTGGGGTGTGGGACTATGCATCCTGTGTCTCGGGGCTGGCTGGCCCGAGGCAACGCAACTGAGAGGATAGGCCCAAGCGGATCTTGGAGCCTATTGATCCAGGGATGGTCTGGTGCTGTCTCATCTGAAGGGAGAGGCCCAGCAACTGGAGGATCCAGGGAGAGCTCTTTCAGGAGAAGACCGTGCGCAAGGCTGGTTTCTTTGGAGGAGCCTGGAGACTTAGTTGAAGGACGCAACCTGGATCACATTACCTACAGTACCGCCGGTTCGGCTGAAAGAGACTGGTATTGTATGGAATTATTCTTCAATCTCTCAGTGACGCTAAAGTTTAAATTCACACGTCTGTGGCAGAGACTGTGTTAAATACCCCACCGGCTGCTAGGTCCAGTGAGAGACGAAGCTACAAGCAGGTGAAGTAACGGTAAGCCCAAATCAAATCAGCAGCTCCTTCGGGGGTTAGTGCTACAGACGTATGAGTGCTGCCAACATTGATGCAGAGGTTGAAGGGGTAGGGGTTCAACCTATCAGTTCTCAGACCATAGGCCGCACACTGCATCAAATTGGTCTGCATGGCTGTCATCCCAGAAGGAAGCCTCTTCTAAAGATGATGCACAAGAAAGACCACAAATAGTTTGCTGAAGACAAGCAGACTGCGGGCATGGATTACTGGAACCATGTCCTGTGGTCTGATGAGACAAGATAAACTTATTTGGTTCAGCGTATGTGGCGGCAACCAGGTGAGGAGTAGAAAGACAAGTGTATCTTGCCTACAGTCAAGCATGGTGGTGGGAGTGTCATGGTCTGGTGCTACATTAGTGCTGTCGGCACTGGGGAGCTACAGTTCATTGAGGTAACCATGAATGCCAACATGTACTGTGACATACTGAAGCAGAACATGATCCCCTCGATTCAGAGACTGGGCCGCAGGGCAGTATTCCAACATAATGACCCCAAACACACCTCCAAGATGACCACTGCCCTGCTAAGAAGCTGAGGGTAAAGGTGATGGACTGGGCAAGCATGTCTCCAGACCTAAACTCTATAAAGCATCTGTGCGGCATTTTCAAATGGAAGGTGGAGGAGCACAAGGTCTCTAATATCCACCAGCTCCATGATGTCGTCATGGAGGAGTGGAAGAGGACTCTGTGAAGGCAACCTGTGAAGCTCTGGTGAACTCCATGCCCAAGAGGGTTAAGGCAGTGCTGGAAAATAATGGTGACGACACAAAATATTGACTCTTTGTCCCAATTTGGACATTTTCACTTAGGGGTGTAATCACTTTTGTTGCCTGCGGTTTAGACATTAACCTCACTGGCGGTATGATTATTTCTGATTTTAGGTGCTGAAAGCGGTACAATTATTTTGCATGGAAATTTGGCGTTTTTTATTGTAGGCCTGCAATTCTTAGGAATAACTCACTTAAATCTGTCCAAACAAGAGTCTAGTAGACATCCGGGTATTATAAAGTTTAAAAGACAAAATCATAAATTATAATATAATAAATAACTATAAATAATTATAACAAATAATAATATAATAATAATGAAAATTATTCAATGATGTAATCAAATCAAAAACACTGAAATTTGCTCAATTGCAGAATTGTCGCTGTCATTAGATTTAGTGTTTGATGATGAATTTCCCCACAAAACACTATCGCGCAATTCTGCAAGTGATTCTAATTTATTATCGCTGTTTTCTAGCTGGTCTAGCTGCACCTCCAGTTTTCCCTGCTTCTCTGTGTTCTCCATTTTGTATATATTGTACTGAATATAATTAGTTGTTAGTTAGGCTTCTGTTTATTAGTTATTAGTCAGGTATTCTTTCATTGAGTTTTTGGTTCAATTATATTTTCATGTTTGCTGTGTGTTGGTGTTTGGATGGATTTTGTTTCCCCATAAATTAAATTCATTAACAGCATACACAGTCTGGTCCCAGTTTCCTAAGTGTAGTCACTGTGTTCGCTTGAATTCCCAGTCAGGTGCAAAGGAAATTTTTGCACATGATTAAATGGTTGAAGTCAACACAGCGTAAAGCTGAAGTTTAGAGATTTACGTTCGAAGAATGGTTCTTACATGAGTGACGAGTGCCCTGTATGCTAATGGCTGCTTTCTTCCTTGAAATCTTCTGTCCTCTGCTCCTTGGTGCCTGTCACAGGTGGAGCCACTCTTATTAACCCCCGCAGCACTAGAAAAGATTATTAGGGGGAGAAAAACAAGGCGCTCCAAAAACTAAGTGCAGCAGAAGATGCAACGAATGGTATATTTAATTAAAATCAGACAAATGGCTACTCACACTTTTAAAAAGATCAATAGGCATATAACAGTATAATACTGTAGTCACTCATTCAGTCGCCTATTGATCTTTATAAAAGTGTGAGTAGCCATTTGGCTGATTTTAATTAAATATACCATTCATTGCATCTCCTGCTGCGCTTAGTTTTTGGCGCACCTTGTTTTTCTCCCATTGTTCTTCCAGAGACTGCTTCGCTCTCAAGGGAGCTGCCACTAATGCTGCATACGTATACTTCCTGGACTTTATAGACTTTTAGTTGTGTTATTAGTGTGTTTCGGTAACCTCTCATGTGCCATTCTGTTTTTTGGCAGGGGTTATTAGGAGTGGCTCCGCCTGTGACAGGCACTCGCCAAAAGTGCTGACTATGCCTGCACTTTCTGCCCCCCCTCCTCCTTCTCTATTCATAGATGCCATACTATTGGTTCCCACAATAAAAAGGGCTCTATAAATGGAGGATGGGGGGATGAATGAAAGGTCCACCTCCTGCATTCATTGAGCACTTTTCTTTGTGAGAAGCGATTAGTACAACTTTTATGAAGGGAGCAAAAGGGTGGAAAGGGTGGGCATAATGGGTACTTTTGATAAGTGCCTGTAACAACTGCAGTCACTCATATTAACCCCCGCAGCACCGTTAGATCAGAGCTGTGGGGGTATCCAGGGGGCAGAGGATGGAAGATTTCAAAGAACAGAGCAGCCACCAGCACACAGGACACACATATCATTTATGTAAGTACCATCCCTGGTGCTTATTAATAGTGACCGTGTGTAAGTGTAGCGATACCCCCAGTTAAGAGGGCCGCAAGTTTGTTTTGGGTCCCTGAGTACAGCTCCACCAACCCCCCGGCAATCTGCTCTACCCGCTCTGGCACAGTTAGTAAAGGGGTATGTATCTATGCACATATAATATCACTTATACTTTAAGTGTAATGGAGTCAAACTCACAAGCAAACTGCTGACTGAAATAACTGTCTTTACTTTGGCAGTAAGAAAAGAAATAGTAACATGCATCAAACATTTGACTTACAACACATTAGCAGGTCCCTGCAATATGCATTTAAACATGTACACATATGTATCAGGATAGCAATGGGGAACGGAGCGCCACGTGTGCGACCGTCTGCTATGCACCTTTGAGGTGCAACAAATCTAACTGCGACTATCTAATGGATCAGGCCTGATCCCTAGCAATAGAGCTCAGTCCTTGAGAAAATACAGTCTTCTTCACCGGCAAGACAACTGTAGAGGTGGTGCACATGTAGATTTAAATGGTGTGTTTGTAATCCACAGAAAGAACAATCTGCTGCTCTGAGGTAATTGTGCCTTGGCAGTTCAATAGGCATAGAGTGAAAGTGACAATGTATGATGAGCCTTTCAGCTCGCTCACCGCTCCTGGGTACCGTCCTCAGCTCCGGGACCTCCACTGGCGGCGTCCGGCCTCCTCCGTCACAGCCCCTGCGCTCCGGTCCTCTCTCTGTCCGACCGTGTGTAGGCAAAAGTCTCCGCTCCGCTGCTGCTGACACTGAGGGGTGAGAGTCTCTCTCTGTCTGCTGCAAGGCCCAGGCTTCAGGCCTTCAGCAGTCCCGGTCCGCACAGGTGTCTCCTCACTCAGTCGTGTCTGCGTCACCAGCCCAGTCAGAAGAGGAAGAGGCGGTCTCTCCTCTTCCCTTTTATCTCCTCCCCCAGCAGCCTCTCGGGCAGAAACAAACAGCCTCCCGGGAGCCTGGGGAATTATGGGGAATGTAGTTTTATCCCCTAAAAGGGGAACGACCCCGCTACACAAGCAAGACAGTTTGAGCGAAATTCCGTTGGAATTCCGACGGGAAAACCATCAGAGCTTTTTCCAACGAGAATTCCGATCGTGTGTACGTGGCAAAAGAGTTTGATACTTTATGGAGATCATGGATTACACATTGCCTACCTAATAATTTTGACTATCGAGTACTCTCGTCATCATAGTAGACATTTTCTTATGTGGTTATATTGTTACCTTATATAAAATAATGTTGCCTCCGGAACCCTTTTACCCCCCTTATCCCTTTACCCTTATTTCTTCTTCCTCTTTTCCTTCTTCTTTTTTTACGGTTTTCTCTTTTACCGTCTTATTCACAATCTTATATATTAACAGGTGATTCTGAATAAACCTGAACGTAATTAACCACTTCAGCTCTGGAAGATTTGGCTGCTCAATGACCAGGCTATTGTTTGCGATACAGCACTGTCGCTTTAACTGACAATTGTACGGTCGCCCGAAGTTGTACCCAAACAAAATTGACATCCTTTTTTCCCCACAAATAGAGCTTTCTTTTGGTGGTATTTGATCACCTCTGCGGTTTTTATTTTTGGTGCTATAAACAAAAGAAGAGCGACAAATTTCGCTTTTACTTTTTTCTATAATAAATATCACCCATTTTTTTAATCAAAAAACGAATTTAGCGTATATTGATTGGTTTGTGACACTTTTGACACATTTTTGGGACCATTGACAATTACACAGTGATCAGCGCTATAAAAATGCACTGTTTACTGTATAAATGTCACCGTCAGGGAAGGGGTTAACACTAGGGGCAATTAAGGGGTTAACTGTGTTCCCTAGGTGTGTTCTAACTGTAGGGTGGAGGTTACTGTCTAGGAGGAGAGAGAGATCGGTGATCATACATAGTATGAACACACAATCTCTCTCTACTCCCTTAAAAGAACCGGTTCTCGCTCTGTCATGAGCGATCTCGGGCGCCCAGCAGTCATCGCACCCACTGGGCACTCGCATTGGCTCCGGGCACACACTGTGCGCCCCTAGTGGCCAAAAGGCGAAGTGACTTAAGGTAACGTTTTTTTGCCCAGCTGTGCCATTCTGCCACAGTAAAACTGTAGTGGCTGGTCAGCAAGTGGTTAATATATTTAATATTGCAGATAGTTATACTTCATTCTAGGGTTTGTAACTATGACATTTTAGTTATAAAAGGATTACTAATTTTACAATTGATTTAAAATGAACTTGTATATGGCAATTTACTATACTGTTAATATGATGAAGGATTGATTTGTTGTGTAGACTGAAGCAGATCCCAACACAATGAATCCTTTTACTGTCATTTATCCATAGTACTGTATTAACCTGTATTTTCTACAATATTTTTGCAAGAAATTACTTTGAAAATCTTATCTGATATATTATAATTGTTATTATATGATGATATTTTAAATAAAAACTTTTGAATGAGAAAAACTGCACAATGAACATTCAAACCAACAACAGCCAATCATATGTTGGCTTTTAAGATTTCAGTGTTGCCACATTAAGCAAAGCTGGTTTCGGTTACTACTTTTTATGCTCTGCTTCATTTAATAACATTTCAGTTCTTTTTACATTCACAGTGTAATACAGGCTGCCTAATTTTCCATTGTCAAAGGTCCCAACAGCTAATCAATACTGTCTGTCAGGCAAAGGTCACGTTTGCTCAGTGCTGAAGTGGATACTGTCTGTGTTTATTCAGCAAACAGCTTTCCTTTCAATGAGACCTTGGAACAGAAGCTACTGGGCTAGCATACAGTACACAAAACTCAAATATTTCTCTATTCTAAAATCGGAGTTCCATATAAAAGGGGACGCGCCGCTTATCAGCCTACCTGTCCCCACTTCTGAGAGATCTCACCGCAGCGAGATCACTCAGAAGTTCAGCCATCCTCCTCCTTCCCCCGCCGCTGGCGCATTCAGAAAGCTCAGCGTGCTTCGTGCATGCGCAGTAGGGAACCGGCTGACCCTCAGATGGACTGACCTTAGGAGGCAGGGGGAAGAAAGAGCCGGGCCGTTGCTGACCAGTCACCGGACACCAGTCCTCAGGAAGGATGTACTGGAAATGGAGTGAGTACAAAGAAGGGCAACAAAGCTAATAAAGGGTCTGGAGGATATTAGTTATGAGGAAAGGTTGCGAGCACTGAACTTATTCTCTCTGGAGAAGAGATGCTTGAGAGGGGATATGATTTCAGTTTTTGAATACCATACTGGTGACCCCACAATAGGGATAAAACTTTTTCGCGGACAAGACACGTGGCCACTCATTAAAATAGAAAATAGGTTTAACCTTAAACTACGTAGAGGGTTCTTTACTGTAAGAGCAACAAAGATATGAAATTCCCTTCCACAGGCGGTGGTCTCAGCGGTGAGCATCAATAGTTTCAAGAAACTATTAGATAAGCACCTGAACAACCACAACATACAGGGATATACAAGGTAATACTGACATATAATCACAATGGACTTGTCTTTTTTCAACCTCACCTACTATGTAACTATGTAACTTGATCATCCTGCCACTAGCACACTATGGGGGTTGTTTACTAAAGGAAAATCCACTTTGCACTGCAAGTGCACATGGAAGTAAAGTCGCTGTAGATCCGAGGGGACATGCAAGGAAAATAAAAAACATAATTTTAGCTTGCACATGATTGGATGATAAAATCAGCAGAGCTTCCACTCATTTCAGATCTACCTCTTAGATTTAGAGCGACTGCACTTCCAAGTGCACTTTCAGTGCACTTTCAAGTACACTTGCAGTGCAAAGTGGATTTGCCTTTCTTAAATAACCCCCTTTCTGTCCTAGGGTGGCTATGCTCAATCAATACTGTATTAATGGAGGAGTCACCATAGGCTACTTGCTTTTGATTTGTGTTAAAGATCACCTCAACCTTTCTTCATCTCCATAATATAGGAATAGGTTTTTAGTAGTTCACAGAGCTACATAGTTACATATAGTAGGTAAAGTTGAAAAAAGACAATAGTCCATCCAGTTCAACCTGTGTAGGTTCACATGTGTCAGTGTATATAATTATTTCCCATATCCCTGTACGTTGTGCTCTTTAAGATACACATCCAAGCGCCTTTTAAAAATATTCATACTTCCCCGCTGCCACCACCGATTGTGGAAGAGAGTTCCACATCCTAAAGTTGAACTAGAAAATGGTAGACATTGGGAGACAAGGGAGAAATAACACAATGCTCATGGTACATTTAACAGAATGAAAGGGAGTGAATAGAAGAAGTTTATTGTTAGGGGTTACACATACTATAATCACTTTTTACCTAAACCAGAATGTCAGAGGTATAAATATAAATGATATGCATACACAGGCACTCAAATCATGCTATTGCACTAATATGCTATAGACAGAGACAGTTTCAATATTTCACAGGCTGCTAGACTGCTTTTATATGCATATTACTTACTGCCTTAGTATGTTTTTTTAAAGTTTCCCTAACCCCAGAGCACTCATTACATGCTATATAACAGAGTGTGCACACTCTCAAAGCCATTAAAGCATTCATTTTGTGTAAAGTGAAACATGGTAGATTGACTGGTATAAATAGAGGAAACTGAAGATCATCAGAAATGTGATTAGTTGGAGTGCACATGGACGCAGCACCGGGAACAGTCATGAACTGGCCGAGCTCTGCACGCCTCAGCCCAAAAACAGCACAAAAAAACACTAAAGGACGCTCGGATCATCGGCAGACCGGCAGCACGCGGATAGGGAAGGGATCATGCAGCGGAGGACAGCGGGGAACGCAAAAAAATGAAAATCCTACCAGAAGACCCGAACGACACACACCTGTCAGGCCCAGCAGCAGTCTCCCCAGACCAAGATGGCGACGGGGAAGGGAGACACAGTGCGCGGTGGCCTCCTGACCCAGCAGCAATCTCCTCAGACCAGGATGGTGCAGGGGAGAGGAGGCACAGAGCGAGGCAGCCCACAAGCCCAACAACAACCCACCCAGGCCAATCAACAACTGGGACAGAAAGCCCTGGAGAACAACAGCCTTCAGACACAGCAGCGGCATCCCCAGATTGCGCCAGTGCAGGGAGACTCAGAGCGAGGGGGCCATCAGCTCCAGCAGCCAACCTCTCCCTATCCAGGTATGGCTTCACAGGACAGTGCAGGCAGAGACTCTATCTCCTCCCAGTCTCAGGAAGAGCTCCCCACACCACATGGTGAGCAGCCACAGATGTCTCCCTTGTCCATCTCCCCAGATAAGGCTTTACTGTATGCTGACTCCCCAGATAGACAAATGGCAGAACTTGCTGAGCTGGCTCTGAGCCATAACAGCTCTGTGCATCCTCAACCACCTATCCTTACCACCACATATTCAGGCGATGCAGTTCTTCTGGCTAGATTTTCTGCACTCCTGCAACAGGAACTGTCTAAAGCCCATACAATTATCACAACTGGATTGAAAGACGATTTTCAAAATATAGGGGAGAGGTTGGCTCCAAAATCGATGGTACAGTGAAGAGAGTTAACCAAAATTCCAGAATGATTGCGAAGACCTGGAAAACAGATCTAGGAGGTATAACTTACGCGTGCGGGGGGCCTCCCAGAGTCAGTGGGAGACCTAGAAGACGCTATACATTCCTTGATGAAAAATTTGATACCAGATATCTCCCCCCCACCAGCTGGAAAATAGACAGAGTACACAGAGCCCTGACAGCACCTAGGCTGGATGGCCTCCCACGAGACGTGATAGTTAAGCCACATTTTTACCAGATTAAAGAAAAGATAATGATGGAGGCTAGAATTAAAGGTGATATCTCCCTCTTGGGGAATTCAGTCCAGATCTTCGCAGATATTTCTCAGGCGACGATCCAGATCAAATATCGATGGTCGTTTCCATTCCGATTATCCTTTTCATATAGGGGAAAATCCCACTCCTTTGTCAATTTCCAGTCCGCTGAAGCATTGCTCCTGGACTTGGGACTGATCTCAAAAGATTCACCTCTCTCCAATGCCCCGGACACTGATGGTCTTCTGGTTTCCCCAGGTTTGTATATGGTCCCAGCCAGGAAGATCCAGATCCAGGAAGTCTCCATCTATCACGTGATCATTCCCAAAAAATTTCACCGGACATTGAGTCTCTTTCTGAGACCATTCTTCCTGCATTTGTAGACTTTAGTACCAACGACAGACAGTTCCTGTTATGCTATGTTCCACGAGAGGTTCTAGTTTCTATTTGCTTACCAGACGTTTATATTTTTTTTCAGGAGAATGACCCTGTTCCCGATTGTGGACTTATTTTACATTTACGACAATAAGTCCGGTCAGATGGTTCCTCCCATCCCCTCCAGACGATGCAAGCGATGGGCTGGAGCAGAAACGTTTGCCACTTGTAGTGCACTTGCCTCTATCTCGAGAGTGGAAGCAACTTTGCAACATGATAAGGGGGCTTGGCACCCCAAGGTTACACTGTACTGTACTGTTACAGTGTACTGTTCTTTTTATTTGATAGCACTGTTTACATGTTTTTTTTACAGGCTAACCAAAGACGCACAGTCTTTTCTTTCTAAATCTGTTCTTTTCTCTTCCTTTCGAGCCTTTCTTCCCCTTGGTGCACTCCCACTCCAGCATCGGGTCCGACACGATGGACCGAGAGGTCCCCAAATTGATTCCTTAAAGCGGGATTCCGCCAAAATATTTTTTTTTTTTTTTTTCTGTTCAGTGTGAAATAAAGACATACATAACATGTAACTCACCTGCTGCACTTCTTCTCCCCGCCGATCGCCGATTCCGCCCGTTTGGATAACTTAGAAAATTCCTTGCTGGTCGATTCCATTTTGCTTGTGGGCATTAGAAACCCACAAGCATTTACTTCCGGGATGCGGTGAATGCTGCGCTCCCAGCATTCACCGCTCGATCCCGCGCATGCTCAGTTCGCTCAGCGTGCAGCTCCGTAAAATTTCTGGTTGCCATCACAACGGCGCAGCGTCGCCGGAAATCTCTCGAGATTTCGTGCTGATGGCGTCCCCCGTGGCTTTATGGGAGGAATGCAAAACAGCTCCCAGAGATCATTGCGGAGTCGGGGGACAGCCGGAAACACGCCTACTCCCACGGGAGTACAGACCGGAAGCCAGAGGAAAAATCTATAAGGTAAGTTAAATATTTTTTTTTTTTAATGGTCATTGGTGCATCAGCATTGCTAACTGCTTTTAATAAGATAAAGCAATTTTTTTGGGTACCAAACCGCTTTAAAGCTCCTAAAACATGAGTACAATCCACTGAACCACTATGACCAGTAAATCCTCCACAAAATACAACATCTTAACAAATAATGTGCAGGGCGTTTACTCCCCTACAAAAAGGGCTAAAGCCTTCCAACAATACCACAAAATGGGGACAGACATACTGCTACTACAGGAGACACATTTTTCACAGCAGACTTCTGCCCCTAAATATTTGAATGCAAGATGCCCTACGGTCTTTCTGTCAAAGGGACCGGATAAAAAACAGGGAGTAGCTATATGTATAGCTAAAAAAGATGCCTTTCACACCCACTAACATTATAAAGGATAAAGAAGGCTACTATATCATGGTAACAGGGAAAATTTATGAAAATGTAATCACCTTGCTCTCCTATTATGCTCCTAACACAGGTCAAACACAGTTCCTTCTCTCAATGCTAACAGTAATTATGCCTCATGTGATGGGACATGTAATTTTGGGGAGGGATAGCAACACTTCCCCGGACCAAATCTTAGATAAATCTAACCCTAGGAAGACAGTCCTAAAACACACCCCAAAACAGAGTGGGGGAATATATATAAGCGATATATGGAGAGATGCCCACCCCACCACTAGGGATTACACGTTTTACTCCCACATGCACAAAACATATTCCTGAACCGATCACTTATTCACATTATCCCCTCTGCTTTCATATATCTTGTCAGCTAAAATACTCCCTATGGCACGGTCAGACCATTCCTCGATCCAAGTTACATTAGCGAACCTATGGTCTAAACCACAACCATCGTCTTGGCGATTAACTAAGTCCATATTAAATTACCCTATTATTGCTAAATAAGTTGAAACGGCTCTCCAACACTACTTTCAGGACAATCCCCCCTCGACCTCCTCCCCAACCAGGATTTGGTTGGCTCATAAGGCTACCATACACGGCAAACTGATACAATTAGCCTCCAGAGTTAAACGAGCGCGAGAACAAACGATCAGTCAACAAAATGAGGACAAAGAGCCAAACAACATCTTGATCTTAGAGACAAGATTGATGCAGCCCGTAAGGCCCTGAATTTGAGCCTCACCACAAAAGCAGAAAAATACATTAGATGGTCCAGACACCGATACTATACCATGAGGGATAAACCCAATAAACTATTAGCAAGGAAAAGAACTCCCAGACCATTTACTCATGCTCTACCTAAATTGTGATTGCAAAACCGTCAGACAACCCAGAATCCTCAGTTAATATTACATGAATTCTTCACTTTTTATTCCAAACTCTATGATTCCCCTAACCCTCTCCACAAGGATAAGGCGGAGGAGTTCCTCCAAGATATCCCACCCCCTACACTAGATCGAGATCATGTACAGTTAATGGATGCAGAATTTACAATAGGAGAAGTAGTAGCAGCTATTAAAAAAATAAAATAAAATTAAAATAAATAAATAAAAATCTAAATCCTTTAAAGGCGCCGGGTCCAGATGGATTCTTAGGCCACTACTATCGCAAATACACAGAGATTCTGACCCCACATATGTGCTCTTTTTACAATGAATTAAGAAAGGGCTCCCCTTTGACACCACACGAAAATAACGCCTTTATTCATGTTATACCCAAACAGAACAAAGACCATGGGGACGGCGCGAATTACTGCCCGATATTGTTAATTAATGTCGACCTAAAAATAATGACAAAGATCTTAACTACTCGCATGAATTCGTTCTTATCAAAGTGCATCCACCCAGATCAGGTAGGGTTCATTCCCAATAGGCAAGTCCCAGATCAGACCAGACAGATTATCGATATCATATCTGCTCTGAATTCGGGCTGGGATAGTGGGGGACAAAGAGGGGCGCTGCTGATAACATTGAACCTACACAAGGCCTTCGACTCTCTGTCCTGTCTTTTCTTCACTTTAGAACGCTACGGGTTTGGCCTGAAATTCTTGACAATGCTTCAAACTATATATAGCGCTCCCACAGCACACCTCGTAGTCACTAGAACCACTAGTTATCAAAATTAGAGATCATTCGGACATGCAGGGAGTTCATTGCAAACTACACGTGCAAAGTGCACTTGAAATTACACTGAAAGTGCACTTGGAAGTGCAGTCGCTGTAAATCTGAGGGGTAGATCTGAAATGAGGGGAAGCTCTGCTGATTTTAGTATCCAATCATGTGCAAGCTAAAATGCTGTTTTTTATTTTCCTTGCATGTCCCCCTCGGATCTACAGCGACTGAACTTCCAAGTGCACTTTCAGTGCAATTTCAAGTGCACTTTGCACTTGTAGTTTGCACTTGTAGTGCAAAGTGGAGTTGCCTTTAGTAAATAACACCCCCATGTATCCTTACAAACACATTTAGTCTTTATATGTATTTAGTGCTTTACGAAGCTCATTTTCCTTTAAATGGCAGAAGGAGGCCCTTCCATACTTGGGTATCTTTTTAACCCCCACCCTCCCCACATTATGAAAACAAAACTATCCTCCACCGTTTCAAAAATCATCAGAGGATCTCAAAAGATGGTCAAACAACCCTCCTTCATGGTTCGGTTGATTGTACTCTGTTAAAATTTATAGAAAAAGAATATACAATATTCCCCGTGGTTTTTTTTTGGCAGCAAAGGAAAACACTATCTTGAAAAATTCAAAATTTTTTTATTAATATAATATCCAAAACACCATACATGTAAATTTATATTATTAAAATGCGAGCTCTGGTTTACATTATACAATCTATCTAGGCAAGAAGAGGTACATGCAAGAATCTATATAACAATATTTTTGATTCATAAAACAGCTGTGGTAAAGTAGATTGTCTGGCGAAGGTGCACCCCAATACCCCAATGCATTTCGACCGTATTTGTGGTCTTCTTCAGGGGGGAAAAAAGAGGGGGGGTCACTGTATTGCATTTCTGCGAAGCATCAGAAAAAAGATTTTAGATTTATAATTTATTATCAATCATTAGTGCATAGTCTATTGCAGTTGCATGCATGTCATAGTTACCCCTTTGTCAAGATATGTAGCATGGACCAGAGACTTGTTTAAAAACCAGAAGCTTTTTCTTTCTATCTCATGAAGATCCGCACCAACTCAGTCAACCTGAAGTGCCTCCTCAATTCCCAGGTTATGGGAAGAGAAAAAGGAAAAAACTCCCCCATGTCAAACAGGAGGGGGGGGGGCTTTTTAATCACGGGCTATCAGGGGACGGCGCTGGAATAGCACTGTCCACCTGGGAGGGAGGAAACGCAGCCGAGACACCCACCTGGAAGCAATAACGATTGTTTTTTAGTGGCAAAGTATTTGTATAGATATCGTATTTATTAGCATTAGACTGACTAAATCTCATGTAGGGAAGGGATCGTAATTATACATTAGTGTGCAATGGGTTGACTAATTGGGCACAGTGGGCAGCAGTGAAAGAAACACAAGAAAATAAACTACCAAAGAGTAAGTGAATTGGTGTAAAAATAAAGGAGTATGAGATTACAAAACAATGATACATAACAATGTGTATATGAATAATGTGGTAACAATGACAGAGTGGTGTGCTAAAATTAAGTGATAGAAGTGCGAATTAGTCAACCCATTGCACACTAATGTTCACTCATACCACACCAATATTACTTTACACTCATATCAGATTTATTCATTCATTATATATTTCCTACATTACTAAACCATGTAATTACCTCCCACACATATTGTCACACCCTTTACCTATGAAATTTATATTATTTTCACTACACACTATATCTGATAACACCATAACTTACTCTGATAATCTATAATTACGATCCCTTCCCTACATGAGATTTAGTCAGTCTAATGCTAATAAATAGGATATCTATATAAATACTTTGCCACTAAAAAACAATCGTTATTGCTTCCAGGTGGTTGTCTCGGCTGCGTTTCCTCCCTCCAAGGTGGACAGTGCTATTCCAGCACCGTCCCCTGATAGCCCATGATTAAAAAGCCCCCCCCTCCTGTTTGACATGGGGGAGTTTTTTCCTTTTTCTCTTCCCATAACCTGGGAATTGAGGAGGCACTTCAGGTTGACTGAGTCGGTGCGGATCTTCATGAGATAGAAAGAAAAAGCTTCTGGTTTTTAAACAAGTCTCTGGTCCATGCTACATATCTTGACAAAGGGGTAACTATGACATGCATGCAACTGCAATAGACTATGCACTAATGATTGATAATAAATTATAAATCTAAAATCTTTTTTCTGATTCTTCGCAGAAATGCAATACAGTGACCCCCCCTCTTTTTTCCCCCCTGAAGAAGACCACAAATACGGTCGAAATGTATTGGGGTGCACCTTCACCAGACCAAATCTTTTTTCCTGAAATCTACTTTACCACAGCTGTTTTATGAATCAAAAATATTGTTATATAGATTCTTGCATGTACCTCTTCTTGCCTAGATAGATTGTATAATGTAAACCAGAGCTCGCATTTTAATAATATAAATTTACATGTATGGTGTTTTGGATACTATATTAATAAAATTTTTTAGAATTTTTCAAGATAGTGTTTTCCTTTGCTGCCAAAAAACCCCACGGGGAATATTGTATATTCTTTTTCTATAAATTTATCCGGGGTGAGCAGTAGGGATGAGCCGAACACCCCCGGGTTCGGTTCGCACCAGAACCTTCGAACGGACCGAAAGTTTGCACGAATTTTCGAACCCTATACGTTATAATGGACGCGAACGTTCGAAATCAAAATTGCTAATTACAACGGCCAATATGCATGTTAATGTCATAAAACAGGTTTGGGGACCCGGGTCCTGCCCCAGGGGACATATATCAATGCAAAAAGAACTTTTAAAAACTAACGTTATTTCGGGAGCAGTCATTTTAATGATGCATAAAGTGAAAAAAAAAGTGAAATTTTCCTTTAAATATGGTACCTGGGGGGTGTCTAAAGTATGCCTGTGAAAGGCATGTGTTTCCCGTGTTTAGAACTGTCCTTGCACAAAATGACATTTGTAAAGGAAAAAAAGAAGCCATTTAAAACCACTTGCGGCTTTAATGTCATGTCTTGTCCTGGCCGCCATATGGCTGAAAATCCTTGAGAAAAATGGCATGGCTACCCCATCACCCCCCCCCCCCCACCCCAGCCCCTTTGGGTCTTGTATGGATATTAAGGGGGACCCCGCACCCAAAATAAAACCCTTTACCTACAACCCTATATACTCTGAACAGCAGTATACAGGCGGTGCAAACAAGACACGGACTGTAGGTTTGTTCTTAAGTAGAATCTGAACAGGTACATTATGAAGTGTAGTTCCATCCGCAAAAAATCTATTTTTAAGCTTTTTGGAGAACATAGGGAGGGTTATCACCCCTGTAACATTTGCTGTCTTTGCACATCTGTTCAGAACATTTCACCTCACTTTCCGTCCCAATGACAAATGTTTTTGGAACAGTGGGGTTTTAATTGAAACAAGGATTGGTGATAAATCATCAGTAGAGAGGAGATACCTTTTTCCCAAATTAAATCTAACAGGATCGAATTTCCCTTCCTAGGGGTAGATTTCCTCTCACTTCCTGTTTTCTCTTTCCGTTTGCAAGTAGGAGTCATTTGTAAGTTGGATGTTTGAAAGTAGGGGCCTGCCGTATATACTCTGCAGAAATTTTCCCCATTAGATGTTGGTGTAGCCACAAGACTGTAAGCCCTCACAGTTACTCTTGGTGGGCACAGGAATGGGCCCTGCTGTGAGTTATTAGATCAAGATTTGCAATTGCATGCACCTGTTGAACAGGGGAGAAAAATTGGGCCTTTGGTGGTGGTGGTGGTGGTGGTGGACGGTGTTGCCACAGGACTGTAAGCCCTCACAGTTACTCTTGGTGGGCGCATGAATGGGCCCTGCTGTGAGTTATTATATCAAGATTTGTAATTGCATGCACCTGTTGAACAGGGCAGAAAAATTGGGCCTTTGGTGGTGGTGGTGGTGGTGGACGGTGTTGCCACAGGACTGTAAGCCCTCACAGTTACTCTTGGTGGGCGCAGGAATGGGCCCTGCTGTGAGTTATTAGATCAAGATTTGTAATTGCATGCACCTGTTGAACAGGGCAGAAAAATTGGGCCTTTGGTGGTGGTGGTGGTGGTGGTGGACGGTGTTGCCACAAGACTGTAGGCCCTCATAGTTACTCTTGGTGGGCGCAGGAATGGGCCCTGCTGTGAAGTATTAGATCAAGATTTGTAATTACACGCCCCTGTTAAACAGGGGCTGAAAAATTGTGCCTTAGGCATTGGTGCTGGTGCCACAACACTGCAACCCCTCCCAGATACTGTACTCTTAGCACAGCAATGAGACCTGTTGCAAAGCATTGCCTAAAAATTGTAATTACACGCCCCAACAGGGGCTGAAAAATTGTGCCTTAGGCACTGGTGCTGGTGCCCACAACACTGCAACCCCTCACAGATACTGTACTTGGAGCACAACAGTCACACCTGTTGCGAAGCATCTTTTTAAAAATTTGTAATTACACGCCCCTGTTATACAGGGCTGAAAAATTGTGCCTTAGGTATTGGTGCTGGTGCCACAACACTGCAACCCCTCACAGATACTGTACTCTGAGCACAGCAATGAGACCTGTTGCAAAGCATTGCCTAAAAATTGTAATTACACGCCCCAACAGGGCTGAAAAATTGTGCCTTAGGCATTGGTGCTGGTGCCACAACACTGCAACCCCTCACAGATACTGTACTCTGAGCACAGCAATGAGACCTGTTGCAAAGCATTGCCTAAAAATTGTAATTACACGCCCCAACAGGGGCTGAAAAATTGTGCCTTAGGCACTGGTGCTGGTGCCACAACACTGCAACCCCTCACAGATACTGTACTTGGAGCACAGCAGTCACACCTGTTGCGAAGCATTTTTTTAAAAATTGTAAGTACACGCCCCTGTTATACAGGGCTGAAAAATTGTGCCTTAGGCACTGGTGTGGTGGCATGGATCATTGAGGAGGAGGAAGAGGATAGTCAGTGAACATAACAGGACAGTCACTCAGCATCAGCATAGGCAGTCTTGAAGGGATGTGACATTATAAATTATTCAGTTATATCCGCTTCAGGTGCCTGGTAGCTGGTGGTGATCCAAGACTGATTCATTTTTATGAAGGTGAGTCGATCAACCGAGTCGGTGGACAGGGGCACCCTATGATCGGTGACAAATCCTCCAGCAGCACTGAATGTGCGTTCGGAAAGAACGCTGGATGCAGGACAGGCCAGTAGCTCAATTGCATACTGTGCAAGCTCTGGCCAGTGATCCATCCTCAGGACCCAGTAAGCCAGAGGATTTTCGGTGGGAAAGGTGTCCAAGTCTGACCTTGCCCCTAGGTATTCCTGCACCATGTATATCAGACGCTGGCGATGGTTGCTGGAACCGATCATACCTTGGGGCTGCGGACTAAAAAATTGTCTGAACACATCGGTCAGACGTCCACCTTCCCCACCGCTCCTTCTGCTACTGACCGAAGCCTCAGCAACTCGTCGTCCAGGACCAGGAGTTTGTAACCTCCCAGTTTCTGGGAACGCGTTGCACAGACCTTTCTGCAAGGCCTCCCTGAGATGTCTCATCCTCTGCTCCCTCTGCGACGGCAAGATAAGGTCCGCAACCTTACCCTTGTACCATGGATCAAGGAGAGTGGCCAGCCAGTAATGGTCCCTCTCCTTGATCCGAAGAACACGAGGATCCTTCCGCAGGCTTTGCAGGATCAGGGAGGCCATGCAGCGTAGGTTAGCTGAGGCATTCGGTCCGGAGTCTTCTGGGTCACTGAGGATGACATGATCGCCAGCCACCTCCTCCCAGCCACGTACAAGTCCACTGGTTTGTTGGGACTGTACATCATCCCTAAAAGACTGCTGCTGCTGATGCTGAGTGCCAGGCTCCACCTCCATGCTCACACAATCCTCCTCCTCGTCATCCTCATCCTCTTCCTGTGTGATGGGTGGGACAGAAGGAACACTGTCTGGATAAAGGGGGCCTTGAGAGGCAAGGAAGTCCTCCTCTTCCTGCCTCTGTTCTGCCTCAAGTGCCCTGTCCATTATCCCACGCAGCGTATGATCCAACAGGTGGACAAGAGGTACAGTGTCACTGATGCATGCACTGTCACTGCTCACCATCCTCGTGGCCTCCTGAAATGGTGAGAGGACAGTGCATGCATCCCTGATCATGCTCCACTGGCGTGGGGAAAAAAAGCCAAGCTCCCCTGACCCTGTCCTGGTGCCGTAGTCGCAAAGGTACTCATTGATGGCCCTCTGCTGCGTGTGCAGTCGCTGCAGTATGGCCAATGTTGAGTTCCACCTGGTGGGCATTTCACATATTAGGCGGTTCTTGGGCAGTTTCAGCTCCTTTTGCAGCTCAGTCAGCCGAGCACTGGCATTATAAGATCGGCGGAAATGCACACAGACTTTCCTGGCCTGCCTCAGGACATCCTGTAAGCCTGGGAACCTGCCCAAGAACCGCTGCACCACCAGGTTGAGGACGTGAGCCATACAGGGCATATGGGTGAGCTGCCCCTGTCGCAGGGCGGAGAGGAGGTTGGTGCCATTGTCAGAAACAACCATTCCTGGCTTAAGCTGGCGTGGCATCAACCACCTCTCGGCCTGCCCCTGCAGAGCTGCCAGAACCTCTGGCCCAGTGTGGCTCCTGTCCCCCAAACACACCAGCGCAAGCACGGCATGGCATCTTTTTTCCTGCGTACTCGCGTAGCCCCTTGTACGCCTATGGAGCACCGCTGGTTCCGAGGACAGAGCACTGGAGGAAGAAGAAGAGGAGGGGGTGGAGGAGAGAGGTGTGTCACAACCAGTAGTAGCATTTTGGAGGCGTGGTGGCGGAACAACCTCCAACACTACTGCACCTTGTCCTGCATCCCTCCCAGCTGCCAATAGAGTGACCCAATGGGCCGTGAAAGAAAGATAACGTCCCTGTCCATGCCTGCTGGACCATGAGTCAGCGGTAATATGCACCTTACCGCTGACCGCCCTGTCCAGCGAGGCATGGACATTGCCTTCCACATGCCGGTAGAGAGACGGAATCGCCTTCCGTGAGAAAAAGTGGCGCTTGGGAACCTGCCACTGAGGAACCACACATTGAACAAACTCACGGAAGGGGGCTGAGTCTACCAACTGAAAAGGCAGCAGTTGAAGTGCTAGCAATTTAGCCAAGCTAGCATTCAACCGCTGGGCATGTGGATGGCTGGGAGTATACTTCTTTCGACGGTCCAGCAGCTGGGGAAGGGAAATTTGCCTGCTACAATCGGACGTCGGTGTACTGCAAGTACTTGGTTGTGACACACCTAATTCTACACCTTCAGTCCTCTCAGAGCAGCTTTCAGAGAGGACTGAAGATATAGTGGGGATGGAGATCCCAGCTGATGAGGAGCAAGGAGAGGTCCGCTTTGTTCTTTGGTGTGGGTCTTTTATGTGTGCTTGCCAACGAGCTGCATGGCAGGTCAACATATGTCTGCTCATGCTTGTGGTGCCCAAGCGGCTGATGTTTTGGCCACGCGAGATACGCTTGAGACAAATATTGCAAATAGCAGTGGTGCAATCTGATGCACTCGTCTCAAAAAAGGCCCACACCAAAGAACTTTTGTGATAACGTGCAGAGGCAGCGCCCTGCACAGGCGGAGCTCTGCGGTGTGGTACAGTTGCTGTGCTGGCCTCTAGCTGGCCTCCAGGGGGCATCCTGCCTCGTTGGACATGTGATGCCGCATCCTCCTCCTCCTCCTCCTCCTCTCTCCCTTCAGGCACCCACGTGGAGTCAGTGACCTCATCATCCCCTCCCTCTTCACCACTAGAGCAAACCTGGCAGTAAGCTGCAGCTGGTGGAACAGTACTGCCAGATTGCTGTCCTTCAGCATCCCCTCTCTCTGCGCGCACACTACTGCCTTCCTCAAGCTGGGTATCATCATCCGAGCCTTCGAATCGTTGGGCATCCTCCTGGAGCATGTACCCAACACTGTGCTCAAACAGTTCGGGGGACTCCTCAGGAGGACATGGTGGGTCTAGGGAAGGGATGGCTGATGATGCCATTGAGTACGCGTTGGCAGCTGCTCTGCCAGTACCCTGAGCCTGGGTGAGAGAGGATGAGGAGGATGAGGAGAGCTTGGTCATCCATTCTACCAAGCCTTCGGCATGATGCGGCTCCACATGTCCAGCTGCCGAAAACAAAGACAAGCGTGTCCCATGGCCACGTGCTGATGACGATGCACAACCACGTCCACGGCCAGCACTGTTGTCTCTAGAAACAGAGCCTGCCTGCCCTGTGTTTTTGCCTCGGCACGCTCTGCCTCTCCTTGGCGGTCTTCCAGCCATTGTAGTCGGTAGTGTATATAGTATAAAAAATAGAGCTCCTATGTGTGCTCATAACACACTGTAGGTCCTATGGGTGCTGACACTAACACACTATAGGTACTATGTGTGCTGCTGACAAGAAAATATAGGAGCTCTGTGTGCTGCCACTAACACACTAGAAGTCCTATGGGTGCTGCTGACACAAAAAGTAGTATATGTGTGCTGCTGTCAAGAAAATATAGGAGCTCTGTGTGCTGCCACTAACACACTAGAAATCCTATGGGTGCTGCTGACACAATAGGTAAAATATGTGTGCTGCTGTCAAGAAAATATAGGAGCTCTGTGTGCTGCCACTAACACACTAGAAGTCCTATGGGTGCTGCTGAGAAGAAAATATAGGAGCTCTGTGTGCTGCCACTAACACACTAGAAGTCCTATGGGTGCTGCTGACACAATAGGTAGTATATGTGTGCTGCTGTCAAGAAAATATAGGAGCTCTGTGTGCTGCCACTAACACACTAGAAGTCCTATGGGTGCTGCTGACACAATAGGTAAAATATGTGTGCTGCTGTCAAGAAAATATAGGAGCTCTGTGTGCTGCCACTAACACACTAGAAGTCCTATGGGTGCTGCTGAGAAGAAAATATAGGAGCTCTGTGTGCTGCCACTAACACACTAGAAGTCCTATGGGTGCTGCTGACACAATAGGTAGTATATGTGTGCTGCTGTCAAGAAAATATAGGAGCTCTGTGTGCTGCCACTAACACACTAGAAGTCCTATGGGTGCTGCCGACACAATAGGTAAAATATGTGTGCTGCTGTCAAGAAAATATAGGAGCTCTGTGTGCTGCCACTAACACACTAGAAGTCCTATGGGTGCTGCTGAGAAGAAAATATAGGAGCTCTGTGTGCTGCCACTAACACACTAGAAGTCCTATGGGTGCTGCTGAGAAAAAATATAGGAGCTCTGTGTGATGCCACTAACACACTAGAAGTCCTATGGGTGCTGCTGAGAAGAAAATATAGGAGCTCTGTGTGATGCCACTAACACACTAGAAGTCATATGGGTGCTGCTGAGAAGAAAATATAGGAGCTCTGTTTGCTGCCACTAACACACTAGAAGTCCTATGGGTGCTGCTGAGAAGAAAATATAGGAGCTCTGTGTGATGCCACTAACACACTAGAAGTCCTATGGGTGCTGCTGAGAAGAAAATATAGGAGCTCTGTGTGATGCCACTAACACACTAGAAGTCCTATGGGTGCTGCTGAGAAGAAAATATAGGAGCTCTGTTTGATGCCACTAACACAATAGAAGTCCTATGGGTGCTGCTGAGAAGAAAATATAGGAGCTCTGGTGATGCCACTAACACACTAGAAGTCCTATGGGTGCTGCTGAGAAGAAAATATAGGAGCTCTGTGTGATGCCACTAACACACTAGAAGTCCTATGGGTGCTGCTGAGAAGAAAATATAGGAGCTCTGTGTGATGCCACTAACACACTAGAAGTCCTATGGGTGCTGCTGAGAAGAAAATATAGGAGCTCTGTGTGATGCCACTAACACACTAGAAGTCCTATGGGTGCTGCTGAGAAGAAAATATAGGAGCTCTGTGTGATGCCACTAACACACTAGAAGTCCTATGGGTGCTGCTGAGAAGAAAATATAGGAGCTCTGTGTGCTGCCTGCCACTAACACACTAGAATTCCTATGGGTGCTGCTGAGAAGAAAATATAGCTCTGTTTGCTGCCACTAACACACTAGAAGTCCTATGGGTGCTGCTGAGAAGAAAATATAGGAGCTCTGTTTGCTGCCACTAACACACTAGAAGTCCTATGGGTGCTGTTGGGGTGCAATGCTGTGCTAACAGCACTGCGGTTGGTACTACTGCAATACTGTACTAACAGTAAGCACGCACCAGACTAATCCCCAGCAGCAGCTAATAACACACTAACTGTGCAATCAGCAGCAATGAACGATCAATGACTTAGGTAGCAATGGTTTAGCAAAGAAATAGCCAATGGTTTAGCAAAGAAGAGCAAATCTTTCAGTAGCAATCAAGCAAAGACAGAATCAGCAGACTGATCTCTCCTAAAGCCGGAACTCATGTGACCGGGGCCGACGGCGTGGCGGCCTTTTAAATGGTGGGGCGTGTACTAAAGCCCCTGAGCTTTAATTGGCTACAGGCGTCCTGCCTGTAGCCAATTATTGCTCTCCGAGTTTCCGGCGCTGTGATTGGCCAAGCATGCGGGGTCACAGTGCATGCTTGGCCAATCATCAGCCAGCAATGCACTGTGCCGGCCGCGCCGGCCACAATGCATTGCGGGCCGCTCGCATCACACGAATGTGATGCGAACGGCCCAAATAGTTCTGGGCTCGCCAAGCGAGCGAACGCCCGTTGCTCGATTCGAACGTGGGTTCGAATCGAGCACCGGGCCCATCCCTAGTGAGCAGCCAGCTCCAAAATTAATAACTTTTATTGGTACACCCACATCCCTCTTTTCATAGCGTACTCTGTTAAAATGACCATCTGACCTAAGGTTCTATACCTGTTTCGGACTCTCCCAATAGCAATAGTAAGATCTGATCTGGGGAAATTTCAGGCAAAACTATTGGAATTGATATGGGGAAATAAAAGACCCAGGGTGAATAGACGAACATTATACAAACCGAAATTAAGGGTTGGCCTACCGCTACCTACTACCATGCAGCGCAACTGTCCCAACTGACTCGATTCCACACACGACAGCCCAGACCACTATGGATGAAGATGGAGTACTACCTATATCCAAATAGGGAGATTAGTCACTTAATGTGGATGAAAGGGAAAGATAGACCGACAATATTATGCCCGACTCTATCCTTTTCTATAAACCTATGGGACAGGCTGCTAGCCACATATAAATGTAAATCCCCACACACCCCATTAGCTCCATTTTTTATTAATCCTTCATTCAACCTGGG
Source organism: Lithobates sylvaticus (assembly GCA_028564925.1). Classification (NCBI taxonomy): domain Eukaryota; kingdom Metazoa; phylum Chordata; class Amphibia; order Anura; family Ranidae; genus Lithobates; species Lithobates sylvaticus. Next base: position 496,039,160 of record CM053027.1, on the reverse strand, counting down.
TCTTCACCCTCATAATTTTACATGGTGGACTAGCAAGGGTCTGCTATAGAGGTGCTTTGTCGAAACAGGTCCTCCAGGAAAAGTACCATCTCCCAATTTCAGAAATATACCGTTATACCCAGATAGACTTCTCTAAAACTGTTTTACATGCAAAAATGGTAGCAAGATGTAGAAATCAGCTTAGAAGTTGAAGACTGGAGCAAAATGACACAATGTGCATGGCAGGGCTGGGCTCAGCCCTTCCTTCTCTGAGCTGGCCGCTCAACTGTGGGCTAATTGCCAGCTCCCATCTCTCTCCACAGTTACCCAGCTGTTGATGGTCTTGCTTGTCAGTCCTGCCTACTTAAGCCATACAGTCCAGAGGAGCTCTGCCTTCGCCTTGGTCACATCACAATAAACTATCTCCTGCGTTCCTGTTTAAAGACTGGCTTTGCTGACATCCCTTCTGGCTACAAATCCTGCTTGCTGTTCCACTACTTTGATCCCTGACTCCTGGCTTGGCTTATTAGCCGTTCCGGTTATTGAAATTTGGCTATGTTTTGACTGCGTTTGTTCTTTTTACTTTTATTATTAAACAAGTGTGATTTAACTGTACTTCTGTCTCGGTCTGATTTCATGGTTTCTGACAGTGCATCCAGATCCTATATCAATACCTCGTTGATAGAGGCAAACTATAAAGTCTTGATTAGGGATGAGCCGAACACCCCCGGGTTCGGTTCGAACCAGAACCTTCGAACGGACCGAAAGTTCGCGCGAATTTTCGAACCCTATACGTTATAATGGACGCGAACGTTCGAAATCAAAAGTGCTAATTACAACGGCCAATATGCATGTTAATGTCATAAAACAGGTTTGGGGACCCGGGTCCTGCCCCAGGGGACATATATCAATGCAAAAAGAACTTTTAAAAACTAACGTTTTTTCGGGAGCAGTCATTTTAATGATGCATAAAGTGAAAAAAAAAAAAAGTGAAATTTTCCTTTAAATATGGTACCTGGGGGGGTGTCTAAAGTATGCCTGTGAAGTGGCATGTGTTTCCCATATTTAGAACTGTCCTTGCACAAAATGACATTTGTAAAGGAAAAAAAGAAGCCATTTAAAACCACTTGCGGCTTTAGGTTTGATCTTAAGTAGAATCTGAACAGGTACATTATGAAGTGTAGCTCCATCCCAAAAAAATCTATTTTTAAGCTTTTTGGAGAACATAGGGAGGGGTTATCACCCCTGTAACATTTGCTGTCTTTGCACATCTGTTCAGAACATGTCACCTCACTTTCCGTCCCAATGACAAATGTTTTTTGGAAAAGTGGGGTTTTAATTGAAACAAGGATTGGTGATAAAGTATCAGTAGAGAGGAGATACCTTTTTCCCAAATTAAATCTAACAGGATAGAATTTCCCTTCCTAGGGGTAGATTTCCTTTCACTTCCTGTTTTCTCTTTCCATTTGCAAGTAGGAGTCGTTTGTAAGTTGGATGTTTGAAAGTAGGGCCTGGCGTATATACTCTGCAGAAATTTGCCCTATTAGATGTTGGTGTAGCCACAAGACTGGTGGGCACAGGAATGGGCCCTGCTGTGAGTTAATAGATCAAGATTTGTAATTGCATGCACCTGTTGAACAGGGCAGAAAAATTGGGGGTGGTGGTGGTGGTGGTGGACGGTTTTGCCACAAGACTGTAAGCTCTCACAGTTACTCTTGGTGGGCGCAGGAATGGGCCCTGCTGTGAGTTATTAGATCAAGATTTGTAATTGCAAGCACCTGATGAACAGGGCAGAAAAATTGGGCCTTTGGCGGTGGTGGTGGACGGTGTTGCCACAAGACTGTAGGCCCTCATAGTTACTCTTGGTGGGCGCAGGAATGGGCCCTGCTGTGAGTTATTAGATCAAGATTTGTAATTGCAAGCACCTGATGAACAGGGCCGAAAAAATTGGGCCTTTGGCGGTGGTGGTGGACGGTGTTGCCACAAGACTGCAGGCCCTCATAGTTACTCTTGGTGGGCGCAGGAATGGGCCCTGCTGTGAACTATTAGATCAAGATTTGTAATTACCCGCCCCTGTTAAACAGGGGCTGAAAAATTGTGCCTTAGGCACTGGTGCTGGTGCCACAACACTGCAACCCCTCACAGAGACTGTACTTGGAGCACAGCAGTCACACGTGTTGCGAAGCATTTTTTTAAAAAATTGTAAGTACACGCCCCTGTTAAACAGGGGCTGAAAAATTGTGCCTTAGGCACTGGTGCTGGTGCCACAACACTGCAACCCGGCCCTCACAGATACTGTACTTGGAGCACAGCAGTCACACGTGTTGCGAAGCATTTTTTTAAAAAATTGTAAGTACACGCCCCTGTTAAACAGGGGCTGAAAAATTGTGCCTTAGGCACTGGTGCTGGTGCCACAACACTGCAACCCGGCCCTCACAGAGACTGTACTTGGAGCACAGCAGTCACACGTGTTGCGAAGCATTTTTAAAAAAAATTGTAAGTACCCGCCCCTGTTAAACAGGGGCTGAAAAATTGTGCCTTAGGCACTGGTGCTGGTGCCACAACACTGCAACACGGCCCTCACAGAGACTGTACTTGGAGCACAGCAGTCACACGTGTTGCGAAGCATTTTTTTAAAAAATTGTAAGTACCCGCCCCTGTTAAACAGGGGCTGAAAAATTGTGCCTTAGGCACTGGTGCTGGTGCCACAACACTGCAACACGGCCCTCACAGAGACTGTACTTGGAGCACAGCAGTCACACGTGTTGCGAAGCATTTTTTTTAAAAATTGTAAGTACACGCCCCTGTTAAACAGGGGCTGAAAAATTGTGCCTTACGCACTGGTGCTGGTGCCACAACACTGCAACACGGCCCTCACAGAGACTGTACTTGGAGCACAGCAGTCACACGTGTTGCGAAGCATTTTTTTAAAAAATTGTAAGTACACGCCCCTGTTAAACAGGGGCTGAAAAATTGTGCCTTAGGCACTGGTGTGGTGGCATGGATCATTGAGGAGGAGGAAGAGGATAGTCAGTGAACATAAGAGGACAGTCACTCAGCATCAGCATAGGCAGTCTTGAAGGGATGTGACATTAAAAATTATTCGGTTATATCCGCCTCAGGTGCCTGGTAGCTGGTGGTGATCCAAGACTGATTCATTTGATGAATGTCAGTCGATCAACCGAGGCGGTGGACAGGCGCACCCTATGATCAGTCACAAATCCTCCAGCAGCACTGAATGTGCGTTCGGAAAGAACGCTGGAGGCAGGACAGGCCAGTAGCTCAATTGCATACTGTGCAAGCTCTGGCCAGTGATCCATCCTCAGGACCCAGTAAGCCAGAGGATTTCGGTGGGAAAGGTGTCCAAGTCTGACCTTGCCCCAAGGTATTCCTGCACCATGTATATCAGACGCTGGCGATGGTTGCTGGAACCGATCATACCTTGGGGCTGCGGACTAAAAAATTGTCTGAACGCATCGGTCAGACGTCCACCTTCCCCACCGCTCCTTCTGCCACTGACCGAAGCCTCAGCAACTCGTCGCCCAGGACCAGGAGTTTGTAGCCTCCCAGTTTCTGGGAACGCGTTGCACAGACCTTTCTGCAAGGCCTCCCTGAGATGTCTCATCCTCTGCTCCCTCTGCGACGGCAAGATAAGGTCCGCAACCTTACCCTTGTACCGCGGATCAAGGAGAGTGGCCAGCCAGTAATGGTCCCTCTCCTTGATCCGAAGAACACGAGGATCCTTCCGCAGGCTTTGCAGGATCAGGGAGGCCATGCAGCGTAGGTTAGCTGAGGCATTCGGTCCGGAGTCTTCTGGGTCACTGAGGATGACATGATCGCCAGCCACCTCCTCCCAGCCACGTACAAGTCCACTGGCTTGTTGGGACTGTACATCATCCCTAAAAGACTGCTGCTGCTGATGCTGAGTGCCAGGCTCCACCTCCATGCTCACACAATCCTCCTCCTCCTCCTCCTCCTCCTCCTCCTCATCCTCTTCCTGTGTGATGGGTGGGACAGAAGGAACACTGTCCGGATAAAGGGGGCCTTGAGAGGCAAGAAAGTCCTCCTCTTCCTGCCTCTGTTCTGCCTCAAGTGCCCTGTCCATTATCCCACGCAGCGTATGCTCCAACAGGTGGACAAGAGGGACAGTGTCACTGATGCATGCACTGTCACTGCTCACCATCCTCGTGGCCTCCTCAAATGGTGAGAGGACAGTGCATGCATCCCTGATCATGCTCCACTGACGTGGGGAAAAAAAACCAAGCTCCCCTGACCCTGTCCTGGTGCCGTAGTCGCAAAGGTACTCATTGATGGCCCTCTGCTGCGTGTGCAGTCGCTGCAGCATGGCCAACGTTGAGTTCCACCTGGTGGGCATGTCAGATATTAGGCGGTTCTTGGGCAGGTTCAGCTCCTTTTGCAGCTCAGTCAGCCGAGCACTGGCATTATAAGATCGGCGGAAATGCACACAGACTTTCCTGGCCTGCCTCAGGACATCCTGTAAGCCTGGGAACCTGCCCAAGAACCGCTGCACCACCAGGTTGAGGACGTGAGCCATGCAGGGCACATGGGTGAGCTGCCCCTGTCGCAGGGCGGAGAGGAGGTTGGTGCCATTGTCAGAAACGACCATTCCTGGCTTAAGCTGACGTGGCGTCAACCACCTCTCGGCCTGCCCCTGCAGAGCTGCCAGAACCTCTGGCCCAGTGTGGCTCCTGTCCCCCAAACACACCAGCGCAAGCACGGCATGGCATCTTTTTGCCTGCGTACTTGCGTAGCCCCTTGTACGCCTACGGAGCACCGCTGGTTCCAAGGACAGAGCACTGGAGGAAGAAGAAGAGGAGGGGGTGGAGGAGAGAGGTGTGTCACAACCAGTAGCAGTAGTCGCGTTTTGGAGGCGTGGTGGCGGAACAACCTCCAACACTACTGCACCTTGTCCTGCATCCCTCCCAGCTGCCAATAGAGTGACCCAATGGGCCGTGAAAGAAAGGTACCGTCCCTGTCCATGCCTGCTGGACCATGAGTCAGCGGTAATATGCACCTTACCGCTGACCGCCCTGTCCAGCGAGGCATGGACATTGCCCTCCACATGCCGGTAGAGAGACGGAATCGCCTTCCGCGAGAAAAAGTGGCGTTTGGGAACCTGCCACTGAGGAACCGCACATTGAACAAACTCACGGAAGGGGGCCGAGTCTACCAACTGAAAAGGCAGCAGTTGAAGTGCTAGCAATTTAGCAAGGCTAGCATTCAACCGCTGGGCATGTGGATGGCTGGGAGTGTACTTCTTTCTACGGTCCAGCAGCTGGGGCAGGGAAATTTGCCTGCTGCATTCGGACGTCGGTGTACTGCAAGTACTTGGTTGTGACACACCGAATTCTACACCTTCAGTCCTCTCAGAGCAGCTTTCAGAGAGGACTGAAGGTGTAGTGGGGATGGAGATCCCAGCTGAGGAGGAGCAAGGAGAGGTCCGCTTAGTTTCTTTGGTGTGGGTCTTTTATGTGTGCCTGCCAACGAGCTGCATGGCAGGTCGCCATATGTCTGGTCATGCTTGTCGTGCCCAAGCGGCTGATGTTTTGGCCACGCGAGATACGCTTGAGACAAATATTGCAAATAGCAGTGGTGCGATCTGCTGCACTCGTCTCAAAAAAGGCCCACACCAAAGAACTTTTCTGATAACGTGCAGAGGCAGCGCCCTGCACAGGCGGAGCTCTGCGGTGTTGTACAGTTGCTGTGCTGGCCTCTACCTGGCCTCCAGGGGCATCCTGCCTCGTTGGACATGTGACGCCGCATCCTCCTCCTCCTCGTCCTCCTCCTCATCCTCTCTCCCTTGAGGCACCCACGTGGAGTCAGTGACCTCATCATCCCCTCCCTCTTCACCACTAGAGCAAACCTGGCAGTAAGCTGCAGCTGGTGGAACTGTACTGCCAGATTCCTCAAGCTGGGTATCGTCATCCGAGCCTTCGAATCGTTGGGCATCCTCCTGGAGCATGTACCCAACACTGTGCTCAAAGAGTTCGGGGGACTCCTCAGGAGGACATGGTGGGTCTAGGGAAGGGGTGGCTGATGATGCTCTGTCAGTACCCTGAGCCTGGGTGAGAGAGGATGAGGAGGATGAGGAGGGCTTGGTCATCCATTCTACCAAGCCTTCAGCATGATGCGGCTCCACATGTCCAGCTGCCGAAAACAAAGACGCGCGTGTCCCATGGCCACGTGCTGATGACGATGCACGACCACGTCCACGTCCACGGCCACGTCCACTAGAAACAGAGCCTGCCTGCCCTGTGTTCTTGGCTCTGCACGCTCTGCCTCCCCTTGGCGGTCTTCCAGCCATTGTAGTCGGTAGTCCTGTGGGTGCTGCTGAGAAGAAAAATATAGGAGCTCTGTGTGATGCCACTAACACACTAGAAGTCCTATGGGTGCTTCTGCAAAGAAAATAGAGGAGCTCTGTGTGATGCCACTAACACACTAGAAGTCCTGTGGGTGCTTATGCAAAGAAAATAGAGGAGCTCTGTGTGATGCCACTAACACACTAGAAGTCCTGTGGGTGCTTCAGCAAAGAAAATAGAGGAGCTCTGTGTGATGCCACTAACACACTAGAAGTCCTGTGGGTGCTGCTGAGAAGAATATATAGGAGCTCTGTGTGATGCCACTAACACACTAGAAGTCCTATGGGTGCTTCTGCAAAGAAAATAGAGGAGCTCTGTGTGATGCCACTAACACACTAGAAGTCCTGTGGGTGCTTATGCAAAGAAAATAGAGGAGCTCTGTGTGATGCCACTAACACACTAGAAGTCCTGTGGGTGCTGCTGAGAAGAATATATAGGAGCTCTGTGTGATGCCACTAACACACTAGAAGTCCTGTGGGTGCTTCTGCAAAGAAAATAGAGGAGCTCTGTGTGATGCCACTAACACACTAGAAGTCCTGTGGGTGCTTATGCAAAGAAAATAGAGGAGCTCTGTGTGATGCCACTAACACACTAGAAGTCCTGTGGGTGCTGCTGAGAAGAATATATAGGAGCTCTGTGTGATGCCACTAACACACTAGAAGTCCTATGGGTGCTTCTGCAAAGAAAATAGAGGAGCTCTGTGTGATGCCACTAACACACTAGAAGTCCTGTGGGTGCTTATGCAAAGAAAATAGAGGAGCTCTGTGTGATGCCACTAACACACTAGAAGTCCTGTGGGTGCTTATGCAAAGAAAATAGAGGAGCTCTGTGTGATGCCACTAACACACTAGAAGTCCTGTGGGTGCTTATGCAAAGAAAATAGAGGAGCTCTGTGTGATGCCACTAACACACTAGAAGTCCTGTGGGTGCTGCTGAGAAGAATATATAGGAGCTCTGTGTGATGCCACTAACACACTAGAAGTCCTATGGGTGCTTCTGCAAAGAAAATAGAGGAGCTCTGTGTGATGCCACTAACACACTAGAAGTCCTGTGGGTGCTTATGCAAAGAAAATAGAGGAGCTCTGTGTGATGCCACTAACACACTAGAAGTCCTGTGGGTGCTTCTGCAAAGAAAATAGAGGAGCTCTGTGTGATGCCACTAACACACTAGAAGTCCTGTGGGTGCTGCTGAGAAGAATATATAGGAGCTCTGTGTGATGCCACTAACACACTAGAAGTCCTGTGGGTGCTTCTGCAAAGAAAATAGAGGAGCTCTGTGTGATGCCACTAACACACTAGAAGTCCTGTGGGTGCTTATGCAAAGAAAATAGAGGAGCTCTGTGTGATGCCACTAACACACTAGAAGTCCTGTGGGTGCTGCTGAGAAGAATATATAGGAGCTCTGTGTGATGCCACTAACACACTAGAAGTCCTATGGGTGCTTCTGCAAAGAAAATAGAGAGCTCTGTGTGATGCCACTAACACACTAGAAGTCCTGTGGGTGCTTATGCAAAGAAAATAGAGGAGCTCTGTGTGATGCCACTAACACACTAGAAGTCCTGTGGGTGCTTATGCAAAGAAAATAGAGGAGCTCTGTGTGATGCCACTAACACACTAGAAGTCCTGTGGGTGCTTATGCAAAGAAAAATAGAGGAGCTCTGTGTGATGCCACTAACACACTAGAAGTCCTGTGGGTGCTTCTGCAAAGAAAATAGAGGAGCTCTGTGTGATGCCACTAACACACTAGAAGTCCTGTGGGTGCTTATGCAAAGAAAATAGAGGAGCTCTGTGTGATGCCACTAACACACTAGAAGTCCTGTGGGTGCTGCTGAGAAGAATATATAGGAGCTCTGTGTGATGCCACTAACACACTAGAAGTCCTATGGGTGCTTCTGCAAAGAAAATAGAGGAGCTCTGTGTGATGGGACTAACACACTTCAAGTCCTATAGGTGCTTCTGGGAACAAAATATAGCTCTGTGTGTGTGATGGACTAACACACTTCAAGTCCTATAGGTGCTTCTGGGAACAAAATATAGCTCTGTGTGTGTGATGGGACTAACACACTTCAAGTCCTATAGGTGCTTCTGGAACAAAATATAGCTCTGTGTGTGTGATGGGACTAACACACTTCAAGTCCTATAGGTGCTTCTGGGAACAAAATATAGCTCTGTGTGTGTAATGGGACTAACACACTTCAAGTCCTATAGGTGCTTCTGGGAAGAAAATATAGCTCTGTGTGTGTAATGGGACTAACACACTTCAAGTCCTATAGGTGCTTCTGGGAACAAAATATAGCTCTGTGTGTGTAATGGGACTAACACACTTCAAGTCCTATAGGTGCTTCTGGGAAGAAAATATAGCTCTGTGTTGTGTAATGGGACTAACACACTTCAAGTCCTATAGGTGCTTCTGGGAACAAAATATAGCTCTGTGTGTGTAATGGGACTAACACACTTCAAGTCCTATAGGTGCTTCTGGGAACAAAATATAGCTCTGTGTGTGTGATGGGACTAACACACTTCAAGTCCTATAGGTGCTTCTGGGAACAAAATATAGCTCTGTGTGTGTGATGGGACTAACACACTTCAAGTCCTATAGGTGCTTCTGGGAACAAAATATAGCTCTGTGTGTGTGATGGGACTAACACACTTCAAGTCCTATAGGTGCTTCTGGGAACAAAATATAGCTCTGTGTGTGTGATGGACTAACACACTTCAAGTCCTATAGGTGCTTCTGGGAACAAAATATAGCTGTGTGTGTGTGATGGGACTAACACACTTCAAGTCCTATAGGTGCTTCTGGGAACAAAATATAGCTCTGTGTGTGTAATGGGACTAACACACTTCAAGTCCTATAGGTGCTTCTGGAAGAAAATATAGCTCTGTGTGTGTAATGGGACTAACACACTTCAAGTCCTATAGGTGCTTCTGGGAAGAAAATATAGCTCTGTGTGTGTAATGGGACTAACACACTTCAAGTCCTATAGGTGCTTCTGGGAAGAAAATATAGCTCTGTGTGTGTAATGGGACTAACACACTTCAAGTCCTATAGGTGCTTCTGGGAAGAAAATATAGCTCTGTGTGTGTAATGGGACTAACACACTTCAAGTCCTATAGGTGCTTCTGGGAAGAAAATATAGCTCTGTGTGTGTAATGGGACTAACACACTTCAAGTCCTATAGGTGCTTCTGGGAACAAAATATAGCTCTGTGTGTGTAATGGGACTAACACACTTCAAGTCCTATAGGTGCTTCTGGGAAGAAAATATAGCTCTGTGTGTGTAATGGGACTAACACACTTCAAGTCCTATAGGTGCTTCTGGAACAAAATATAGCTCTGTGTGTGTAATGGGACTAACACACTTCAAGTCCTATAGGTGCTTCTGGGAACAAAATATAGCTCTGTGTGTGTGATGGGACTAACACACTTCAAGTCCTATAGGTGCTTCTGGGAACAAAATATAGCTCTGTGTGTGTGATGGGACTAACACACTTCAAGTCCTATAGGTGCTTCTGGGAACAAAATATAGCTCTGTGTGTGTGATGGGACTAACACACTTCAAGTCCTATAGGTGCTTCTGGGAAGAAAATATAGCTCTGTGTGTGTAATGGGACTAACACACTTCAAGTCCTATAGGTGCTTCTGGGAAGAAAATATAGCTCTGTGTGTGTAATGGGACTAACACACTTCAAGTCCTATAGGTGCTTCTGGGAAGAAAATATAGCTCTGTGTGTGTAATGGGACTAACACACTTCAAGTCCTATAGGTGCCTCTGGGAACAAAATATAGCTCTGTGTGTGTGATGGGACTAACACACTTCAAGTCCTATAGGTGCTTCTGGGAAGAAAATATAGCTCTGTGTGTGTAATGGGACTAACACACTTCAAGTCCTATAGGTGCTTCTGGGAAGAAAATATAGCTCTGTGTGTGTAATGGGACTAACACACTTCAAGTCCTATAGGTGCCTCTGGGAACAAAATATAGGAGCTCTGCCTGCCTGCCACGAACACACTACAAGTCCTATAGGTGCTTCTGGTAACAAAATATAGGAGCTCTGCCTGCCTGCCACGAACACACTACAAGTCCTATAGGTGCTTCTGGTAACAAAATATAGGAGCTCTGCCTGCCTGCCACGAACACACTACAAGTCCTATAGGTGCTTCTGGTAACAAAATATAGGAGCTCTGCCTGCCTGCCACGAACACACTACAAGTCCTATAGGTGCTTCTGGTAACAAAATATAGGAGCTCTGCCTGCCTGCCACGAACACACTACAAGTCCTATAGGTGTTTCTGGTAACAAAATATAGTAGCTCTGCCTGCCTGCCACGAGCACACTACAAGCCCCTCTTTCTCAATCAATCTTTGTAACTGAATCTATCTAACTCAATCTCTGTAAGTGAATCTCTCTAACTATCTAAATGCAGCAGAGTGTCACAGAATCAGCCTGCTCAATCTGCGCCGGAACAGCATGTGACCGGCGCAGACGGCGTGGCGGCGTTTTATAGGGGGGGGCGTGTACTACAGCCCCTGAGCTGTAATTGGCTACAGGCGTCCTGCCTGTAGCCAATTATGGCTCTTCGAGTTTCCGGGGCTGTGATTGGCCAAGCATGCGGGGTCACAGTGCATGCTTGGCCAATCATCAGCCAGCAATGCACTGCGTCGGCCGCGCCGGCCGCAATGCATTGCGGGGCCGCTCGCATCACACGAACGTGATGCGAGCGGCCAAAATAGTTCTGGGCTCGCCGAGCGAGCGAACGCCGGTGCTCGATGCGAACGTGGGTTCGCATCGAGCACCGGGCCCATCCCTAGTCTTGATGCAGTGGTACATGGTCCCTGTGAGGGTAGCAGCCTTTGTCCCAGAAGCCTCCCCACAGTGCTTCAGAGGATTTAACATAGATGGCACCATATTCCACACATGGTGGACATGCCCAAAACTGCAAAGGTTTTGTATACGAGCATACAATTTCATATATTCATTGACCCAAATGAATCTCACTAAATCACCTCTACAGGCACTGCTGGGACGCCCTGTCGAGGGGGCATCAAAACACATGAAGAGACTCATTGCCTTCATATTTGTAGCAGCAAGAATATCTGTTGCCAAATCTTGTAAGTCCCCTACGATCCCTTTTCACATGCTAAAATCGAAACTATCATGGATAATGGTGAATGAACGCCTCTCGGCAATTCTAAACGATAAGGTAGCTTTGTTTGACAAAATATGGGACCCCTAGATTAACTACCTTTTGGCTATATAATGAGATGGGATTGGCTCAGAAGTACTTTTCTCCAGGGTCAGAGTGCGCCCCCCTTCACTGTCCCCTATTCTTCTTTCTATCATCTCTTTTATCTCTCTCTCCTTTCTCTCAACTTCTCAACTTGAATTTGCTTCTATGGGCCCTTGGACCATATATGGCCCCTGGGTCCATTTGGAAGTTAAATTAGTAGGTAGCTTGTAGAAGCGGAAACAAGGGGATATGGGGATTCTCCCCCATGGTTCCCCATGCTGCATGTTGGAGTACACCTGCGTACTACCTGGAATTAGAAGAGGGGCTCCGAAACTATAGCTACACTAACAATGCAACTCCCCCCAAGCGCTGTACATTTCCAGCATGATAAGTGGAGAAGACAAAGAACAGTTTAAAACCTCCTCACTGAATGTTATTCCTACATATCATAAGTTCTACAGTATATATTGACACCCCCCCCCCTTTCTTTTTTCTTCTTTTTGTTTTCTCTTTAGTTTTTTCGGTTTAGGTTTGACCATACTATGTAAATCTAATATGAGGACGATGATACATAAAACCTCACATAAATATAAGATCATTTGTGATGCAACCAAATTATAAACGATTTGTTAAATGCACAATTACTTTCTACTATGATGGTAAATGTTGATCTTGTACTGAATAAAAATATTGGAAAAGAAATGTGATTAGTTGGGTTTTGGTGTGTTTGTTTATTTTATGTTGAAAAGCGCCTTGTTTGTGTTTGTTGACCCATTTATAGGCAAAGCCCATATCATGTGCAGATATGTCCCGTGAATATTTATTTTCTTTATTGTTTATGATTTGATCGTATATTTTTCAATGTATTCCTTTAGTTTGCATTCTTTGCAAGTAAAGGAAGGACGTGCTGTTAGTGAGACATGTTCAGTATACCAATTACCAATTTGTTCGTCCACCTCAGAAAGTTCAGCCCCATACTGATAACACAGTAGGGACATAATTTCCGAGGAGCATGATTGTAAGTTTGATTCCCATTTGTTTTTAAGACTATCATATATCTTTTTGAGGTTAGGGGAAATCTGAATTCTTAAAACCCATGGTGATATTTTGTTTTCAATCTATTTCTCAAAGTATTTTTTGTGCCAAAAAAATCTAACCTTCTTTTCCAACAAATGTTGGAGTTTGACAAAAGATTTGTGCAAATTGACCTCCTTAATCCCTACAGGGAATGTGTGATGTATGAATTTTGGTGATGAAACCCTCCCATTCCTCCCCGCAAATTTTGGCCACAATTTGGCCATAGTGGAGAAGTTATAATAGAAAAAGGAAATGAAATAATCAATAAACAATACAATCAATATAGTCTATATAACAATCTATACAATGATTCAAAATTATTGTATAGGATAAACTGTTTAAAAGCTGTTATTTTATTTAAAGAAGGTAGAATTATCCAAAGCAAATTGGTGTGGTAAAACACCAAATAAAGGAAAAACTCAGCTTCTGGACAATATACCACTAGTATAGTTTGTATATTGGAGATTGTGGGATATTTAAGGTGCATATTAAATCAATAGAAAACATTTTATTAAAAATTGTAAATTTTATTAATGCATAAAAACAATGCAGTTGCATTAGAAAAGACTCATACAGTACAGTCCTTTAAGGTACAGCACGATGGTGTAGTTCCCAACATGTTATTCAATATTTATCATATGTGTGTATACACATCTCAAAAATGTTCCCATTTACCCAAAGATATATTGCAATTGATAATTGCATAAAAGAGTGGATATATCATAATAAATATTGCAACAAATGCCTAAAATGGAATTTACACTTACAGAATCTAATTTGCAAAAGAGGTGAACATGAGGATGAGAGACTCCTATTTCTGGTCCTATGGTGTCTACCTGACCCTCTGAACCATTATCAATTGCAATATATCTTGGGGTAAGTGGGGACATTTTTGAGATATGCATATACACATATTATAAATATTGAATAAAATAGATACTTTAACTATAAAACTGTGATAATGTATGTATTATGTTTTTTGATAGAAGGCTCTTATATTAATTTGAACAGCATTCCCTGAGGAAGCCCCATTGTAGGGCGAAACATGTTGGGAACTACACCATCATGCTGTACCTTTAAGGACTGTACTGTATGAGTCTTTTCTAATGCAACTGCATTGTTTTTATGCATTCATAAAATTTACACTTTTTAATAAAAATTTCTATTGATGTAATATGCACCTTAAATATCCCACAAATCTCCAATATACAAATGGATAACAACATACCTGCAATGCTAAATAGATATACTTGGTACCCTTGTACTTTTTCTTTCTGTTTTATTTTTTGGTTTTCTCTCTCTGTGTTTTCCGCTTATGCAATACAGGTTCACACTTTACTGTCACCATGGCCAATTTTTTTATAAGGATATTTGGTTGATTCAGATTAATAAATCCCTGAAGGGCAATGGCCACTATTTTGCATGTTTCTTTAGCATTTGTACCAGACTGATACTTGTTACATGCAATATCTGTATATGTTCTATTTGTTTTTTTATGCTGACATAAAAAAAATTGATAAACAACAAAAAAGATGCCCCTGAAAACTTATTAGAGATGTTGGCAAGTATGCCCATGCTGACAGATGGTCTGCATATTAAGTGGAGAAATGGCACAATACACAAAGCTGCTCACAAGCAACTTCCCCCAATCTGCTTTAGAGCTCTAAGAGGGTCCTCCACAGTGCACACCAGGTCTTCACAGTGCCCTGCAACCTCCCACAGTGTTTGCCCGCTGCCACAGTGTCCACAGTTCCCCCAACCTCCCACCGTGTCCAACACTCCTCCACCGTTCCCCCAATCTCCCAGTGTTCAACACCCCTCCCTTGTTCCCCCAACCTTCCATAGTATCCAACACCCCTCTACCCTTCCCCCAACCTCCCACAGTGTCCATCGCTCCACCATTCCCCCAACCTCCCACAGTGTCCAACACCCCTCCACCGTTTCCCCAACCTCCCAAGGTGTCCACCATTCCCCCAACCTCCCAGTGTCCAACACCCCTCCACTGTTCCCCCAACCTTCCACAGTGTCCAACATCCCTCCACCGTTCCCCGACCTCCCACAGTGTCCAACACTCCTCCACCATTCCCCCAACCTCCCACAGTGTCCAACACTCCTCCACCGTCCCCACAACCTCCCACAGTGCACCTCTCACACACAGAGTTGTATCTCTGTTAGGACCGAATCACAATATCACACTGCAGCAATGCATGTTATATACAGTATGTAGTATTGTAGTATGCTCTGTGGTGCAATTGATTTTGAATGGTACCCTCATGCTTCAAGCCACAACACCTGTGCTGCCATGCGTTGCATTCCAGAAAAATGTGTGGTTTTGCTTGCGATGGGTTGAATTGCCAGCTTATTTAAAATAAATGTTAGTAAAAAACAGGGAGGGGGAGGCGCCGACCTGAGTGTAGTATTAAAATGATGACTTTAATAGGATAAGATTAAAAACACTTACAAGATGATAGAAGATGCATGCTCGTCAAAGTAAAGTGCAGTCCTGGCATTCCACGTGGCTTCCTGTTCCATGGTCCATGCTGGTCAGTGTTGAGCTTCCTGGTTCCTTGCTTCTGGAGAAACACTGTGATCCATTCCATTCCATTCCAGTCAGCTGCCTAATCCTTTCCAGCTATCCGGAACAGCAGTGAGACCCACAGAGCAATGTGGAATGCCAGGACTGCACTTTATTTATTTATTGCAAGCCTGTAAATTCAATGCGTTTTGCTGTATTAGCTTCCTCTGGATTTACAGAGATGGCAACTGAAAAGATAAAGAAAAACTGGTTGACGACAAAATCCTGCTTGCAGAAGGTGGCTGCCTTGGAAACTACCTACAAGGTACTCACTTGGTGGTAACTTGGTCCCCTCTAGGTGTGACAAATTTGTCTCCAACTATATAACCACATACTTCTGGGGCTGCAGCAATATACGCACTCATCTACTTATGTGATGGACTTGCTAGGCAATTAGTAAGTACTGGTTAAATATTTTTACTACTCTTTCCAAACTAATTAGCATCATTATTCCCCCAACCCAATGGTAGCACCCCTGAATAAGTGCATCACCAATGCACAGGTAAGTTCCTGTTACAAGTCACAGATGCCTGTAAACAAACTGTAGCCAAGGCCTGGAAAACCCCTAGGCTTAGTATTACTGAAACCAAAAATAAAATCACTCAAGCTACAATTCATGGAAAAACAGAAGCCAAATTGAAGGATAAACTCCCCAAATACAACAAAATATGGCAACTTTGGATGGACAACTTTCTATCGCCAGGCTTGCCTCTTCACATTTAGAACCCTGACAAGGCCCACTATTACAGTTCTCCATTGCAAAGCTGGCAGTCCACAACCTTCTTGAACCCCACTTTACCACCCATCCCCACCATCACATACCCAACATTTCTTCCATTCCCTACCAAAGCATGCTACCTTTTTATTTCAAAACCATACATTTGTGCAGGTTTACATACAGTATATGCAACTTTCATCTGTGAATCTAAATTAAACATTTTATAATCTACAGTATGTTCATACATGCTTCATAATAACCTACTGAATTATCATTATTTTTATCTATACTACAGTATATGACTTGAGTTGTACCTCAGGGGCGGTCTGACAACTCATGGGGCCCCCGGGCAATAGGAGATTATGGGGCCCCCAGGCAATCAGAGATTATGGGGTCACACAGTATACACAAACACACAAACAGTATACAATCACACAGTATACACATACATGTACACACAGTATACACAGACATGTTTCTATTGGCTGAGAAGGTACTGGAGAGGTGGGGCAGCTATTAGACATGGGAGCCGTCAAAAAATTAGTTTTGTTTCGTTCCGTTCCGTTTCGTATGAAAAAAAAATTGTAATTTGTGTACGAAATTTAATTTGGATTCGTACGAAATACGAATTTTGTACGAATTGTTACGAATTGTTAATATCGTTACAAATCTTTACGAATCGTTATGAATATCGACACTCTACGAATAATAACGAATTATCCGAAAACGTATTAACGTTACATAACACAAGTCTATTGACTATTGTTCACCAATCACTCAGAGGAAGTACGAAATACGAAATTTAATTTCCAAATAAGAAATTTCATATTTCGTACTTCCTCTGAGTGATTGGTAGACAATACACTTGTGTTATGTAACGTTAATACGTTTTTGGATAATTCGTTATTATTCGTAGAGTGTCGATATTCGTTATACTGAATCTCGAATTCATTCGAATCATTCGTTACATCCGCTATAATTTCTTTCATATTAGTTGAAATTTGTCATTTGGTAGTTTGGATTCAGATAATTTGGATCCGAAATTCGAAAAAGAAATTTTGTATTTCGTACAAAATTCGTATTCGTAAAAATTCGTAATTCGGATTCGTCCGAATGTACGAATTTCGAAAAATTCGTACGAATTTCCGATTCGTACGAAACGAATCGCACATGTCTATCTCACACACCCTCCCTCCCTTCATCCCACTTTCTCTCTCCCTCCATCCCTCTTTCTTTCCCTCCATCCCTCTTTCTTTACCTCCATTCCTATTTCTTTCTCTCTCTCTCTTTCTCTCTCCCTCCACCCCTCTTTCTTCCTCTTTCTCTCCCTCCATCTCTCTCTCTCTCCCCCTCCATACCTCTTTTTCTCTCCCTCCATGTCGCTTTTTCTCTCCCTCCTTCTTTCTTTCTCTCTCACATCCTCCCTCCTTCATCCCTCTTTCTCCCCTCCATCCCTCTTTCTCTCTCCCTCTATCCCTCTTTTTTCCTCTTTCTCTCCCTTCATTCCCTTTTCTTCCTCTTTCTCTCCCTCCATCCCTTTTTCTCTCCCTCCATCTCTCTCTCCCTCCCTCTTTCTCTCCCTTCATCCCCCTTTCTCTCTCCCTCCATTCCTTTTTCTCCCTCTCTCCATCCCTCTATCCCTCTTTCTTCCTCTCTCTCTCTCCCTTCATCCCTCTTTCTCTCCCTCCATCTTTCTATCTATCTATCTCTCTTTCTCTCCCTCCATCCCTCTATCTTTCTTTCTCTTTCACACCCTCCCTCTCTTTGCCCCCCTTTCTCTTTCCCTCCATCCCCCTTTCTCCCCCTTCATCCCTCTTTCTTCCTCTTTCTCTCCCTCCATCTCTCTCTCTCTCCCTCTTTCTCTATCCCTCTTTTTCTCTCCCTCATCCCTCTTTCTCTCTCCCTTAATTCCTCTTTCTTCCTCTTTCTCTCCCTTCATTCATCTTTCTCTTTCCCTCCATCCCTCTCTCTCTCACTCCCTTCCCCTTTCTCCGTCTGCCAGGTAGAAGGAAGAAGTCTGTGGGGGAGTGGGGGGGCTTCTGTAAAAAGGTGGGGACAAGTCTGTAAGGGAGTATGGAGGAGTCTTTAGGGAGAAAGGAACATGTAAGGACCCCCCCTCCTCCTTGCACACGCCTTCCTCCCTGCAGCCTCCTCACTCCCTCATAGATTTGTCCCCACCTTCTTACAGACTCCTCCCTCGCAGACTCCTCCCAGCTCCCTCAAACTCAGCCCTGACTCCCCCACAATATAAACCTTGGGTCTCTTGAAGACTCCATCTGATGAACTTGTAGACTCAGCAGCTCAGTCCAGCTATTTTACATATGGCATATTCTTGGATCTGGTAGGGCCAGATGTCCATCAGTCTGGTCAACACCTTTGTCACAGACTGTCCACCACTTACATTTACTAAATCTGCCCATAGGTGGATAACAATTGAGCTGGTTGAGCAGGAACTGTCTGAATTTCAGTCCATGCTTGGCTGTCCCTCTCCGACACAAGTCAACAGATTAACTTCTGTAAAACGTGAAGAGGAAGGCTACCTTGCAGTGTTTTATGTTTTCCAATATTAGCTACTTTTTATTGTGTACCTGGCATGCACTGGGTTTACTTTTACCACCTGTAAAGTAAGTAACATGCCTCTAGTGCATCTCACAAGAGTAGAGAGGGTGACTCTTTCTTTATTTGGGATCATCTATCTGAGGTGAGGTTTAGGAACAACACTCAGAGCTGGAAGGAAGGGAACAGTCGTAACTCTGCTCTCTGACCCGCTGAGGACATCTTCATTAGAGGCATGCATCATCCATTAGAACAGTCCCTTATTCAAAGCTACGTAACAACTAGTTGTGTATATTAGTGGTATATGCCTAACGAAGGTACCTAGATAGTTTAGGCACGTACGTATTCAATTTAACTTTCTTTACACCTTTTTACATCTTCAATCCAGTGAAGATACCTTTTACACCTTATAAATGCCTAAACTTTAAATTAACCCCGGTAAAACATTGGGGGCTCGTAAGACGAGATCACACCCATGTTCAACAAAACTGGACATTATTTCTGATACCTTTGCTGATTGTTGAAGGGGAACCCCCTCATAAACTTATCTAATGATGCTCTAACAAGGCAATGCTCCTACAGGCCAGAAGCACGTATGTAGCAGTAGGACACATGCTACTCTTAATTCCCATAAGTAGGAAGCTGTGAATCTGATCAACTCACACTGGCAAGAGAGGGATTACTTGATGGGATTAGTTGATCCAGGGAATATCCAATCGCCTCTCGGGGGATCAGGAAGGAATTTTTTTCCCCTGCTGGAGCAAATTGGTTCATGCTTTGCTGGGTTTTTCACCTTCCTCTGGATCAATTGTGGGTATAGGATTGTATACATAGGATCGTATGATATCTTTTTCCTTTTTTATTGGTTGAACTAGATTAAGTATTTTTTTAACCAGATTAACTATGTAGAGTATGTAGACTACTTTAACAAAGTTAGCCACCATAGACACATATTGCAATGCATGTGAACTAAAAATCCCTGTTATTGTGCAACAATTGCTAGAAAGGGTGTATAGCAGTGTGCAGCGGTTCCATTCATGTGGTCACACCTCTTTAGCACTCGATGGGTTATATGTATAAACTATTGGCATATGAGCATAGGTATATCTTATTTCCATCGCATAGTCCAGGTCAG
The DNA here is from genome assembly GCA_028564925.1 of Lithobates sylvaticus. Taxonomy (NCBI): domain Eukaryota; kingdom Metazoa; phylum Chordata; class Amphibia; order Anura; family Ranidae; genus Lithobates; species Lithobates sylvaticus. Next base: position 496,019,510 of record CM053027.1, on the reverse strand, counting down.
TAACCAGACCTGAATCTGTAGTTCCCAAACAACTTGTATCTATCTGCCCCATATTGGCTCTATATCCACTGGTGCATTTGCAGTGTGCAGAGTAGAGTAGGGACTGGCCAGAGAGGGATTACTTTGACGCAGTTGGCCGGCTTAAACATGTATTGCAATGTATGTGAACCTTTTTTTATTCAAAGTTTACTACAAAGGGTGTAGATCAGTGTGAAGCGGGTTCATCCAGAATTTTTAATGTGTACACCCCTGTCTGCTGCCTTTGCAGCTCAAGGCTAGGCTCACACTGTTGCAGGTGGGGGACAACATGTAAATTGCACCTGTTCCCCCACCCGCAGTCATAACGCGCTGCTCTATTTTGCAGATGTACGGGGCTGCAATTCATTCTTTTTCAAATTGTTTATTTATAGGAAACAGGAAAAGGCAGATCCAACATTTCTCATCTACAGTGTACAATTGTTCACATAAACATGAAAGGTACATATCGTATATACTCGAGTATAAGCCGCCCCGAATATAAGCCGAGGCATCTAAATTTACCACAAAAAAATGGGAAAACGTATTGACTCGAGTATAAGCCTAGGGTGAGAAATGCGCAGCTACTGTAAGTGGAAAAGAGGGTCAGAAATGCCCATTTGCAGCCTTACTGTGTCCATTTGCATGCCTCACTGTGCCCATTTGCAGCCATAGGTCCCCCGGACTTCAAACTTGGTAGTTAAGGGTTCCTAGATGCCCCCTAGCTGTAGAAATTTTTGGGGTATCTGGACCCAAAGGGTCCTGAAATGACATTGCTGCAGATGGACACAATTGACCGACTTTGTGGCCCCGTAGATACGGGACCACTTGGGGATAGGAACCCCAAATTTGGTGTACAAACCCAGTGAAACTAGCACTAGAACATATCCAAGGATTGGGTTCCTATCACCAAGTGGCATTGAGAAATGTCAAGCACTTTTCTGCAGCAGAGAATGACATTTTCCGAACCGACTTTGGGGCTTCGTATATCGGGGCCACTTGGTGCTAGGAACCCCATTGGATATGTTGTAGTGCTGGTTCCACTGGGTATGCACACCAAATTTGGGGTTCATAGCACCAAGTGAGCGACTGAGCCCCAAAGTCGGGTCGGAAAATTTCATTCTCTGCTGCAGAAAAGTGCTTGACTCAAGTGGGGCATTTTCAGCACAAAAAAATGTGCTGAAAAACTTGGCTTATACTCGAGTATATACAGTGTGTAAGCCAGACTGAAAGTCAGTATTAAGGAAATGACACATCATTAAAACATTACTGATACAAATTCTGCAATAGATATCACTCTTGTATCTACAGGTGGGTATGTATAGAAAACAGCCCTATGAAAGGGGTATAGAACTACCTTTTCCCTATTTTTTAATGGTACAAAAAGATTGAGACAAAATTGAGAAATAGAACAGCTAAGAGAAAAACAGAGGAGGGAGGAGGGAGGGGAGATGGGGTCAGGAGAGAGGATATTGAGGAGGCCAAGGAATACCATGGCTCCCCCTAAAGACAGTATGCCAGTGGTAACTGCTTTTGGGCCGGTTATGAAAAAGTGAGATGCTCGGCGACGTCCGGATTGGAGCAAGTGCCAGAGTCGTCAATCATGGGAGCCTGGCAAGAATTGGGGATCCCTATTGTTGGAAATAGGGGAGAGTCACGCGTAGACAAAGAGGCTTGTGAGAAAAGTTGCGAGCAAGTTCGCAGTGTGGGTCCGATCAGGGGGTGTAGTTTTAACGTACGTGGTAGGTCACGATAGCACCAAGGGGCTCCCTGTAATGAAATATCTGTTTGAGCTTGCTCGATTTGCGCCCAAAGTTTGTTTGTAGAGTGACGGTGACAATCGATCAATCTACCGAGGAGAGTAGAGTGATAGTATTTCATCACGTCAGGCACTGCACGGCCCCCGTATGATTTAGGAAGCAATAATTGGCATCTGGGAATACAAGGACGTTTATGTGCCCAGATGAACTTGAGAAAAATGGAATGGACTCGTTTAAAGAAAAGTGGGGGTATGACGATCGGTAGAGCTTGAAAGAGATAGAGGTACTTTGGTAGAATGCACATCTTAAGGAGGTTACACCTACCAAACCATGAGTGCAAACCTTGATGCCATGCCTCTAGTAGGGAGCGTGTTTTGGCCAGTAAGGGGGGGGGGAGTTTAACCACTTCAACACCGCTTCATGGTCATATGACGCCCACAAGGTGGATCTACCATCCTGGGTGGGCGTCATATGACGTCCTCGGATTCCCGGCCGCCTGGGGGGCGCGCGCGCGCCGCCGGCAGCATCGCTCGGGACCCGGTGCGGGTGCCCGGCAGCCGCGATGTCCGCCGGGCACCCACGTTTGCCCGTTAAAACAACGGGACCGTGCGGGACCGTGGAGCTGTGTGTGTAAACACACAGCTCCACGGTCCTGTCAGCGGCGATCATGTGATCCCAGTACGGAGGAACACATGATCGGTCTCCTCCCCTTGAGTCCCCTCCCCCCACAGTTAGAATCACTTCTATTAGGGAACACATTAACCCCTCCAGCGCCCCCTAGAGTTAACCCCTTCCCTGCCAGGCACATTTACACAGTAATCATTGCAATTTTATAGCAACGATCGCTGTGTAAATGTGAATGGTTCCAAAAATGTGTCAAAAGTGTCCGAAGTGTCCGCCGCAATGTCGCAGTCACGAAAAAAAAAATCGCAGATCGCCGCCATTATTAGTAAAGAAAAAAAAAAAAATTCAATAAATCTATCCCCTATTTTGTAGACGCTATAACTTTTGCGCAAACCGATCAATATACGCTTATTGCGATTTTTTTTACCAAAAATATGTAGAAGAATACGTATCGGCCTAAACTGAGTAAAAAAATTGTTTTTTAAAAAAAAAATGGGATATTTATTATAGCAAAAAGTAAAAAATATTGTGTTTTTTTTCAAAATTGTCGCTCTTCTTTTGTTTATAGCGCAAAAAATAAAAACCGCAGAGGTGATCAAATACCACCAAAAGAAAGCTCTATTTGTGGGAAAAAAAGGACGTCAATTTTGTTTGGGTGTAACGTCGCACGACCGCGCAATTGTTAGTTAAAGCGACGCAGTGCCGAATCGCAAAAAGTGCTCTGGTAAGGAAGGGTGTTTAAAAGCCCTGTATTGAAGTGGTTAAGTCAAACGTGTGGGACAAGTCAGCAGTTACAAATGTCCCCGGGTATTTCAGGGGCGTGTCCGTCCATCAGAACCGCAAGTATGACTTCATGGTCCGAAGAAGGGTGGGGGTATCTCAACTCCCATGGCTTCCGACTTACCAAAATAAATTTTCAAATTGGAGATGTGGCCGTATACTTTAAATTCATGAAGGAGGTTAGGGAGGGACACCACTGGGTTTGTGATGGAAAAGAGCATATCGTCGGCATATGCCGATATTTAATGTTGTGAGTTCCCCACAGTCAATCCCATGATATCTGGGTTTAAATGGATTTTGCACAAGAAAGGTTCTAGAGAGAGTACAAAAAGGAGAGGGGACAGGGGGCACCCCTGCCTGGTCCCACTGGATATAGGGGAAGGGTCAGAGAGGACCCCATTAGCTTTCACCTGAGCCAACGGGGTAGAGTAAATACTGTCAATCCAGCTTATCATCTTATCGCCTAGACCTATGTGATGCAATACTGTGAACATAAAGCGCCAGTTCACCCGATCGTATGCCTTTTACACATCGGTCCCTAGAAAGACACTGGGGGTATGGGCCACTTTAGCTGTGTGTATTAAGTTCAATACTTTTACTGTATTGTCCCGGGCTTCCCTAGTTGGAATAAATCCAACCTGATCCAAGTGGACTAATGTATGCAGGTGATATGCAAGTCATGTGGCCAGAATTTTTGTGAAAAGTTTCAAGTCAATATTCAGCGATGAGATGGGTCTGTAGCTGCTGCATGACGTGGGATATTTTCCTTCCTTAGGGATGAAGGAAATGTGAGCTTTTAAGGTGAAGGTTTTAAGGGAAGGAGGTGTCTTACCCGAGCGCATTGAACACTTTCACTATGTGGGGGCCCAATGTGGGGAGAAGGAGCTTTTAATATTGTAGAGTGAAGCCATCCGGGCCAGGGGCTTTTCCCAGTTTGGATGTGCCAATTGCCTGTTGGACCTCCTCTAGGGTTATGGGGCTCTCTAGTTCGTCTCCTATGTCAGAAGGTAGTTGAGGGAGTTTGGATGAGATGATATAGTCAGCAAGTTGGTCCTCTGAAGGTGATTGATCTGGCAGATTATATAAGGAACAGTAGAAGTCCCTAAACTCGCCTGAGATTTGTTTAGGTAATGTCACTTTTTTACCAGACGGGGATACAAGTTGAGGTATAAATGAAGCCAATTTTTGGTCTCTCACTGTCTTAGCTAATACTTATCACTTATCTCCCGATTCAAAAAATATTTTGTGGCATCTCTGTAATTCCGCCTTGGATTTATACCTCATCAGGTCTGTTGTTTGTTGGCGGAGAACCATGAGATCTCTCTCCAGCTCCAGAGGAGGGTCCTGTTTATGCTGGGACTCAAGGTGAATTTCAGATAAAAGAGATTCAAGTTTCTCTGTCCGTTGCTTTTTAATGCGTGCCCCATGCTTGATGAGTACACCTCTAATTACCGCTTTATGTATTTCTCAAAGAATTGCCTGGATCACAGTCTGGTTGGTCATTCATTTAGAAATAATACTGCAATTCCCTGGTCACCTCCTCCAAAATCTCCAGAGTCTGGAGAAGACACTTATTTAGTCTCCAGATTCAGGTCCCGAAAGAGCGCACTTCCGAGAGCACATATGTCAAAACTATAGGGGCATGGTTTGACCACATCATGTCACCTATAGAAGCATCTTTTACGGCTTGTAGTTGACAATGGGCGATCAGAAAGAAGTCCATATGAGTGTATATTTTATGAGGGGAAGAGAAAAAAGTTTAATCTCTGTCCCCTGAATGCTGCAAACGCCACACATCTATAAGTTGCGCCTTTTGTGAGGCTTGTGCTACTCAGTTTCTGGAGCCAGGAGGGAAAGCGGAAACATGAGGCAGTGTCTACAGATGGAATCAAAGGAACATTAAAATCGCCACCTAAAATCAATTGGCTGCCATTCATTCTTAATGGTGCCCCCACGCATCTAAACATGCAGTGCGATCAGCGTCATCTCCTCGCAGGGGAGACTGTACAGGTAATCAGGGTACTGATCATCAGTGCAGCCCCAACAGTGCCCAGCAGTGACAACAATCAGTGCTGCCTTTCTGTGCCCATCAGTGCCTGCTCATTAGCGCCGCCTATTAGACATGTGCGCCGTCAATAAATTAGTTTCGTTTCGTTCTGTTCCGGTTCGTAGTAGAATAAATTCATATTTCGTAATTCGTGTCTGAAATTCAGTTTCGATTCGTACGAAATACGAATTGTCGTTAGTTCCGTTAACTTTTCAGAACAATTACGAACATTCGTTATAATGATTTCAAAGGCAAAAATATACCTTCTCAATATGGCAGTCGATGTTGATGATGCTAGTTTGGTTTTTATACGAAATTCAGTTGAAGAATTTCCGATCCGAAATACGAATTTTCGTTAGATGCGTTCACTTGTCGGTCCAAATTTCTTTACTATGGAAACATGTGACTGTTGGTTGAACAATCAGAGGTTTTCTTCTGATGCTGAGGCCTACAGGGCAGGCCTGATCATGTGACTTCCCTTTGTGGGTTAGTGTAGTGGAGCAGATCACACAATTATTTGTCTGTGCATCTGAGCGAATATCTTTGCAATCCCTTGTTTTCCGTTGTTCATTTTAGTTTATATCTGTTGTAATGTGCGAGTGTATCATCTGTTAGTGTTTAGTTTCTGGTTTTATTCGTTTTTTGGTTGGTTTTGAGAGATAATTTTCATTTTTTATTTCTTGTTTCATTTAGTTAATATTTTGTTATTTTCTGTTGGTATAATATTTTTTTTGTACATTTGGTGATTTTGGTGTTAGTTTGCTGCGATCAAAATCATACCACTGGTGGTGGTAAAGAGCCTGGCAAACAGCAGACATTTGCACGTCGTCAGCTGTTCCAGGATTTACCTCCTAGAACCAGCAGCACAGTTCATAGCAAAAGTGGCGCTACCACCTCTGCCACTTCTGCTGGTAGCATGGTGGCCATTGGTACCTCTTATGGAAGAGGGCAGGCCAAAGGGGTTCCCAGTGCACATATATTTGTGCAGCCAAAGCTGGAGATCCTGGCCATGCAGCAGGAAACATGTCAGGAGGCAGAGGCTCATGATGATGTCACCACCACCACCATTGCTGCCAGTGCCATCACCATCAGCACTACAGGGAGCTTGGCAGTGATCAGCAAGGAGACAGAGTTTACTGCTTCTAATGATCACTCTTCCCCTGGCAATGTGGAAGAGGTGGAAACAGGCTTTCCTGACATTGTTGTAGACAAATTTGATTTCCAACCCTCTACCCATGCTGGACCCACTGACAGCCCAGAATGTATCTCCCCTCAGTCCCCACTACTTTTCTCTCCTGAAAAGTCCCCTGCCCAAGTGCTTTCTAAGCCTCCAGCATCAGAATGGGCCAATGCAACCATTAGGCCTCAATCCATCATAGCACCCAAAATACCTGGGATGTTCAGGTCTCTTCCTCCTGCTCCCGACGAACCTCAGGAAGAGAGTGTGACCACTGCAGTGGATGGGATTCCATCAGGCAGTGTCATTAGTGGTGGCTGCCGTTCCAGCATTTGGCAGCATTTTAAAAAAATTGGTGTTGGTCAGAAGGCCAAATGCAATCACTGTGGCAGGGAGGTCAGCCGGGGCCGAGACATAGGGCATCTCAGTAATAGTGGCATGAACCAGCAAATGCGTGTGCACCACCACGCAGTGCTGTTAGGGGAGAAAAGTATTATGGCCCCTCCTCCAAACACCAAAAGGGGAACCAATAGTGGCACCGCCACAGCCACCATAAGTGCCAGATCCACCAGCCAGTATAAGGCAGAAAAGAATGCTGTTAACATCCCACATCCAATCCATACCAGCCAGGCCACCCTGGAAGATTTTGGTGGCTTTCAGAGTAAGAGTATGTCTCGGGCACAGGTACGTAAAATAACACGCCTGATCGGCCAGCTCATTGCAGTTGTAGGAGCACCTTTCAACATGGTAGAAGGTGAGCCCTTCAAGCAATTAATGCAGGCTGTTGCACCACAGTACCGTGTGCCATCACGTAAGACCTCCAGCCAAACTGTGGTGCCAGCCTTATACAGGTCTTGTGTTGGGGTGCTCAAGGAGGAGATTGGAAGGGCAGGTGGACAGGCAGTGCACCTGACCACTGACCTGTGGAGTACGTGTAGTGCCCAGCACGCCTTCCTGTCCCTGATGGCACATTGGTGGCAGGGCAAGGTGTCCCATGATGTAGTTCAAACATCTGGATCCTCGTCAGCAGTTGACAAACGGGGGCACCCATCGTGACAGCGGCAAACTGGTGGCCATAAAGATGGTCGTCAAGAGCTCTCTAATTTACGGTGACCCAAACCTCATCCACGTTGAGCGTCAGGTCCTGGAGATAGCCGAGGGCAGCCCTTTCTGCGCTCACGCTTACGCCACATTCCAAACAGAGGTAAGTCCGTTTTTGGAAAAGTCAAAAGAAAAGAAGTATTAAATGAATGGCATATAGAAAATTGAATATATAGTAGAGCGAACATTGCTTGATGATATCTGCATGTACGCATGTGATCAAGGCAACCCTGCCAGATGATGATCAAGGCAACCCTTCCATATGGTAATCAAGGCAACCCTTCCATATGGTGATCAAGGCAACCCTGCTAGATGACGTTGCAGGATCAGTGACCTCACTTTCTCTCTGCAGTAGTCAAACAATGGAGCTTGGTCACCCACCCCCAGCCTCCTAACAGGACAGCACTTCACCAATTGTCACACTGCATTAGGCAAAGCTATATACCACAAGGTGGCCTGACCGGCTCACACTGATACCTCTCCCTCTCCCAGTTTGAATTATGCTGCAAGGAAGGTGGGTAGGTGCGGCGGGCAGAAAACACACAGAGTCTAAGTGCAGAAACAGGAATATATTGTAACAAAAGTCCAACAATACACAACAGTCCCGGCGGTAAGGCAAACCAACCGGGAACAGCGATGTGACAGCAGATTGGTGACTTGGAGGTGCCAAAAGCATCTGTCTCGAGAGGGTGGAATGTGGCCTGGCCAGCCTGTACCCAAATGTGGAGGCCTCTTGGTAGGATGGCCAGTCCCTGCACTTTCCCTACTCCTCCGGAACATTTCCCTGATGCTAAGCACTGTCCCTGACAGACAAGTGACCTGTCCCTACTCTAGCCACTCACAAAGTGCACACCAAACCCAGGAGCCAGGGTCTTAAATACACTCTGTCTGACCCAAGAGGGCCACCAAAGTCACCTGGGGTGCCAGCATCCAATCAGATAGCTGCCTCCTTGTGACTGACGAAACCATAGAGGAACTGGGTTCCTCTCAACTTCCTCCCCCATCTGCATTGCCGCTGCGGACAGCGCCACCCGCAGTGGAAAAAATAGACTGCAGCTGCCTACAAGCTAATATAAAAATAGCTTTTTGGTATTTTTACTGGCTGTATTCGGGAAATAGTTGTCATGAATACATCAATGGAATCAAGCAATGTTTTATATTTGTCTGGACTTCCAAGTATTAGATATTGGATTAGATTAGTCTGATGTAGGGGAAGATTAGAAAAATGTTAACAAAGGATTATGGTATTGAGAAGTTTAGTATACATGTCCTTTCTCCATGGAGGAACCACCCTACAGTATTTGTGGCAGCTGCCTGATGGTGAGAACGGACAGCAAATTGTACGATGGGTGTCACTTATATCAGTTCATGGAGCAAAGATGACCTAGATAGATAGATAGATAGATAGATAGATAGATAGATAGATAGATACAAACTTTCATTTGGACCTTCTAGCTGAATTTCATTCACTGACTTGTCTGTATTTCCTTCCCCAGGATTATATGTTCTATGTTATGGAATATCTCGGCGGAGGAGACCTCTTCCACAAGGAAAACACCATAGATCCAGGTGACCTCTCCACCATCAGACTCCTGGCAGCGGAGATCCTCTGCGGTCTGGAATTCTTGCACTCCAAGGGTGTAGCTCACAGGTAACTATATATAGTCATTTTACAATCTGTCCCCCCCCCCCCCCCCCCCCCCTGCTCTCACTGCCTCAGTAATTTAATGGTTACTATACCCTATTAATGAAAAGGACGAAGGTGAGTGCACAATCACCCGTTCATCCTCCGCCTTTCAAGACGTTGCAAAAATGGGACCGGACTTTGCATTGAAGTCAACAGGAGGCGGCTTTGTTTTGAAGTTAATGGGACACGTTTTCGCATTGAAGTCAATGGGACGCGATTTTGTGGTCAATGGGACGCAGCAATTTTTTTTCTATCGGCAAAACGCTGATAACCCTATTTCTGGCCTACAATTTTCATCCCTACTTACAGTGAAACATAATTGCTGTATTGTGTCTAATATATTTATTTCCTGAGCCCGTTAGCTCCTTCTAGTGGCCATAATGCAGCATTTTTATGATTGAAGTATTTCAGGAACATTCTGCATTACGGACACAATATGGAGCTGTTGATCACAGGAAATAAACACACTAGACATGCGTCATCCTTTCTAAACGATCGCCCCGCGGTAGGCAAGCGGTTAATGATCATAAAGCTTATGTAGGGCAATCAGTTCATGAAAGATACGATTGCTTCCTGGATCATATCTATGGGCAGTGCTAGGAAAGGAAGCTTTGTGAATGTTGATCCCTCAATGGACCAGTAATACCAGGATATATGGGGGGGATAATTGTCTGAACTGCAGAGCTGACACTCTTTTTTTTCTTCTTCTTTTTCGCAGGGATCTAAAGCCGGAGAACATTTTTATCGACAACACTGGACATGTGAGAATCGGGGACTTTGGCTTAGCAGCAACTAACATGTTTGGATCGAGGACAGTGACAAGAAGAGTTGGAACACAGGCTTTCTGGGCCCCGGAGGTAAGTAGAAAGCTTTGCGCTAGTCCAGTGCCCCCATTAACAGGTTATTTATCCACCACATTAGTCCTGAATTTATGAACCTGAATACACAAGGCAGTAAAAGACCAGATTAGGTCTGTCCAGAAGTAAACAGAACCTGTATACACAGAGAAATTATAGAACATGTATATAAAGTGCAATTACCAAGCAGATTAGGCCTGGATTACAGGCAACATGCATATGAAGTGCAATTACCAACCAACCAAGCCATCTCTCAGGATTGCTTGACATGTATGTAATAAGTGCCCCTGTCCCTTTGCAGGTTTGTTTTCCTTCTCTTTTATTGAACAAATGTATGGTTTTATAATGATCATTTAAAATAATTCTGTTCATAAGATTTACAGTATAAGACCTATAGAAATAAGTATAAAGTTTTGTTTAAGATATATATATATATATATATATATATATATATATATATATGTGAGACTTCTTTTCCCACAGACAGCGTAAGTACCTAAAAATTTAAAGAATTGTATGTTGTATAAAGTATAAGAGTTTAATGACTTCGGAATACGAAGAACCTGATTGTAGCGACATAGCTCCACCTTGTCCACATTGTACTATAGGATTACTGTTTTTTAAAATAGAAAATAGGTGGGTTCTATTAACCAATAGACCAGGGGGCTATTCTTGTAGATTAGGGGTAAGAGGAATATATCCCGCCACAAAGAAAGGAACCATAAATCGAGTACTAAGGGTAAACCTTCACAGTCCCATTAGTCCATCTGATTTGACGGACCAAGCAGACTACCCAATTGTTCGACAACAAGTGATTACCCAAACGGGTTGTTATCACTTGTGCCCACATACTAGGCATACCCTGCCCACTTTGTTAGATGGGGAATTCTGTGGCCACCCCAGGATCAGACATAGGGATCCCATGCCCGTATGAATATATTAAAAACAATCTACCCGGACCACAGGTGGAACCTTTCTGGGCTCAAGTCCAGGAAAGATGCCACCAGTTAGGTATTCATGATCCGGGACCACAAGGTCCTTGTTCAGAGGAAGATTGGAAGAAAGTTAGCAAAATTTGTCAGACGCATAAGCATTCCTACCCCCGGGTAAATCTAATGACCCTCAATACATGAAAGATTGTTATCACTCATGGAGCAAATGTTTAAAAGATTATAGAAAGAAATATGCTAAAAAGACTCCTGCAGTTAAAACAAATGTATCCGCCCCTACCTTTGAACCCCCTCCACCTTATGTCACTGTAAAAATGGACTCAGGAGAGCCTGGTCCTCGCCTCCAATTATATCCCTCACTAGAACCTCATGTCCTCGCAAGTATGGTATATGGTGTAGCAAGTGATGATCAGATAGCTGAATGGGAAAGAGATGGCAGAATAAAAAGAGAAAGTGAAAGAATAGAAGCTGAAAGTATCAGAGAAAAAGAAAGGCAAGGAAACCTAACCCCTAAAGAGAAACAGTATGAGAAAGAAAAAGAACAGTTTGAATTAGACAGACTGGAAGCAGAGGAACGAATATATAAACAAAGGGAGGAACTAGAACAGTATAGGAAAGCTCTTGAAAAGAAGGCAGAGGAATTAAAAAAAGCTGAGGAGTCCATTATTTCACAACCCTCTACGGCCACACGTAGCCAAACTAAAAGAAAGGAAGAAATTCCTCCCAAAGGGGAAAAATCCGGGGACATTACACAAACAGAGAGCCCCTTAATAGGTTCTGACAATGCCTCAGAAGAGGAGGAAATGTGTAATATTAAAGCACCTTTAATGCATATTGGTACGACTCGGGTACACATTCCCTTGCCTCTGGGAACCCTTTCTAAAATAAAGGAGTTATGCCCAAATCCAAAGAAAAGCCCCCGAGAAGCAGCTGCCTTTTTGGCAAAATACAGTATTGGGTCAAGCTTAGATAAAGAGGATGTCCAAGGCATACTTAGTATAATAGACCCTGACAGCCCCGAAGAAACCCCTGTAGACACTCTATGGGCAGCCCACGTCCAAGGTTTAAATGACTGGACTTCCTTTTGGAAGGGTATAGGTAGTCACTGGTCAACCTTATACAAAGGTTCATCAGCTCTGCAAGAGTTAATTCTAGCCAAGCAAGGACCTAAAGAGAAATTCTTTGACTTTTGTACCAGAGTCTACCATTTATGGAAAGCGGTAGACAAACCCTCAGCACAAATTTTTACAACCACAGTTATGTCTGGTGGTGACCCTAAAGTTACCCAGCTCCTTAAATTTACAAATCCAAAATGGACTGAACAAACGCCCGAAGATTTTATGAAGGATGCAAGATCCAGAGAATGCTCTGGAGTCTTTGAACAGAAAGGGGGAATTTTTACTTCCATTGGCATGGGGCCAGAGACAGTGTCCCCTGTTCCCCTTATGACCATGCAACCGTATCCTGATCCAGCTGCTATATACCCCCCGGACCAGGGCTGTTATAATTGTGGCCTACAAGATCATTGGAAATCTCAGTGTCCCTATAGGATAGGACAGAATAGGGGTAGGGGTAGGGGAAGAGGAAGAGGATTTTACCCCCCGACCCAGTTCCCACGTTACCCACCCTATCAGGGTCCTCGCCAGCCACAACAATATCCTTCTCAACAACAACAAATGCCACCTCAGCCTCCTAATGGACCACCACCTTTTGTCCCTAACACTCCCCGGATCCCTATGCAGTGGCCATCAAACCGCCAGCAGCCAAACCCCAATAGGGATGCCTAGAGTATGTCCCTTCCCTCAGTCTAGTGTGTTATAACCTTTCATGGAAGAGTCTTCCCCAAGTTGTATTAAAAGTCGATGGGCAGCGTGTCTGTTTTTTGATTGACACGGGCGCCTCATCAAGTTCAGTGAATAATGTAATTTTTGACACACCACAATGTACTGAGGGAAACTCTATTGGTATAAATGGGACCCCTGTTACCCATCCCATCACTCCACCATTACCTGTAACCACTCCCGAGGGGCAACATTTGTGCGATCAGTCTTTTGCTGTGTTGGCCTCCTGTCCTGTATCCCTTATGGGAAGGGACCTGTTGTCCAGTCTAAATATCACTATTAAATTTGACAAAGAAGGGTCACTAACTGCAAGTTCCCCTTTCTGTGACCTGACTGGTCCTAAACGACACACACATAAAGGATTCTTTATGTTACTGCCCGCTACTTTAGAGACTCACAAAATCTGGGCAGAAAACAAAGGTAGCGTAGGATTTATCAACTGCACACCCTACACTCCCCAATTACGTCCAGATGCACAGCCACAATACCACAAACAGTATCCCTTGCCCCCAGAGAAAACCAATGGAATTGCACCACAGATTGAAGAATACATACGCTTAGGCATTTTGAAACCAGTAATCAGCCCCTGGAACACGCCCATTTACCCTGTAAAAAAGACCAGTGGCGAATGGAGGCTAGTCCAAGATCTAAGGGCAGTTAATAAACAAGTACTACCCCTCCCGCCCTTGGTATCTGATATAACATTCATTTTTTCATGCATACCTGCAGATTCCCTATGCTACACAGTGATTGATTTGGCAAACGCATTTTTTAGCATTCCTATTGCCGAAGAGGCTCAGCCCATATTTGCCTTCTCATGGGCCGGCGCGGGCCAGTTAACTTGGTCGCGTTTACCGCAAGGGTATGTAGACAGCCCCGCCGCCTTCTCCATGGTACTCAACGAGACTGTCAAGTCTTGGACTTCCGAGCATGGGTCGGTACTAATACAGTATGTGGACGACTTGCTCTTGTGCAGTCGTTCTGCTGAAGATTGTGCGGTCGATTCAACATTACTGTTAGAACATCTGGCCGAAGCCGGCCACCTAGCCTCAAGGAAAAAAAATACAGTGGTGTCTACCACAAGTAGAATACCTAGGATGTATTCTGGACAAGGGGACCAGGCTAGTGTCCCCCAAACGTGCCGCAGCCTTACAAGCTCTCAGTCCTCCAAAAGACAAAGCAGCTTTGTTGTCATTTCTGGGCGCAATTGTATATTGCCGCCAGTGGATTCCTGACTGTTCTCATTATGATAGTATCCTACGAGAGGCTGCCGGGTCAAACGCCCCTAAATTGATAGACTGGACAGAAGACAGAAAAAATGCTTTTGATGCTCTTATTAAGAGTTTGTCCACCGCCCCCGCCCTGGGATTGGTAGATTATGGTAAAGCCTTCCAGTTGTACTGTGTAGTTTCAGGAAAATCTTTTGCTGCAGTACTTGCGCAATCTCATGGCTCAGGGTATCGCCCAGTGTCATATTTATCTAGAAAACTCCCTATCCAAGTCCAGGGCATGCCGTCCTGTCTTCAGAATGTCGCTGCCTGTGCCATGTCTGCACAGGATGCCAACAAAATAGTATTGGGACACAAAATGACACTGTACACCACTCATTCAGTTACCCACCTCATACAGAATATGAACACACAACACATGACTTCCCAAAGACTCAGTGGATACGAGATCACTTTGTTAAATACTGACAACTTGGTACTTAAATATGTTCCGAATAGCAATCCAGTTGTACGTTTACTACATTCCATGTTACGTTTACCACACGAACCTGATCACACACATAATTGTGTAGAAAAAGTGGAACAAGTCACTTCACCAAGACCTGATCTTTCTGACATTCCAATTATAAATGCCGAAAATGTTTTTGTAGATGGTAGTTGTTCCCGTCCCTCTGACTCTACATTTTTAACTGGCTATGCTGTAGTTCAGCTGCCACATACAGTACTAGAGGCAAAACCATTGCCCCCTGTTTCTGCCCAAGTAGCAGAACTAGAAGCTCTGACCAGAGCCTGTATTCTGTTCACAAACAAGGAAGTCAACATTTATACAGACAGCAGATATGCATTTGGAGTGGTACATGATTTTGGTGTGATATGGGCCAATAGAGGATTTAAAACAGCAGACAACAAACAGATAGCTAATTCAGAGCAGATCCTTAATCTACTGCAAGCAATTCTGCTCCCTAAAAAGGTTGCTGTTATAAAAGTAAAAGCCCACTCATCAGACAATAGTATGGTATCAAAAGGAAATGCTTTCGCAGACAGAGAAGCAAAAAAGGCTGCTGCCAGTTCACCCAATTCACCAGCCCCTACCACAATCTTCTTTAAAGAGCACTTCTCATCCCCTGATTTCAAAACTGTTGTGGCCCAAATGCAGTCAATGGCCACAGATACAGATGTCCATTTCTGGGCAAACGAAGGTTTGACCAAAGACTCTGAAGGTCTTTGGACAAAAGAGGGGAAGATCCTGGGTATACCTGAAGCTAATTGTATCCTAATTTTATCCTACCTCCATGGCCCAGGACACATAGGACCCGCCCCTCTTGTAAATATATATTCAAAATCTTTTTGCACAAATAATTTACAAAAACAAACTAAGCTTCTAACTAGAAGCTGCTTAACTTGTGCCCAGAACAATGTTCAAGGAAAAAGACATGGCCTACATGGCCATCTACCTCCACCCTTGGGACCATTAACAGATTTACAAATAGACTTCACACACCTACCAAAACAAAAGGGAAACTTGAGGTGCCTCTGCGTAATCGTTGACAAATGGTCAGCCTGGGTTGAGGCAATTCCCTGTACCGGAGAAACCGCAAATATAGCAGCGAGATGCTTGTTAAATTATTGGATCTGTAGGTTCGGGATACCCACAACCATATGGTCCGACAGAGGACCCGCATTTAGTTCCTCAGTGACCCAAGTTGTAGCCAAATCTCTGGGGATGCAATGGAAACTACATATTCCCTATCATCCCCAGAGTGCAGGAGTAGTAGAGAGAATGAACAGGAACATCAAAGACAAATTAAAAAAGGCTACAGGAGGTACTCTAAAAGGTTGGTTGGAACACTTACCTTCTGTCCTTTTTCAGATAAGAACCACCCCCCATTCTAGGACAGGATTGTCCCCTTTTGAAATTCTAATGGGAATCCCTGCAAATATAGAATTACCCCCATTAGACCCAAATTCTGACATTAACGTTTATTCCCAACAGGAAGTGTACGTGAAAAGTCTGGTAAGTATGCTTCATGAAATAAATGAACAAGTTTCTGTCACCTTTTTTCCTCTTTCAACAGAACCAACCCACCCCTTCATCCCAGGGGACAAAGTACTGATTAAGCAGCTGGCTCACAGGAAAAGAATTGGACCAATCTACTCCGGACCGTGGAAGGTGGAAAAGGTATCCAGGACCGCGGTACTGACGGACCTAGGCAACACCTGGATCCACGCCAGCCGACTGAAGAAGTGTCCCCAGCTCCCCCCAACTCCAGAGCCCCTAACAGTAACCGAGGATACACTCCCTTCAAGACAACAACAAAATCTACAAGATATTCAGGAAGGCATAGGACAAATCTCCCTGGAGGACACGATGATTTTACCTGGAAACTAAACAGAATCTTTCCATCATCAGGACAAGTGAAGAAGAAGAAGAATAGTGAATTTTGAGGACATTAGATATGATCATTATGTTGAATCAGAATGATCAAAGAGAGGATTATAAGGGGGCTACTTATAATGATATACCATTTTAATAGTGATTGAAATTAATATGTTTAAACTTTCAGAGTAACAGCTTTTGAACAAAGCTGGTATAAGTGTATACTGCTTACTATGTAACAAACTGACAAGTGCTGACATATCATGACGCATCTGTTTTGTGGTTTTTATCTTTGTACTTCACCAGAGGATATGAAATTAGCTAGCAGTGACTTAGGAGTTTTGTGATCAAGTTTAGCAGATGTGTACAGATAACG
Organism: Lithobates sylvaticus; assembly: GCA_028564925.1. NCBI lineage: Eukaryota > Metazoa > Chordata > Amphibia > Anura > Ranidae > Lithobates > Lithobates sylvaticus. Next base: position 496,002,689 of record CM053027.1, on the reverse strand, counting down.
AGAACTAACCATCATCACATGACTAACCTTTGCCCCATATTCCATATTGCAAATTAACAACCATCACATGACTAGAAATTGCTGATGTATGCTTCTGTGTAATGCCCTGATTGGCTCCACATGGGGCAGGGTCTTCTAGTATTACACATAAAAGACGATGTACTCCTCAATAAAACTTGTAACCATTTACACTTACAAACCCGTGTATGTGTGTGTGTTAACCACCGGTGAACTGGGATCTCCGCTCCTACCAATTCCTGGCCTAGGCACCTAGAATACAAGAAGAAAGACGTGTACCTTTACAACCAACATTGGTGCATATTTCCTTTCACTGACACCAATGGTGGGGCCCTTTTTCTTCCACTGACACCAACAATGGGGCATACTTCCTTCCACTGATATAAACTTTGGAACACTATTCCTTCCATTGACACCAATGATGGGGCACTATTCCTTCCATTGACACCAATGATGGGGCACTACTCCTCCCACTGATACCAATGATGGGGCAACACCCCCCCCCCCCCCTCCCGCTAATCCCCCCTTTCTTTTCACTGACACCAATGGTGGGGCCCTTTTTCTTCCACTGACACCAACAATGGGGCACACTTCCTTCCACTGATATAAACTTTGGAACACTATTCCTTCCATTGATACCAATGATGGGGCACTATTCCTTCCATTGACACCAATGATGGGGCACTACTCCTCCCACTGATACCAATGATGGGGCAACATCCCCCCTCCCGCTAATCCCCCCTTTCCTTTCACTGACACCAATGGTGGGGCCCTTTTTCTTCCACTGACACCAACAATGGGGCATACTTCCTTCCACTGATATAAACTTTGGAAGACTATTCCTTCCATTGACACCAATGATGGGGCACTATTCCTTCCATTGACACCAATGATGGGGCACTATTCCTCTCACTAATACCAATGATGAGGCACTATTCCTCCTGCTGATACCAATGATGGGGCACTATTCCTCCCGCTAATACCAATGATAGGGCACTATTCCTCCTGCTGATACCAATTATGAGGCACTATTCCTCCTGCTGATACCAATGATGGGGCACTATTCCTCCCGCTAATACCAATGATAGGGCACTATTCCTCCCGCTGATACCAATGATGGTGCACTATTCCTCCCACTGATACCAATGATGGGGCACTATTCCTTCCATTGACATCAATGATGGGGCACTTTTCCTCCCACTGATACCACCAGTGATGGGGTACCTTTCCTCCCACTGATACCAGTGATGGGGCAGTATTCCTCCCACTAATACCAATGATGAGACACTATCCCTCCCACTGACACCAATCATGGGGGATTATTCCTCCCATTTAATACTCACACCGGCCACAGTCCGGCCCTCCTATAGTCTGAAGGACAATAAACTAACCCTTTGTTTAGATAGTTTGGTGACCCCTGATCTAAATGAATGAAAAGTTACAAATGAAGAATGAAAACTTTTGGTCTGTGTGTTTTGTGTCTGAATTGTCACCCTGATCCTTATCTCTCCTATTTCCCTACAGGTGGTCCGTTCTCAGCCATACGACACAACCGCCGATTATTTCTCGCTGGGGATTTTACTATATGAGAAGGTCTTTGGAGTTAATCCTTTCAACGGAGCATCCATAGAAGCAATTATGGGAAACATAAGCTGCAATAAGCCAAGATTCCGGCGTGGCATCGACCTCGTTCTTGCAAACTTTCTATGCAGGGTATGTATGGACAGCCTCATAGTGGGACAAGGAAAGTGGACCTATAGGCTCATCCAGTCTTTTTATATTTTAGTTTGTGCTTTGCCGCTCTGAAACAAGTAAAGCCACATTCATTCTAATGACTCTAAAGAAAAACACACACTCCACTATGCATTTTATTAATAGGATGTGAATTGCCAGTAGAACTGGATCTAGATTGTCTGACCTGGGGGTGCAGTAAGTCAGGGGACATAACATCAACACACATTAGAGTCACCCCCTTCATATGACAAGAGAGCCACCCCCCCCCCCCCCCCCCCCCCCCCCTCCTTCACAAATAGTCCTAGCTTCAAATCCTCACCATGGATCCTTAAACATTTATTGCAACATTGTTACTTTTGTATCTACTCAATCATTCATCTGCAGATCAAAGTGATGCGCTTCAGTCTCCCCATCCGCATTAGAGTCTCCTCATCACACCAAGGCCCCCCTACACATCAGAGCCCCTCCCCCTTCACATCAGGGTCCCTTCTTCACATCAGAGTCTCCCCCACCTCATCAGATCCCCCCTCACACCAGCATTGCCTCATATTATCTGAGCCCTCTTCACATTAGAGCCTACCCATCACACGAGAGTCCCCCTTCATACTAGAATCCCCCTTTACACAGTAGAGCCCATCCCATCATATCAAGTCCCCCCTACACATTAGAGTGCACTCCCCCATCAGAGCCCTCAGTCCTTCATTCACAAACAGTCCTACCTTGGGGGTGGACACTGTGCAGACATGCTGACTCTACATTGCTGAGAATGAGCAGTGCCTCCAGCCCCTCAGTAAGGTCCTGGGAGGGGGGGTATGAATGAAATCTGTGGGGGACTCAGCTAACCCCAGCCCCCCCCCCCCAAGATCCGGCCCTGATTGCCAGCTCTGTGTGGAGTGTGATAACCTTAGGTCTTCATTAATAGGCCTCTTAGCATTGTTGCGTCATTATAGTGATCTGATGTTTTTTCTGTTTTCTTTTTCCCCCACAGCTCCTATGCAAAGACCAGAAAATGTGAAAAGAGGCCGTGGCCAACATTCGACAACACCCATTTTTCAATGGCGTAAATTGGGAGGAAGTGAAGGCACAGAAGACACCCCCACCATTTGTAATGCGATCAGTAAGTAGAGATTTCAATAACTGTACAAAAGGTCGTGACCCGTCATGACTTCATAGGTGTTTATAGAGGAAAGCTATGACATCATAGGTGTTTATAGAGGAAAGCTATGACAACATAGGTGTTTATAGAGGAAAGCTATGACGTCATAGGTGTTTATAGAGGAAAGCTATGACATCATAGGTGTTTATAGAGGAAAGCTATGACATCATAGGTGTTTATAGAGGATAGCTATGACATCATAGGTGTTTATAGAGGAAAGCTACGCCATTTGTGAGACGGTATCATTGTGCTTAACCACTTCCTGACAAATGACGTCCTCGGTCAGAAGAGAAATACAGGGAATTTGGCTGCAGCAATATGTGGTTCTCGGGCTTACCTGGGTGATTGGTAACCCTGAGAAGTGATGCGGTGGTTGCGGCAGCTGGCAACAGAGATAAGCGGAGGAAAGACGGCTTCCGTTCTTTTTTTATGCAGCATTAGATCAATGATTTTGTTTTTTTATCTTTTTGACCCCAGATCTCTCCATAGAGAGGACCAGTCACTGCTTATCTCTATCACAAGGGATGTTTACATTGAAAGTGACGAAAAACATTTTTTTAAGGGACAGTGTAAAAAAAGTAATAAAATAAATAATAATAGAACATTTTTTTTAAAGTGCACCCATCCCCCTGGGCTTGCACGCAGTGGTGAATGCATACGTAGGTCAAGCCCACATATATAAACGGTGTTCAAACCACACATATGAGATTTATCAGCGAACACCAGAGCAAAAGCAATAATTCTAGCGCTAGACCTCCTCTGTAACTCTAAACTGGTAACCTGTAGAAAGTGTCGCCCATGGAGCTTTTGAAGTACTGAAGTTTGGCGCCATTCAACGAGCGTGTGAAATTATAAAGCATGACATGTTGGGTATCTATTTACTCGGCGTAATATCATCTTTCACATTTTACAAAAAAAAATTAAATGGGTTGTACATTTTGTTTTTGTTTTTAATTCATTAAAGTGTATTTTTTCCCTAAAATTTCTCATAATATCTAATTTCTCTCTCTCTTTCTTTTTCAGAGCCCCACGGAAATTACAAAATCGGTAATCAAGCTGGAACACCTTGTAAAGAAGCAAATGCTGATTTCAGACACAAAACAGAGATTGTTCAATGGCTTTTCGTTTGTAAGTGACGCATGGAGAGACATGCAGCAGTCAAAATGCAGCCAAAGGCACACCAAGTAGCTTATGAAAAACTAGCATAAAACAATGCAAGGTATTTCAGGCCTAACAAGTATCAACCACCATTGACAACAGCAACCATGATATACTGTATATATAGAGCATAGGTACCAACAGTCCCGATCTGCCTGGGACATTCACAGAAATCAGACCCACGTCCCCGTCAGACCGTGTCATCAATATAATTATACATATTCATCCCGAGACTGTTGTTTTCTGAGAGGTTAGAATTATTCTCTCTCTCACTTTCTCTCTTTTTCCCTCCATCCATCTCTCCCTTTTTTTTTCTAACCCTCTTTCTTTCTTTCTCCCAATTTCTCTCCCTTCATCCATCTTTCTTCCACTTTCTCTCTCCCTCCCTCCCTCTTTCTCCGTCTGCCGGGTAGAAGGGAGAAGTCTGTGGGGGAGTGGGGGGGGCTTCTGTAAGAAGGTGGGGACAAGTCTGTAAGGGAGTATGCAGCCTCCTTCTCACTTCCTCATAGACTTGTCCCCACCTTCTTACAGACTCCTCCCTCACAGACTCCTCATAGCTCCCTCAGACTCAACCCTGACTCCCCCACAATATAAACTTTGGGTCTCTTGAAGATTTGAAGACTTGTAGACTCAGCAGCCCAGTCCAGCTATTTTACATATGTCATATTCTTGGATCTTGTAGGACCAGATGTCCATCAGTCTGGTCAACACCTTTGTCACAGACTGTCCATCACTTACATTTACTAAAGCTGCCCATAGGTGGATCACAATTCAGCCGGTTGAGCAGGAACTGGCTGGATTTCAGTCCATACTTGGCTGTCCCTCTTCGACACAAGTCAACAGATTAACTTCTGTAAAACGTGAACAGGAAGGCTACCTTGCAGTGTTTTATGTTTTCCAATATTGGCTACTTTTCATTGTGTACCTGGCATGCACTGGGTTTACTTTTACCACCTGTTAAAGTAAGTAACATGCCTCTAGTGCATCTCACAAGAGTAGAGAGGGTGACTCCTTCTTTATTTGGGATCATCTATCTGAGGTGAGGTTTGGTTTGGGATCAACGCTCAGAGCTGGAAGGAAGGGAACAGTCGTTACTCTGCTCTCTGACCCGCTGAGGACATCTTCATTAGAGGCATGCATCATCCATTAGAACAGTGCCTTATTCAAAGCTACGTAACAACTAGTTGTGTATATTAGTGTTATATGCCTAAGGAAGGTACAGGTGCAGTGCTGGAAACAGGTGAGGCTGGATTGCTGGGCACTGGTGAGGCTGCATAGATGAGCACAGCTGAACTCTGCATTTTTTATGTAGCCAACTCCTGTGCCCTGGGGCTCTTTGGGGACCCTGATGTAAGGGGGGCTCAGGGCACCCTGATGAAAGTGGGGGGGTTTTCTGGGGACCCTGATGTAAGGGGGAATCCGCACTCAGATATGCAACGATATTATGTATGTATGTATGTATATATATATATATATATATATATATATATATACACATATTATGTACATGTGTATGCTCGCCCAGGTGTATTACTTTCTTTACTTTGCTGCTATGGGCTCTAGCTCCAGATCTTTTGTAGACCTAGCAATGCCCCTGGTGTATAGCAATGTGCAGAGGGTCTATTCATGTGGTCACACCTCTTTAGCACCTGATGGGTTATATATATGTATAAACTATTGGGATATGAGCATAGGGTCTAATTCTTGCCACAATGTGTGTACACTGGCCAGAGAGGGATTACTTGATGAGATTAGTTGATCCAGGGAATATCCGATCGCCTCTCGGGGATCAGGAAGGAATTTTTTCCCCTGCTGGAGCAAATTAGTTCATGCTTTGCTGGGGTTTTTTGCCTTCCTCTGGATCAATTGTGGGTATAGGATTGTATGATTTTTTTTCCCCCCTTCATCCCCCTTTCTCTCTCTCTCTCCATCCCTCTTTCTTTCCCTCCTTCCCTCTTTCTTCCTGTTTCTCTCCCTCCATCCCTCTTTGTCTCTCTCACACTAGACATGGGAGCCGTCAAAAAATGTGTTTTGTTTTGTTCCGTTCCGTTTCGTATAAAAAAGAATTCGTAATTCGTGTACGAAATTTAATTCGGATTCGTACAAAATACGAATCGTTACGAATCGTTAATATCGTTACGATTCGTCACAAATCATTATGAATATGGACACTCTACGAATAATAACGAATTATCCGAAAAATGTATTAACGTTACATAACACAAGTCTATTGTCTATTGTTCACCAATCACTCAGAGGAAGTACGAAATACGAAATTTAATTTACGAATACGAAATTTCGTATTTCGTACTTCCTCTGAGTGATTGGTAGACAATAGACTTGTGTTATGTAACGTTAATACATTTTCGGATAATTCGTTATTATTCGTAGAGTGTCGATATTCGTTATACTGAATCTCAAATTCATTCGAATCATTCGTTATATCCGCTATAATTTCTTTCATATTAGTTGAAATTCGTCATTTGGTAGTTTGGATTCAGATAATTTGGATCCGAAATTCGTAAACGAAATTTCGTATTTTGTACAGAATTCGTATTCGTAAAAATTCGTAATTCGGATTCGTACGAATATACGAATTTTGAAAAATTCGTACGAATTTCCGATTCGTACGATACTAATCGCACATGTCTAGCAGCTATAATCTCTGGATTTTTAGACCAAAAGAATGTCGGTAAGGGACATTTCAGAGACAGATGTAAAAAAAACACAGATTTTTACATACTGTCCCTGGTTTTACTGCGGCTGGAAACCCTGATGGGGCCCCCTAGTGGCCCGGGGCCCTCGGGCAGTGCCGAGTGGCCAAATGGTCAGTCCAGCCCTGTTGTACCTGCTAACAATTTTCAATAAAATATTGAACAAAATGCTTTAATGCAATATGCATACCTATAGGCCATTTTCTCAATGAGTAAAGCCTGCCCCGAAACCTCCTAAAAGTTTCCAAGCTCTATTCTTTCCTGTTTTATTTTTTAGGACAGAAGAGGAGTGCCCTCTTGTGGTCTAGAAGCAAGCTCCAGACTTCTCCCAAGCCTCGCACATTTTTGGTGCACTTTCCTATCACTGCAAAGGAGCTCAGTGACTGCAACCAGAAACAGAGTGCATTGCACGTGTATGGGGCTCCGGAAAAGAATGGCACTCTCTGCTGTACTGTTATGGGGGCATGTATCCTAACATCTGCTCTGTCCTAGAAAGAAGACATGACGGAGCTTGAAAATTTTAGGAGATTTTGGGGCAAACTTTACTGATTGCTAAAATGGCCTACAGGTATGGAAATTTAATTTAACCCCTTTTTTTTACTTTTAGCTGATTCATTTAGGGTCATGTAATGGGTTTTTAAGGACTGTGTGTTCTTTTTTTATATAAAAGTGAATCAACCCTTTAAAGTAAACAAAGAGCAAGTGCTCTGAAAAAGGATAGCAGGTTAAGCTGAGGTGCCTTCTACTGTGAACTTTGAGGATTAATTTCTCTAAGTGCACGCAGGTGCAGAGGTCAGTGAGAGCTTGTTTTAAAGCTCATTTACTGCTTAATAAGAATATGTAAATTCCTGAATGTCCGTAGCCTGGCCACAGCTTCCCTTTAAGGGAAAAACATAAATACATACATTACTTATTTTAATGTGGTTGAAAAAAGACACAAGTCCATCCAGTTCAACCAAGAGAGGAAAGAAAAATACAATTCATGAAATTGTAATGTTTACATCTAAAATAGCTCCTCTACATACTGTTACATTTTATAGGGGCCTCTTTAAATTTCCACCTTATGATCCTAAGAGGCCTTTTGCTAAGGAATTTGAGGATGAATTACTCAAAGTGCATGCAGCTGCATAGGTCAGTTAGAGCGTGTTTTAAAGCTTGTTTATTACCTTTACTAAGGTGTAGCTTCCAATGTCACTCCTTTGAGCTCGGCCAATGCATTTCAACCAACAGGGTATCTGTAAACGCAGTCAAACATGGTTTAACTATTGACTAATGACTATGAAGACTGAATAGTTTTTCAACCAACAAACATCGAGTTTGTTTCTGTTTTCTTTAATAAACCTTTGTTTCAAATTTAAATAATAATTTGTACCTTCAAAGTATTGGTGTAAATGAAGTGTTAAAAAAACCAAATAAATCAATTTAAATATCTTGTAACACTACCATATGTTGAAAAGTCCGAGCTGAATATGCAAGCTGCTGTATATGTCTGTATAGATATTTATACTGGACTGTCAGGATAACTAACCAGTTACAAGTACTCTGGAACTTTATTTATGTATGTTACAGGCGATGTGTGAAATTAGGCATTCTATAGAATGCCTTGGCAATCTTTAGAATGCTTTTACGCAAAGCATGAAAAATCTGTGTTAAGTTTAATATGCTATATACTTTCCCTAGGCATTGTATATAATACCTAGACATGTTACTAATGTTTGAAATCGCTATATACTAAGAAAGCTGAATTTTAGCTGTTTCTGCTCCAGTATTGGTTATATACTTTGAGCTCCCCTTGGTGGCGATTTTCTTTATTGCAGCACCATATCAGTTGCATTTTTTTTTATTGTAGTTAGGAAAAAATAATGGGTAATATTATTACTATGATGCCAACAGACTGAGATACATCTATGTGTAGTAAAGGGGTGTGGTTGGTTACTTGATATTACGTTTTGAAGGTTCATATTTTGTAATATTTCCCTGTCATACCCTATGTACCCTGATATACCTTATGCAACAATTCGAGGCATTTTCTCTGTATATCTGAGAGGTAAAATTCCTTTTCTTTTTAAGCAGCCTTCCCGTGGGGAAAGAGTAATAGGATTTTTGTCAGCATCTAAACAAGGAACTGATCTCCTTTTGCAGTGGGCTCTTCTGCACTGCAAGAGTTAAATGCTCATTATGTCAAGAGTTGCACAGTGCAGGTCCTATCACTCACCTACTCCCCTCCAGCCTTCTCTAGCGCCCTCTTTCTTCACCCAAACTTCAGTCTGTGGGCACATGATGCTTCATTTGTAATATAGGGACATTAACCTTGTATTGAACATTGCAGAGGCAGCAGTGCGACTGGAGCCAGTAACAGATTACAGAGCAGGCTGCAGGGGGGGGGGGGGGGGGGAGCGGTGGACAGTAACAGTGCTGTGCTAAGAGGACCCTGCTGGAGTCAGGAGAAAGAAAAGTACTGCCTTTCTCTGCATCTCTTGATATAATAAGCATATAAATGTAACCCTTGCAGTGCAGGGGGGGGGGGGTTAGGGGGTTCTACTGCAACAGTGAATTATTTCAGGTTAGGCTTTTAACCACTTTCAGACCGGAGCAGACACTAACATTAAAAATCAAAAGTGTTCTTTTTTAAGGATTATATGCAAGGTCTTGTCATAAAAAGTGTTTGGGGACCTGGGACTTGCCCCAAAATGTCAATTGCCCCAAAACTTTCCCCAAAATGCAAATTTCTTTTTAAAAAACTTCATTTTTTTCTGGAGCAGTTATTTTATTTAATGCTTAAAGTGAAACAATAAAAATGAAATATTCCTTTAAATATCGTGCCTGGGAGGTGTCTATAGTATGCCTGTAAAGTGGCACATTTGTCCCGTGTTTAGAACAGTACCACAGCAAAATCAAATTTCTAAAGGAAAAATTGTAATTTAAAACTCATTGAAAAAAAGGGCATGTGTCCCCCCCCCCCCCCCCCCCCCCCAGTCCACTACCAGGCCCTTTGGGTCTGATATGAATATTAAGGGAAACCCTGAGGCAAAAATGTGTGTGGGGGTCCTCCCAAAATCCATACCAGGCCCTTCACGTCTGATCTTGAAAATTAAGGGGAACCCTGCGCCAAATAAAAAAAAAGGCCTAGGGTTCCCCCCAAAATCCATACCAGACCCTTATCCGAGCACGCAACCAGGCAGGCTGCAGGAAAAGAGGTGGGGACATGAGAGCGCCCCCCCTCCTCAACTGTACCAGGCCACATGCCCTCAACATGGGGAGGGTGCTTTGGAGTAGCCCCCCAAAGCACCTTGTCCCCATGTTAATGGGGTTAAGGGTCTCATCCACACAACCCTTGCCCGGTGGTTGTGGGGGTATGCAGGAGGGGCTTATCGGAATCTGGAAGCCCCCTTCAACAAGGGGACCCCCAGATCCCAGCCCCCATGTGAATTGGTAACGGGGTATTGTACATTGTACCCCTACTATTGTAACCCTACCATTTCACACAAAAAAGTGTCAAAAATTGTAAAAAAAAAACAAGAGACCGCTTGGGACAAGTTATTTATTAAAAATTAAAAAAAATAAAAATGTCCAGTGATGTAAATTCCCGCCGCCCGACGGACCAAAAAAAAAAAAGGGGTCCTCGTGGCGTCAGAGGGGGCGAGGTCATCCGTTTACGTCACCGTGTGGCCCCGCCCTCAGCTATATAAGAACTGTCACCCAGAAGAAGTGTCATTTTCCGAGAGCCTCCCATGGAGGCAGAAGGGTTGCATCGCTTTTTTTTTTCTTTTCGGTCTGTCGGGCGGCGTGAATTTACATCGCTGGACATTTTTTTTTTTTAATAAAGGATTTGTCCCAAGCTGTCTCTTGTCATTTTTACCATTATTGACACTTTTTATTGTGAAATGGTAGGGGTACAATGTACCCCGTTACCAATTCACATAGGGGGGGCCTGGATCTGGGGTCCCCTTGTTAAAGGGGTCTTCCAGATACCGATAAGCCCCCCCGCCCACATACCCCCGCAACCACTGGACAAGGGTTGTGGGGATGAGGCACTTGTCCCGCCTCATGTTGAGGGCATGTGGCCTGGTACGGTTCAGGAGGGGGGGCACCCTCTTTTCCTGCGGCCTGACAGGTTGCGCGCTTGGATAAGGGTCTGGTGTGGATTTTGGGGGGACCTACGCCATTTTTTTTTATTCTGGCACAGGGTTCCCCTTAAAGTGGTCTGGTATGGATTTTGGGGGGACCCCTACACCATTTTTTTTAATAGGCACAGGGTTCCCCTTAATTTCCATTTTATACCTGAAGGGCCTGGTATGGATTTCTTTCTCTAGTGCCCTCTTTCTTCCCCCAAACTTCAGTCTGTGGGAACATCATCAGCTTCATTTGTAATATAGGGAGGGACATTAACCTTGTATTGTACATTGCAGAGGCAGCAGTGCGACTGGAGCCAGTAACAGATTACAGAGCAGGCTGCAGGGGGGTGGGGGGGAGAGGTGGACAGTAACAGTGCTGTGCTAAGGGGACCCTGCTGGAGTCAGGAGAAAGGAATATACTGCCTTTCTCTGCATCTCTTGATATAATAAGCATATAAATGCAACCATTGCAGTGCAGGAGAGGGGGGATTTAGGGGGTTCTACTGCAACAGTGAATTTTTTCAGGTTAGGCTTTTAACCACTTTCAGACCGGAGCAGACACTAACATTAAAAATCAAAGGTGCTCATTTTAAAGGATTATATGCAAGGTATTGTCATAAAAAGTGTTTGGGGACCTGGGACTTGCCCCAAAATGTCAATTGCCCCAAAACTTGCCCCAAAATGCAAATTTCTTTTTAAAAAACTTCAGTTTTTTCTGGAGCAGTTATTTAGGCACCTGGAAGACGTCATCTTTGACGAAACGGCGTAGGGAGGAGCGGCGTGCTGACGTCACCACAATACCGCGCTAGACCCGGAAGCAACGGGCAGCTAACATGAGCCGGCCGGCTTTTTATATCTACATGCCTTCTTTTAACTGCATTCTTGTAAGTGCAATCTTTTTTATTCTTCATTAAACTTGTTTGAGTGATACACTATGGAGTTTCTATATTTTTATCTCTGCATGGTACCCGCTCATTTCTATTGAGAAAATCTTGTCCAGCATCCAGTGGAAATCACTGTAACGCCGAGCGCTCCGGGTACCTCCTCTACCCCGGAGCGCTCACGGCGTCCTTCTCCTTGCAGCGCCTCGGTTGGCTCCCCTGACCGCAGGCGCTGCTTTGTGTCCGGGATGCGATCCTCGGTCTGCCCGGGGATCGCATCCCGCTCCTCTCACCTGTCCCCTGCCTCCTCCTTCGTCGGCGTGCGCGCGCCCCCGCTGCCCAGGCGCGCGCGCGCGAGTCCTTCTTCTCTTAAAGGGCCAGCGCACAACCAATTGGTGCCTGGCCCAATTACAGTTTTCCCCTAATTAATAAAAACCCACTTCCCCTTCCTGTCCTCGCCGGATCTTGTGTTGCCTTTGTGCCCAGTGAAAGCGTTAGTGTGTTTTGCTCCCTCTGTGTATCCAGACCTTTGCTGTTGCCCCCGACTACGAACCTTTGCCACCTGCCTTGACCCTTTGCTACGTCTGACCTTCCTTTTGCCTAATCCTTGTGTACCGCGCTTGTCTCAGCTGTCAGTGGGGTCGAGTTGCTATTGGAGGACACGACCTGGTTGCTACCGCCGCTGCAAGTCCATCCCGCCTTGCGGCGGGCTCTGGTGAAAACCAGTAGCAACATTAGAACCGGTCCTCCAATACAACCCGTGCTATCGCCCCATTGGCATAGGGGATCCACCTCCTGTTCCCATTCGTACCCGGTATGTGACAGTAGATCCGGCCATGGATCCCGCTGAGGTCCCGCTGCCTAGCCTCTCGGATCTGACCACGGTGGTCGCCCAACAAGGACAGCAATTGGCGCAGTTGACTGCTATGCTACAGCAGCTTCTACCGTCTCCACCGCCTGCTCCTACATCTCCTCCGCCACGAGTTGCTGCTGCTAGGATCCGCCTGTCCCTTCCTGACAAATTCAATGGGGATCCCAAGCTGTGCCGAGGGTTCCTATCCCAGTGTTCCCTCCATCTGGAGATGTTGTCGGACCAGTTCCCCACAGAACGGTCAAAGGTGGCGTTCGTGGTCAGCTTACTATCTGATAAGGCCCTAGCCTGGGCTACACCACTTTGGGACCGTGGCGATCCTGCCACAGCTTCTATCCCAGCCTTCTTCTCTGAGGTCCGCAGTGTCTTCGAAGAACCAGCCCGGGCCTCCTCTGCCGAGACGGCTCTCCTGAACCTCGTCCAGGGGAATTCTTCAGTGGGCGATTACGCCATTCAGTTCCGCACCCTGGCATCTGAACTCTCCTGGAACAATGAGGCCCTCTGCGCAACCTTCAAAAAAGGTCTATCCAGTCATGTCAAAGATGTGCTGGCGTCGCGTGAGATTCCTGCTACCCTGTCTGAACTCATTCAGCTAGCCACCCGCATTGACATGCGTTATACCGAAAGACGCCTAGAGCTACGACAGGAAAAGGACTTTGGTCGCGTCAGGCGGTTTCCGCGCCTGGCACCTCTCTTCCAGAATCCTCTGCAACCCGTTCCTGCTCCTCCTGCTGAGGAGGCTATGCAAGTGGATCGGTCGCGCTTGACCTCACAAGAGAGGACTCGCCGCCGAGATCATAATCTGTGCCTGTATTGCGCCAGTCCCGACCATTTTTTAAAGGACTGCTCTATCCGCCCTCAGCGTCAGGGAAACGCTCGCACCTAGCTAACGTAGGAGAGGCGCTGCTAGGTGTGGATTCTTCCTCTCCCCGTCTGACCATTCCTGTGCGGATTTCTCTGACCAAGGGATCCTCTTTCTCCACGGTGGCCTTTCTGGACTCTGGTTCGGCAGGAAACTTCATTGAAGCTTCACTCATCAACAAATTTAATGTTCCAGTTACTCGTCTCGTCAAGCCCTTTTTCATCACCTCTGTAAATGGTCAAAATCTGAACTGTATAGTGCGATATCGCACTGAACCTCTTCTCATGAAGATTGGAGTTCTCCATCATGAAAAGATTAGCTTCTTGGTGTTACCCAACTGTACCTCAGAGATCCTTTTGGGCCTACCCTGGCTCCAGTTACATTCTCCTACCCTCGACTGGTCCTCGGGGGACATCAAGAGTTGGGGTCCTTCCTGTCACAGGCATTGCCTCAAAGTGGTACCCATTAAACAACTTTCCAACGCTCCTGCTCTGCCTAATCTTCCCAAGCCTTACCAGGACTTTTCCGACGTATTTTGCAAAAAGCAAGCGGAGGTTTTGCCACCACACAGACCCTGTGATTGCCCTATTGATCTCCTCCCTGGTACCACCCCGTCCCGTGGCAGGATCTACCCTCTCTCCGTTCCGGAGACACAAGCCATGACAGACTATATCCAGGAGAACCTCAAGAGAGGCTTCATCCGCAAGTCCTCTTCCCCTGCTGGAGCAGGATTCTTCTTTGTCGCCAAAAAGGACGGGTCCCTACGTCCCTGCATTGACTATCGTAGCCTTAATAAAATCACGGTAAAAAATCGCTACCCACTGCCTCTCATCTCTGAACTGTTTGACCGTTTGCGCGGAGCAAGTCTTTTCACCAAACTGGACCTCCGGGGCGCATATAATCTCATCCGTATCCGTAAAGGCGATGAATGGAAAACCGCCTTTAACACCCGTGACGGACGCTTTGAATACCTAGTCATGCCCTTTGGGTTATGCAATGCCCCTGCGGTCTTCCAAGACTTTGTGAATGAGATTTTCAGAGATCTGCTGTACACTTGTGTTGTTGTCTATCTGGATGATATCCTGATTTTCTCCTCTGGCTTGGAGGAGCACCGTCTTCATGTCCGCCAAGTGCTCCAGCGACTCCGTGATAACCGTCTGTACGCCAAACTAGAGAAATGTCTCTTTGAACGCTGCAGTCTTCCCTTCCTGGGGTACTTGGTCTCTGGACAAGGTCTCCAAATGGACCCTGCGAAACTCTCTGCTGTCCTGAACTGGCCACGTCCTACTGGGCTACGGGCCATCCAGCGTTTCCTCGGATTCGCCAACTATTACCGCCAGTTCATTTCCCACTTCTCCACCATTGTCGCGCCTATTGTGGCACTAACCAGAAAAAGTGCGGATCCGAGGTCCTGGCCTCCTCAAGCTGATGAGGCATTTAACCGCCTCAAGTCTGTCTTTGCCTCTGCACCAGTTCTGTCCAGGCCTGATCCCCTCAAACCGTTCTTCATGGAAGTCGATGCCTCCTCTGTGGGAGCTGGAGCCGTGCTTCTCCAGGAAGACTCCAAGGGCAAGAACGTCACCTGTGGTTTTTTCTCCAAGACCTTTTCCCCCCCTGAAAAGAACTATTCCATTGGAGACCGTGAATTACTGGCCATTAAGCTAGCACTTGAGGAGTGGAGACATCTCCTTGAGGGGTCCGCTCATCTCATCACGATCTTCACTGATCACAAAAATCTCTCTTACCTCCAGTCCGCCCAGCGATTAAACCCACGCCAAGCCAGGTGGTCGTTGTTTTTTGCCCGCTTCAACTTTGAGATTCACTTCCGTCCTGCAGACAAGAATGTCAGGGCTGACGCCCTCTCTCGTTCCACCGATTCCTCTGAGTCCGACTCTCCTGTACAACATATTGTACCTCCTGAGTGTCTGATCTCTTCTGCCCCGGCCTCCTTACTGCAAGTCCCTCCGGGGAAAACCCTGGTCCCTCCACGTCTCCGACTTCAGGTCCTCAAATGGGGTCACTCCTCCCATCTGGCTGGTTATCCTGGAATCAAGAAATCCTCCCAACTGATTTCCAGGTATTACTGGTGGCCTTCCTTAAAAAAGGATGTGACGGACTTCGTACAGGCCTGTACCACATGTGCTCGAAACAAGACTCCTCACCAAAGGCCTGCAGGTCTTCTTCACCCTCTGCCTGTGCCTGAACGACCCTGGGCCCACATAGCTATGGATTTCATCACGGACCTCCCTCCTTCCCACGGCCACACTACCATATGGGTGGTCGTGGATCGTTTCTCCAAAATGGCACATTTTGTCCCGCTTCCAGGGCTTCCTTCTGCACCTATACTCGCCAAACATTTCTTCCTTCAGATTTTTCGCCTTCATGGACTTCCATCCCACATCGTCTCGGACAGAGGCGTCCAGTTTGTGTCTAAGTTCTGGAGAGCTCTCTGCAGTCAATTGAAAGTCAAACTAGACTTCTCCTCTGCCTACCACCCTCAGTCCAATGGACAAGTGGAGAGAGTCAACCAGATCCTGGGGGCCTACCTGCGACACTTTGTCTCGGCCCGTCAAGACGACTGGGCTGACCTCCTGCCCTGGGCCGAATTTTCTTATAATTTGAAAGAGTCTGAGTCTTCCTCTCTATCACCCTTCTTTGTGGTTTACGGCCGTCATCCTCTTCCCCCCCTACCCATCCCCACTTCTTCCGGAGTCCCCGCTGTAGACGAAGTCACCCAGGAGCTCTCGTCCATCTGGAAAGAGACCCAAAGGTCGCTTGCCCTGGCCTCTTCTCGCATGAAGAAACATGCTGACAGCAAAAGAAGACCTCCTCCGGTATTCTCCCCTGGCGATAGGGTGTGGCTCTCCTCCAAGTACATTAGGTTCCGCATCCCCAGTTACAAGTTGGGTCCCCGCTACCTCGGCCCATTCAAGATCAAGGCTCGGATCAATTCCGTGTCCTACAAACTGCATCTTCCTCCTTCCCTTCGCATTCCCCAACTCCTTCCATGTTTCTCTCCTCAAACCCTTTGTTCTTAATCACTTTTCCCCCAAGGTCCCCGCTCCTGCTCCGGTCTCCGGCTCCTCCGACATCTTCTCCGTTAAAGAGATCCTTGCCTCTAGAACCGTCCGAGGTAAACGTTTCTATCTTGTTGACTGGGAGAACTGTGGGCCTGAGGAGAGGTCTTGGGAACCTGAGGGGAACATCATTGACAAGGATCTCATCCGCAGGTTCTTGGGTTCCAGGAGGAGGGGGAGGCCCAAGAAGAGGGGGAGACCCAAGGGGGGGGGGTACTGTAACGCCGAGCGCTCCGGGTACCTCCTCTACCCCGGAGCGCTCACGGCGTCCTTCTCCTTGCAGCGCCTCGGTCGGCTCCCCTGACCGCAGGCGCTGCTTTGTGTCCGGGATGCGATCCTCGGTCTGCCCGGGGATCGCATCCCGCTCCTCTCACCTGTCCCCTGCCTCCTCCTTCGTCGGCGTGCGCGCGCCCCCGCTGCCCAGGCGCGCGCGCGCGAGTCCTCCTTCTCTTAAAGGGCCAGCACACAACCAATTGGTGCCTGGCCCAATTACAGTTTTCCCCTAATTAATAAAAACCCACTTCCCCTTCCTGTCCTCGCCGGATCTTGTGTTGCCTTTGTGCCCAGTGAAAGCGTTAGTGTGTTTTGCTCCCTCTGTGTATCCAGACCTTTGCTGTTGCCCCCGACTACGAACCTTTGCCACCTGCCCTGACCCTTTGCTACGTCTGACCTTCCTTTTGCCTAATCCTTGTGTACCGCGCTTGTCTCAGCTGTCAGTGGGGTCGAGTTGCTATTGGAGGACACGACCTGGTTGCTACCGCCGCTGCAAGTCCATCCCGCCTTGCGGCGGGCTCTGGTGAAAACCAGTAGCAACATTAGAACCGGTCCTCCAATACAACCCGTGCTATCGCCCCATTGGCATAGGGGATCCACCTCCTGTTCCCCGTCGTACCCGGTACGTGACAATCACTCCACCTCCCCCTGAAACCCGTAGCTGGGGAAATAAGCCAAAGGCTCTTACGATTTCTATATATATATAATCTTGCTATCCGGTAAGAGGCAGCATTTCTCTGTGGTGGAGGTTTTTCTATTCAGGCCACTTCTTTCTTTGGGTGCTATACAAGTGGTGTCACCATTGGAACTTTGAGGCCCCTCTTATGGACATTATTTGAATATGGAACGGCAATGGGGGCTGCCTTCATGGCAATGGGGGGGGGCTACATTCATGGCAATGGGGGGGGGCTACATTCATGGCAATGGTGGGGCTGCATTCATGGCAAAGGTGGGGCTGCTGTCATGGCAATGGGGGTGCTGCATTCATGGCAATGGTGGAGCTGCATTCATGGCAGTGGTGGGGCTGCATTCATGGCAGTGGTTGGGCTGCATTCATGGCAGTGGTTGGGCTGCATTCATGGCAATGGTGGGGCTGCTGCCTTCATGGCACTTGTGAGGCTGCAGATGGGCACTGACCCTTATTTTGCTTCACAATCCTTTATTTAAAATGTAATTTTTTTCCTGAAACTTCCCTTTTAAAGTGAAGGTGTGTGTTATATGCCGATAAATATGATATATATATATATATATATATATACAGCCACAAAAGCAGGATAATTCTTGTTGGGCAGTGTATTAGTGCTCGGACAAACAACACTTAGACCAAATTTTATTGGTTCAAAATGGCCAAATGGTGGGCCCTCACGCATGTTCACTTCATCAAATCTGGCCCTCTTTGAAAAAAGTTTGGACACCCCTGGTTTAGGGGTTAGATGTTGGTGAAGAGAATTAAATGTTAAGGGCTAGTTTTATGGAATTCTTGCCTTTTGGAGGGGGGGGGGGGACTTATGTGTTCATTGGGTTTTGGTTCAGATTGTGTAAAAATAAATGTAGGGTGAGTGTTTCAGTGTACAGTATGATATGTTGGCCAGCTGATATTTATACAGGTTCTGCTTCTCTGGAGACTTGCACTGGAAACTATCAGTGTTAGGCTACCAGTACTAAAATAAAAGGTATTGAACTGAAGAGTTCTTCAACTGTATCTAAACCCAAACACTTAAACCAAATATGCTTTTGCACGTGGTCCTGTAATGCAGTGGTCTCCAAACTGCTGCCCGCTGGCTGGATGGGGCCCTTTACTTGTCTTTATCTGGCCCTTGGGGCACCATGCCATCCACTGACACCAGTGATGGGGTACCAGTCCTCCCACAGACTCCAATTCCCCCCATAGACATCAACAATAGGGAGCCATTCCGTCCTTAAATACCAATAATGGGGCATCAATCCTTTAACTGATACCAAAAATAGGGAACTATTCCTTCCACTAAAACCAATAATGGGCCACTGTTGCTCTCACCAACACCACTTAATCCCACTGGTCACAGTCTGACCCCCTCTAAAGCCTCAAGGACAGTAAACTGGCCCTTTGTTCAGAAAGTTTGGAGAC
This sequence comes from Lithobates sylvaticus, assembly GCA_028564925.1. Lineage (NCBI taxonomy): Eukaryota > Metazoa > Chordata > Amphibia > Anura > Ranidae > Lithobates > Lithobates sylvaticus. Next base: position 495,983,723 of record CM053027.1, on the reverse strand, counting down.
CCCTGCTGTAATGTAAAAAAGTGTAATCATTCTTTCTATAAATAAATTATACTAGCAAGATGTATTTATAGACACTTCCTTTTGTACGGTAACAACTCTTAATCATAGAGATGCTGTGTTGTCACCCTTCCCTGTGCACTATTGAGTTGCTGTAGTCTTCTCAGTAAAACCATGATATTCAGCTACTGCTTGAGTTCACATACTGTACATCCACAGGATATTCCTAAAAAGAGTCTGCAGGATGTTCACAGGACAGGGAGAAAATACATGAACAAAGTATGAACAAAACTATATTTGTATTGAAAAAAAATAATGCAATTATGTTTTAGTTAAAATAATTTACATAACTAAATATTGTTTTGTAAGGGTCCATCTTTACCAACAATCATTTTACTGGCATAATTTAAAACCATATTTAGCTACTGTTTTTTTTTTATTTATCATTTAAGTACAATAATGTAATTGGGCTACCCAACAGAGAAGAGACAGATTTAGCAAGCAGTTTGCTATTTTAAAATTGTACATGACAATTTCTCATGAGAAAGCACAAACTGGGGAAGTGAGATAGTTATTAGGTACAACCACAGCTCTCCACTATCATATCAGGAACGTCTGCCTTGACAATAGTGTTATTTACATCATAGTAAAGAATGGATAGACTTCTTCGTTTTGTCGGCACACAACAAAGGCTGAGATTGGAATAAATGTTGTTTGCCTTTATGAGACTGAAAACAGCAGTATGACTAGATGCTGAAATCCCCGGTGCTCTGCCTAGGTGGACAGGACACCTGCCTTCACAAAGGTTCATAATGTACCCATTTGGGCTAATGATCCAGTCACTCCAGCCTATATCTTTAAAAGAAATATAAAACCTTTTACGACAACAAATATCTATGTCACCAGTGCATTCAGTCACGTGTCTCCGAGTTCGAGATTCCTCTTGTTTATTGCGCACTTTTAGGGCAAGGAATGGGCGACGGTCATGAATGATGTTATCCATCATAAATAGAGTCTGGCAGTCCTGACACTTCAGTTCCAGGTATATATTTTCTTCTCCCACTGATAAAGCTTTACCTGTGAGCATGGGCAGATATACCCTAAACCACCCTCCTTTGAAAACTTTCATGTTGACTGTTTCTCCTTCTACTGACGGGTCATCTGGATGGTGCTTACTAGTCACTGAAAGGGTAAACTTATTGCGAAATGTCGCTTTCATATGGAGCCACAAATATGCCTGATATATCTCCTCATGTTTGTCTTTGTCAGCAGAGAGACGAAAGTGAAGAACAAATGGAACATCTTGGAAGTTATCTAAAAAAAAAAAAAAAATCATAATAAATTGAATACTTTATTCCCTTTCAAAAAGGACGTTAGGATTCTCAGAGGGGTACAGTGATCAAATAAATGCACAAGTCCAAAGGCCAAATAAAGGTCCTTAAACTCCAGAACAAATCTTTATATTTCCTTTAATTAAATAAACCAGGTAATACTCATTTAAAATACAGGTACCTATATCTGAACTGTCTAACTTATTAAAAGATGTGTAATTCTGCTCGGCAGTTTTTGAGATTCAGACACCCATCACACACAGCAAGGCCAGTCATTGACTACACTTTTTCCACTGCAGTTAAAGTGGTTGTAAAGGCTGAAGGTTGTATACCTTCATGCATTCTATGTAGGTAAAAAACCTTCTGTGTGCAGCATCTCAATCCAGTCATGTGCACGAGAGCAGCAGCTCTCCCGAGTCTCTCCCTCCTCATTGGCTGAGACTCCATTGCTATGAATCACAGCCAGTAAGGTGGGAGCAAGGGCGGCACTGAGCCACACTCTGTGTGTTTAATGGACTTTGGAGCAAGCATGCACGAGTGCCCCCAGTGCAAGCAGCTTGCTCTGGGGCCACTCGGCAAAGGAAAGAGGCCAGGATCCACAGAGCAGGTAAGAATAACATGTTTGTTATTATAAAAAAAAATAGCATTTAATATCATTTTAAGCAATACAGTTTGGTTAATAATCTGATCCAGCCTACATAATAAATCATGAAGGGACACTATAGACATATGAGGTCATCCTTCTGCTCTGTCTTGTAAGCAATTTCATTGTATTTAAGTGATAGCACTGTGTTGGTCTGAGTTAATTTCAAGACTAATTCAACTACTTATGTCAGTTTTATGTAAAATATATATGTAGCGGTACCCCCGTGAGGGCTGCTGATTGACTCTATGTCCCACTGTCTACCCCGACTCTGCAAATCCCCTCTTACCTCTGACACCTTGAGTTCCATTCTGTAATGGGATGTTATCAAAATGAGAAACTCACACAATGTCACTAAACCACTCAGAAAGTTTACTAGAGTGAATATTAAACACAGTGAACAATGTGATTAAACACAAACAATAAATGACAGTTGATAACAATCGGTATAAATATGCAAACTGTGGATTAAATAATCACTGTAGGGAGTATATGTAAACAGGTGTACAGTGGGACAAATGTTCAATATTCTCCAAGACCTATATTAAACACCTTCCCACTGAAGCCTCAATACACACACCAAATTGCAATGTAATGTTTCTCACATTCAATAATACAATGCAATATTTAACCTGTACTCAAGGGCTCCCCTAGGTGGTAATTCAATGTTCAAACTACAAAGTAGAACCGTGATGCTTTGCAAAAGATGATAAAAGTTCCTTGACACCAAATATCTTAAGCTAGCCTATAGTTTAAACTGCAGTATTTGTAATCCAACAGGGAAACAGAGAGAAAGCAAACTGTAGGATAAATGGTGCATTGATAACTGTTTAACTGAAGAAATATGGCACTTGTAACTTCCTTCTTATGTGTGAGTGTAATACAGTACTGACTTTACAGCACAGGGAATAACAAACCCCAGAGTTCAGCTGTATATGGCCTGTGAATAAGTAGAATCACTTCCGTGGAACTACAAGTCTCACCAGCAGTCTGTAAATAACTCACTCAGCAAACAGTGCACTTTACTGAAATGGGCAGGTGCCCTCTCACCACAATAGACTCAGAAGCTGTGAGGCTCTATCCGGACTCCCATCCTGATGTCTCAGTCTGATGAACAGATGGCGCTGACTCGCTGTACCACTTCTTCGGGTGGCTAAAATGCAGGAAACCTCCAGATGCCCTGGTTCTGCAAACCGATCCGCTTACTAGGCCAGCCGGGCTGTACTCTGAAGCACCTCAGAGGCTGTCAATCCCGCTCTGCGCTGTATAGGCTGCAGTCTCCTGGTCACACTCACAGACCTCCTGCTGGCAGGTATTGAATGGCGCCCAGAGAGAGCGAAAAATGGCCGTGCTGTTCCTTTTATTACTTCTCCCAGCATGCAGTGCTGCGTGGTTTGCATTGTCTGTATTGTAGTTCAGGGCTGATCCAGCTAACAGAGTCACTTCCTCCTCCAAACTACATCTCCCACAATGCTTTGCAGCGCTGCTTCTCAGAAATTAAAGAAAGTCCTAACAGCATTAAAAGGACACTAGAGGGAGCCAAACTAATTTGCAACCATAACAACTGTAATGTCTTATATTAGCAAACCCTTGGCTACACACTCCCCCCACATAAACTCTTTGGTCCCCAAAGACATGAAGATCAACCCTTCATCTTGCTAAAAAGAAAGAGTAGATTATTAATGATTTCTTTCTAATTACACTCCAAATGTAATAAATACTGACACACCTCTGGGTTTCTCTGGAACCATTTGTACACACTATCAGTAAGTTCATAATTGGTCTTTGAACAGGCCAGTGCAATTGCCATGTCCCACCCATTGGTGCCAGATGTTAGAGCAGAGTCGCCCCTACCCAATTAACAGTGGGAGGTGTAGCTTCAGGAGCTGGCTTACGAATGGTATGAATCTGCTCTTCAGGAACTCTTTCCCAGTGTGTCATACATGAGTCTCTTGGGAGGGTGCACATCATGCTTTAACCGTATGGGTGAATATGTCCCAGCAGGCTGTACTGAGTCTTTGACTGTTTCCTTGATGTCGGTCCGAACACTCAAGTCAATGGAGGGGTCTTTAGTTGCAGTTGCAGGAACTTGTGAAGGCTCCTCAATATCAGGAATCAGCAATACCTGATTGGAGAAGCCCATCAAATCTCTAGTCTTCTGCTCAGAAACAGCTTCTACCGCCTTGGTTCTTTCCACATCCTGCCGAGGTAACATTGTCTGATACTCTGGCCCAAGGGACCTAAAGACCATCTTCTGTGCCTCCATTGGCTGTTGAAGTACCACATTGCCTGTGTCTTTTGGTCGTTGAGGCACCACTCTGACTGTTTCTTTTGACTGTGGTGGCAATGCTCAAATAGTTTCCATATCTTTTATCCTCTCTCGTATTCTCTTCAAAGGACTGGCTATTGAACTTTCTTCCACAGGTCAAAACCAGGTAGGCACAGTCACCATATCATCCCTCTCACCCATCCTTCTTCTTGATGAGGATGAAGACACCAGACCAGGAACTCGAGAATACGCATATTCTTCCCCAAATTCCTCATCTTCTTCATCACCCTCTTTTTCCTCTGATGAGGACACTGAACTAGATGTTTGGGAATACACATATTCTTCTCCAAATTCCTCATCTTCTTCTTCTTCCATTTCATCAGCTAAGGTTGGCATTTCCTTCTGTGAGCGTGTGCGAGGTGGAGTTGGCTTTGAAGGAGGTAATAGAGGTGCTTGAGGCACCCTCACTGCGTCTGATAGTGGTAGCAAGTGATTCCTGTGCCACATCTTCATTGGTTCCTTCTAACCATCAGGTCTGATCCGATAAACCGGTAAAACAGGAAGTTGTTTACACACAATATAAGGCAGTGGCCTCCACTGATCTGCCAGCTTGTGTTTTCCAGATACTCCCAGATTTTTCAGTAGCACTCGATCACCAGGTTGTAAGTCATAAATCTTTACTCTTGAATCAAAGTTCCGCTTATTTCGAGACTCTCTAGTATCAGCATGTTCCATGGCTTTCTCATAGGCTTGTTGCAGGTTCTACCAAAGTCTATTCACGTATCCCTTGTGTGATGTTAAGGGAGAATCATCAAGGGAGGTGCCAAAAGCCAGGTCAGCAGGAAGTCGAGCTTCTCTCCCAAACATAATACGGTAAGGAGAGTAACCAGTGGCATCACTCTCTGTGCAATTGTAAGCATGCACTAGTGCTGCTATGCGGTTCCCCTAATGCTGTTTCTTGTCTGGGGTCAAAGTTCCCAAAACATGTTTAATAGAGTCCGAGTAAATCGTTCAGGTTGAGGGTCACCTTGAGGGTGATATGGCGTAGTACGAGACTTCTTGATACCCAGTAAAGCACACAACTGGTGGACTAGACGACTCTCAAAGTCTCTCCCTTGGTCTGAATGAATTTGCACAGGTAGTCTTTAGTGCACGAAAAACTTTTCCCCAAGCACCTTGGCTACAGTGCTAGCCTTCTGATCCTTTGTAGGGTAAGCCTGTGCATAGCGAGTGAAGTGATCAGTCACGACCAAGATACTGTTTCTTCCACCTGTATAGGGTTCTAGGCACAGAAAGTCAATGCAAACCAAGTCTAAAGGCTCCTGACTTTGCAAATGGCCCATTGGGGCAGCCCTAACTGGCAGGGTTTTTCCGCTGGATGCAAGTTAGAGAAGAGTGACAGTAACTCTCTACCTCTCCCCTCAGATTGGGCCAATAGAACCTATCTCTAATCAATCAAAAAGTTCTGTCTGTTCCCAGATGGCCATGTTCATCGTGTAATGACACTAGAACAGTAGAACGATGTTTTTCCGGGACAAACAGCTGCCACCTTTCCTCCTTGTCTCCAGCCGGGCAACGCCTGTACAGCACTCCATCTCTGTTTTGCAACCGATCCCATTCTCGATGCATGATCTTTGCTCCTTTTATGTGACTCTTCATTAACAGTCCAGGATCCTGCTTGTTCAAGGCCTGTAACGCCAACTGACCCAATGGGTCCTACTCTTGGTCCCTTTTCAAATCTCTCTTGGACAGTTGAGGCAGGCCTTCTCCTCTTACTTGTGTCAGTCCACAGTAACGCCTTGGTATGCTAGATGGGTGGACTCCTAGATGTTCGGTAGCCACTCCTCCTTTCATCTTCTGGTCTAGTCCCCGACACAAGGCCCACACTCCTTCTTCTGTCACATAAGCCCATTCCCCTGATTCCTCTTCTCTTCTACGAGGCCTGCAAGATAAAGCATCCACATCCCGGTTCCCAATTCCGGGCTGGTACTTCAGGCTGTACCGAAATCCTGCCAAAGCTGCTAGCCACCTGTGTCCTGTGGCATCCAGTTTTGCTGTGGTCAGAACAAAATTTATGGGATTGTTGTCCGTCTTGGCAATGAACTCAGCTCCATACAAATAGTCTCTCAACTTATCCACCACAGTCCACCAAATTCCAATTTGTGCACAGGGTAGTTCTTCTCTGATGGGGTGAGGCCTCTACTTACATAGGCTACTGGTCTCAATCCCCCCTTCTGTTCCTTATACAGCACTCCTCCAAGGCTTTCTCTACTGGTGTCTACATGTAGCTCATAAGGCAGGCTAGGATCAGCGTAGGCCAAAACTGGAGCCTCTGTGAGACTTTTCATTAATTGCCAAAATGCTCTTTCACATAGAGGAGTCCATTGACTCTGGACAGACTCTCCTTTTTTCCGAGCATCACTCTTCTTGGGTTTCACTCCTTCTTCTTCCTCTCCCGTGACCGCTTGCAATAACTCATTAAAAGGCCTGGCAATCTTAGTGTAGTTGGCCACAAATCTTCGGTAGTAGGAGCAAAAACCTAGGAAAGATCTTAACTCGGTTACAGTTCTTGGTCTAGGCCAGGTATAGGGATGAGCCGAACACCCCCGGGTTCGGTTCGCACCAGAACCCGTGAACGGACCTAAAGTCTGTGCGAGCATATGAGCCCTATTAGTTACAATGGATGCGAACGTTCGAAATCAAAAGTGCTAATTTTAAAGGCCTATATGCATGTTATTGTCATAAAAAGTGTTTGGGGACCGGGTCCTGCCCCAGGGGACATGTATCAATGCAAACATTTTTTTTTTTTTAAAACGGACGTTTTTTTCAGGAGCAGTGATTTTAATACTGCTTAAAGTGAAACAATAAAAGTGTAATATTCCTTTAAATTTCGTACCTTGGCGGTGTCTATAGTATGCCTGTGAAGGGGTGCATGTTTCCTGTGCTTAGAACTGTCCCTGCACAAAGTGTCATTTTTGCAGGAAAAAAAAGCTTTTTAAAATCACTCGCGGCTAATGAATTGACGGCTCCCGTAACACAGAGAACAGTCATTCATTGAAAGCCATTGATAAAAAAAAGTCATTGATAATAAATAAAGTGTGGGGGTCCCCCCAAATTCAATAACCAGGTCCTTCAGGTCTGCTATGGATATTAAGGGGAACCCCAGCCAAAAAAAAAATGGCGTGGGGTCCCCCTCAAAATCCATACCAGACCCTTATCCGAGCACGCAACCTGGCCGGCCGCAGGAAAAGAGGGGGGGACGAGAGCGCCCTCCACTCCCTCCTGAACCGTGGCCATTGGTTGTGGGGGTCTGCGGACGGGGGGGCTTATCGGAATCTGGAAGCCCCCTTTAACAAGGGGACCCCCAGATCCCGCCCCCCCCCCTGTGTGAAATGGTAAGGGGTACAAAAGTACCCCTACCATTTCACCAAAAATTTTCAAAAATTGTAAAAATGACAGGAGACGGTCTTTGACAATTCCTTTATTAAAATCTTCTTTCTTCTGGTCTTCCTTCTTCCTTTCTTCATCCTTCGGTTTCTTCATCTTCTCCTTCCGGCATCTTCTTCCATCTTCTTCTTCCATCATCTCTTCCTCCGATCCGCTTCTTCTTGCTCTGGTCTTCTTGTCTGGCATCTTCTTCCACGGCGTCCGGGTCTCTTCTTGGGCCGCTCCGCGCAGTGGGAGGCTCCCGCTGTGTGAGGCTTCCCTGCGTCTGACATGTCTTTAATAACGGAGGGCAGGGCCACCTGGTGACCCCGCCCCCCTCTGACCTCGTGCGTCAGGTTCAGATAAGCCCCCCGCCCGCAGACCCCACACAACCAATGGCCAGGGTTGTGGGGAAGAGGCCCTTGTCCTCATCAACATGGGGACTGACATGTCTTTTATAACGGAGGGCGGGGCCACCTGGTGACCCCGCCCCCCTCTGACCTCGTGCATCAGATTCCGATAAGCCCCCCGCCCGCAGACCCCCACAACCAATGGCCAGGGTTGTGGGGAAGAGGCCCTTGTCCTCATCATGGGGACAAGGTGCTTGGGGGGTCTCAGACCCCCAAAGCACCCTCCCAATGTTGAGGACATGTGGCCTGGTACGGTTCAGGAGGGAGGGGGGGGCCGCTCTCGTCCCCCCCTCTTTTCCTGCGGCCTGCCAGGTTGCGTGCTCGGTTAAGGGTCTGGTATGGATTTTGAGGGGGACCCCATGCCATTTTTTTTTTGTCCGGGGTTCCCCTTAAAATCCATCCCAGACCTCAAGGGTCTGGTATAGATTTTGAGGGGGGACCCCACGCCATTTTTTTTTTTGGCTGGGGTCCCCCTTAATATCCATAGCAGACCTGAAGGGCCTGGTTATTGAATTTGGGGGGACCCCCACGCTTTTTTTTTTTTTTTTATCAATGACTTTTTTTTTATCAATGGCTTTCAATGAATGACTGTTCTCTGTGTTACGGGAGCCGCCAATTCATTAGCCGCGAGTGATTTTAAAAAGCTTTTTTTCCTGCAAAAATGACACTTTCTGCAGGGACAGTTCTAAGCACATGAAACATGCACCCCTTCACAGGCATACTATAAACACCCCCCAGATGTGATACTGCAATGCTGTACTAATAGCATGCACACACTAATCCCCAGAATCACAGCACATAATGTCAGCAGTCAGCACACTGACACTGACGATGGAACACAACACAATATACGAAGCTGCCGGCGTGGCGGCCTTTTATACTGTGGGGCGTATACTAAACCCCCTGAGCTATAATTGGCCACAGGCATCCTGCCTCATCAACTGCCATACCTCTTTATTAAACCACCGGTCTCCTGGTAGCCTCAGAACTGTGGTTTTCTCCAATCGGCTCCCATACTCCTAGCTCCATTTGGTCGCCGTAGCTGAGTCCATGACCTCTTCTACTCTGGACTCATCAACTGATCTGCTCGTGCACCCCTGATGGGTTATCTCGGTGGGACCTCCAAATGTGGCGGTACCCCGTGAGGGCTACTGATTAATGCTATATCCCACTGGCTACCCCGACTCTGCAAATCCCCTCTTACCTCTGACACCTTGGGTTCCCTTCTGTAATGGGATATTATCAAATGAGAAACTCACACAATGTCACTGAACCACTCAGAAAGTTTACTAGAGTGAATATTAAACACAATGAACAATGTGATTAAACACAAACAATAAATGATAGTTGATAACAATCGGTATAGATATGCAAACTGTGGATTCAATAATCACCGTAGGGAGTATATGTAAACAGGTGTACAGTGGGACAAATGTTCAATAATCTCCAAGACCTATATTAAACACCTTCCCACTGAAGCCTCAATACACACACCAAATTGCAATGTAATGTTTCTCACAATTAATAATACAATACAATATTTAACCTGTACTCAAGAGCTCCCCCTAGGTTGTAATTCAATGTTCAAACTACAAAGTCAAACCGTGATGCTTTGCAAAAGATGATAAAAGTTCCTTGACTCCAGATATCTTCAGCTAGCCTGTAGTTTAAACTGTAGTATTTGTAATCAGGGAAGTGGGGGAAAGCAAGCTGTAGGATAAATGGTGCATTGATAACTGTTTAACTGAAGAAATATGGCACTTGTAACTTCCTTTTGTATGTGTTAGTGTAATACAGTACTGACTTTACAGCACAGGGAATAACAAACCCCAGAGTTCAGCTGTATATGGCCTGTGAATAAGTAGAATAACTTCTGTGGAACTACAAAATTCACCAGCAGTCTGTAAATAACTCACTCAGCAAACAGTGCACTTTACTGAAATGGGTACGTGCCCTCTCACCACAATAAACTCAGAGGCTGTGAGGCTCTGCCTGGACTCTCCTCCTGATGTTTCAGTCTGATGAACAGATGGCGCCGCAATGCTGTACCACTCCTTTGGATGGTTGAAATGCAGGAAACCTCCAGATGCCCTGGTTCTGCAAACCGCTCCGCTTACTAGGCCGGCACGGCTGTACTCTGAAGCACCTCAGAGGCTGTCAATCCCGCTCTGCGCTGTATAGGCCGCAGTCTCCTGGTCACACACACAGACCTCCTGTTGGCAGGTATTAAATGGCATCCAGAGAGAGCGAAAGATGGCCGTGCTGTTTCTTTTATCATTGCTCCCAGTATGCAGTTCTGCGCGCTTTGCATTGTCTGTATTGTAGTTCAGGGCTGATCCAGCTAACAGAGTCACTTCCTCCTCCAAACTACTTCTCCCACAATGCTTTGCAGCGCTGCTTCTCAGGAATTAAAAGAAAGTCCTAACAGCAGTAAAAGGACAATAGAGGGAGTGCATTGCTGGCTCCCTCTAGTGAAAATGAATTCCTAATCTGGTTTTAAATTTAAAAAAAATATCTAGCCAAGGGTTTGCTAATATAAGGCATATGCCTTATATTAGCAAACCCTTGGCTACATCAAAAAAATATCTAGCCAAGGGTTTGCTAATATAAGGCATATGCCTTATATTAGCAAACCCTTGGCTACATCATTTTTTCAAATTTAAAACCAGATTAGGAATTCATTTTTTTGTACCTACCTAGAATTAAGCTTCAATCATGAAGTGCATTGGTTATGTTATTCTTCATAATACGTTGTACATCACAACTCACACAGAGTCTAACAAAAATAGCCAAGCAGACATTGCTGGCCACAAGTTGTGATCACACTCTCATTGACCTTTCTGGCCAGAAGGGCACCCTAATTTGGTGGAGTGGGGAAAGGTGAAAGTTGGTTGTCAGGCAACCAACACATCTTATATACATTAGGCTGTAATAGAAGTGGCCAATTTCCTTCTCATGTACCACAGATGGCAGTGAGGTAAAAAAAAATATATAAAAATATAAGTCACTTTAAAGTCCTATTACTTTATACATGTGCAGTGGAACAGTGTGGACGGGCTTTTGTGCACTTTAGAACTGAATCTCTCCAGTAAGTCTTTTGAAATCCAAAAGCAGCTGAAGCAAGTAAAATGCAGGTCAACTGCACCTGCAACAAAGTGTAAATGATCTCAAAAGCATATCAAACAGATGCCAAAGCAATTTGGACACATGCCCTAATCAGCCAGTCAGTAACGGAATAATACATGCAAATAGGCTAGTATTATCTGTGTAGTTTTTGTAATCTTGCCTCTGGGGAGTTTTCACTAGTTATAGGAGCGCTAGTGTGATGTGGGCCTTATTTGATTGGGCAGAGCCCAATTGTATGGGCATGTTCAAAATGCAGAAGCCAAAATCAACACATAGACATCTTTCTTTTATTCTGAAAGCTCCAAACTGATGAGAGTTAAAAGCTGATTAGATGGTATGAGATACTGTATACCATTTCAGTAAAACATACCTATTCCAGCAAAGCTGATAACTTCATAACTTTGATCATGGTCTTCTTTGTCTTCCACATCATTTTCTGCATGCAAATCTGTTGACAGGTCTTTATCTGAGTTAATGCCAAGCTGCTGCAGAGCCTGTTCCAGATTATCCTTGGAGATTGTGTTTGAGATGTTTGGCCGATGATGCAAGTGAAGTTTTTTCAGGATGTTCTGTTTGGCTATTTCCAGGAGTATTTCTTTCTCAGCCTTTTCTATGGTCTGGGTGAATACTCTGCATGATGAGCAGGACAGTTCTGTCAGTGATGCCAGCAAAGCGACCAGCAAGAGAGGCCAAATAATTCCAACTGTCATAATGTTATCTGCAGGGAAGAAAAAAAGCCAAACAGAATACAGGTAAATTAATACAAAACTAGGCATGAGTGAATCTGCTGGGTTTGATTTGCAGAGAGTTCATCGAATCCGGCTGGAAATCTGCGGAACCCGAACTTGGCTGCAAACCCCAGGGAAGTCTGTTGGGAGGAATCTTAATTCTAAATTCTGGCAATTTGTAGGACTAATGCCACGTACACACGAGCGGAATTCCTGTCGGAAAAATCTTGGATGGTTTTTCCGATGGAATTCCACTCAAGCTTGGCTTGCATACACATGGTCACACAAAAGTTCGCTGAACGTTTGACCGCCAAGAACACGGTGACGTACAACACTACGACGAGCCGAGAAAATTAAGTTCAATGCTTCCGAGCATGCGTCAAATTGTTTCTGAGCATACGTAGGAATTTTGCGCATCGGAATTGGTACAGACGATCAGAATTTCAGATCGGAACTTTTTTTTTTTTTAAATTGAGAACATACTCTCAGTCTTTTGCTGGTTGGAATTCCGCTAGCAAAAGTCAGATGGAGCATATACACGGTCGCAATTTCGGACCAAAAGCTCTCATCAGACTTTTTCTGGCAGAATTTCCGCTCGTGTGTACGGGGCATAATAAACAAGCCAGTGTCAAAAAGGCATGGTGGATAATTACCTAAAAATAAATATTAAATACTGTATGTAAGCGGAGGGAGGGTCCTTTTATGCAACTTCGGAAGTGACATTAAAGAAACAGCAATCCTTTAATTTGTATTCTTGGGAGACGTCTTAGGTGTTACAGATCAGTACAATTTTTACAGACAGTGTCAGTGGCACCATGTTGTGGTATGACATATATTGGATGTATATTTGATTTTTTTGACTTTTACATTTAGCTATGCTTAAATACTTTAGCAGCTACCCAATCTAAATAATTTCATCTTGGAAAAAAAGCAGTAATAGGCCTGATCTGGTCAGTGGAAATAGCTAAAAAATGTACTCTTATAAAAATAAAGCTAACGTCCTCAAAGTAATACAAATTGTCCAGTGAGCATCTTTTCTTTTCTCACAGTACCACACTGCATTGTCTTAAACATTTAATAAAATGTCAAAATAGAGTACACAAAAACACTTCTAAACCACAACCCAAACCCCCTCCTATCCAAAAAATAAAAAGAGACAAGGCAGGTTTTTTCTTGCAAAAAAAAAAACAGAGTGTATTATCTGTGAGAAAAAGGACACAAATATTGTTCAGTGGCTGTAGAGTATGTTTAGGTAGATTGGTTAAGCTTCAATATGAGAGGGGGAGATAAGGCAGGTTTTATCCTGAAATAAACATTAGAGTGTATTTTTCAAGGCGCAACAGCCACAAATATTGTACAGTGGCTGGACTGTATGTATGTAAGCAACTTGAATAGGCTGTAATATAAGGAGGAGAGATGAGGTAGGTTTTATGTTATACAGTGGCTAATCAGTGCAGCTCCAGAAGGCATCAGCATCATCTGGAGTTGCTAAAACAGCTATACTATAACCACCCCCATGTCTTCCTCTCTTAAGCCTTGTATACACTACTACCAGCGGGTGGAACAAAAAAAAATGACAGCTCAGGTCGGAGCTGCTGTACTTACAATCCGATGTTAGTGTAGCAATCTCCCCTGTCGTGCTATTGTGTTCTGACAAGGGGACGCCCCCACCAGAACACTACAGTCAGGCTGAGAGGAAATTCTACGGTCAAGGGAAAGGACAGAAAGCAGCAAAAATCAAGATCCTTTTGGCCATAGGCCGCCCAACTTTCCCCAAATAATGAACATTAAAGTAAACAAAATTACAGAAATCCTAAAAGGAGAGTTATACATAGATTTTGAGGTTATATGGGGAGAATAGAGAACACTGAATCATACATGGTAAAGAACTGGTGAAACCCCCTTCCTTTAATTTGTGGCCTGGGTGATCCCACGTTAACATATTTCTACCAGTCATCTTTTTTCTGTTTTGATGTGTTACAATTTTTTTACTGATTTACTTTACATTTATGGTATGTTATTAAGTCAAGCAAACATGATTAGGGATGGCAATGAAAACTGGGTAAAAATAATGACAGCTGGGAAGGGGGCCTCAATTGGAATTTGTGGGGCTTCCATTTTAGTGTCAGACTCATTTAAGCCCCCTTTTGCCTTTTCCTGTGAGTCTTTCTCCAGGGACAAGAGGAGAAGGGCAGGCAGCAGCAAAAATTAAGCATACACTTACACATCCCATTAGAGAGGGAAAAAGAGGGTAGCCCATTTTAGGGCCCCCTTGCCCCCATGCGATTGTGGCAGTTTAAAGTTCCCCCCTGGGCTTGTTTCTATTGGGGGAACCTGATAGGTCAGCTGAGGTCTGTTGCTGAGTGGCCTTCTGGTGGCTTTGAAAAGGTCAGCCAGGATAGGTCAGCAGCAGGGATGAGCTTTATGTTCGAGTCAAACTCATGTTCTACTCGAACATTGGCTGTTCCCCGAACAGCGAACAATTTTGGGTGTTCTCTGCACTAATTTTAAAGGCTTATATGCATGGTATTGTCATAAAAAGTGTTTGGGGACCTGGGTCCTGCCCCCAGGGGACATGTATCGATGCAAAAAAAAGTTTTAAAAACTTAAGTTTTTTCGGGAGCAGTGATTTGCTTAATGCTTAAAGTGAAACAATAAAAGTGTTATATACCTTTAAATTTCGTACCTGGGGGGTGTCTATAGTATACCTGTAAAGGGGCGCATGTTTCTCGTGTTTAGAACAGTCTGACAGCAAAATGACATTTCTAAAAGAAAAAAAGTAATTTAAAACTACTCGCGGCTATAATGAATTGTCTGTCCGCAATACACATAAAAGTTCATTGATAAAAACGGCATGGGGATTTCCCCACGGAGGAACCCCGAGCCAAAATTAAAAGAAAAATGCGTGGGGGTCCCCCTAAATTTCATATCAGGCCCTTCAGGTCTGGTATGGATATTAAGGGGAACCCTGCGCCAAACTTTAAAAAAAAAATGGCGTGGGGGTCCCCCTTAAAATCCATACACTAAAATTATCACTTTTTATTATTCTTGTTCATGTCCCATAGACTTTAATGGTGTTTGCGTGTTCAAACAAATTTTTTGCCTGTTCGCATGTTCTGGTGCGAACCGAACAGGGGGTGTTCGGCTCATCCCTAGTCAGCAGAGGTTAGCTGACCTTGGACAACCTTCCAGAAGGTCACCAGAACTGAAGGGCCTGGTATGGAATTTAGGGGGACCCCCGCGCATTTTTTTTTTCATTTTGGTTCGGGGTTCCCCTGTGGAGCCGTTTTTATCAATGAACTTTTATGTGTATTGCGTACCGACAATTCATTATAGCTGGGAGTAGTTTTAAATTACTTTTTTTCATTTAGAAATGTAATTTTGCTGTAAGACTGTTCTAAACATGGGAAACATGTGCCCCTTTACAGGCATACTATAGACACCCCCCAAGTCCGAAATTTAAAGGAATATTACACTTTTATTGTTTCACTTTAAGCATTATTAAAATCACTGCTCCCAAAAAAACGTCATTTTTTAAAACTTTTTTTGCATTGATACATGTCCCCTGGGGCAGGACTCAGGTACCCAAACACTTTTTATGACAATACCATGCATATAAGCCTTTAAAATTATCACTTTTACACTGGTTACTAGTCAATGACTAAGTTTAATTATATAGAAAACAGGTTTTCTCTCTGACTTTACCCAGTCTAGTAGAGGGAGTCGGCTGTGGGCGATAGCCATTGGGCTGACTTCTTCTATATATACTTTTGATACCGTTTTCTAACTGTATTCTTTCTGTGTTGTTCACTGTTACAATGTTTTTTTTCTTTTTTCTTTTTGGAAAATGTCAATAAAAATATTTTCAACACTAAAATTATCACTTTTGATTATTCATGTTCGTGTCCCATAGACTTTAATGGTGTTTGCGTGTTCAAACTAATTTTTTGCCTGTTCGCATGTTCTAGTGCAAACCGAACGGGGGGTGTTCGGCTCATCCCTAGTCAGCAGGGGTTAGCTGACCTTGGACAACCTTCCAGAAGGTCACCAGGGGCTTATATTAATATAAGAAGCTATCTGAGGGGAATTTTTGCCAGTCTCCAGAGTGGGTTTTTGGAAAAGCTCCCCCTCCTAACCCCCAATCGCTCAAAGTTATGATGGCTTGATTCTCAGTGTCTGAGCTATGTTAATGATATTGGTATAATTCTGCTGGTTAAATGATTTAAAGTTGTCAGTTTTAATGTGAAGTTGTTGAAACCAATAAACAAGACCGTGGCCTATTTTAGCTAAAATAAAGTTGTGTGTTGTATTCTTTATTAATAAAGAAAAAACACGTTTGGAGTTTGTTAGTACCTGCTGCCTACAATTTTAGGTTATCCACCTTTTTCACACTGAAGCCTTGAAACTCAAAGCAGCCAACACTCACCCCACCACCTTCTGTAACAACCTTTCCCATGCCAAGTTTGTTGCCTGACCAGAAATAATGTGTCCTCAAACTCCCAGTACCTACATGCCAGCTTGCCAGTTCAACTGATTTCATACCAGCTGGCAAAAACAGCCCCCTTCCTCTAGTTCATAGCCTTGGGCATGTCCCACATTAACTTTTTTCCACCCGTCTTTTTTTTTTTTTTTTTTTAAAACAGTATTTACAGATTTACTTGATTTGTTTAATTACCTTTCTTTAAATTTGTATCTACTGAGGCCATCCTAGTCATGGGCAAGTAAGCATGGGTATGTAAGGCTTTAACTAAAACACTTACACATTTTCATTCAAATGGGTGTCAAGGATGTATCACTGGGTGGAGGTGGCCCAATATGCAATTGAGGCACTAGCCTGACCTGTTGAACACTTCATGTCATAGAGGGCCTTGAGTACAACAGGGGGAAATTGAGAAGATTACTTTTAATACACCGAATCAGACCTGGATCACAGAGGGCTACCAAACACCCACTGTAGATATTACTGATAAAATCAATCAATACATTTATGTTGTATACTGTACATTTAACGAATGCTGGCTGTACATGGCTTGAATGTTGATGGTTCCTGCTGAATGGGCCAAAAATGTAGCATTTGGTGGCTGCATTGGCACCTCCTGTCTCAACAAAGTTTGATCTGAAAATTGAAGGCTCCAGGGGGAAAATTCTTGGCCAAACAGCAGTGGCGTACTAAGTGGGGGGTGGGCCGCCACGGGTGCCACACACTGGGGGGGTGTCAGGCCAGCACCCTCCCCCTCCGCAACTGAAGTGGAGACAGCGCTGTGGGTTAGGCAGCGGCACCGCTTGGTGACAGACCAAACAGGGAGAGCCCTAGGCAGCCAGTGGCTTTGCAGTGCACAGACCCCCCTACAGTACAGACCCCCCCTTCAGACAACTGTCGGCACAGTGACCCGGGACCCTGCGCAACTATCCACTTTTCTCTGTGGTCGTGGTTCTGATCAGTTTCGGCAGCGGCTGTCACGGCCGAGCAGAGTGAAGCCACCTCCCCCTCCTCCTGCATGCACAGCACTGTGTAGACATAAAGAGCGAAGAGGAGGCGGCTTCACCCTGCTCGGCTGTGGCAGCCGCGGTGCTGCCGAGACTGATCAGAGCCATGACCATGGAGAGAAGGTGATCGTTGCGCCGGGTCCTGGGTCACTGTGCCGACAGGTGTCACTTGGGTGTGGCACGCACCTCCCACCCTGCAATGCCACTGTCTCGGGCTCTCCATGTGTGTTTTCTGAGGTACATAATGGGTCTGAAGGGGGGGGTCTTTACTGTAGGGGGGTCTGTGCACTGTAGGGGGTTCTGTACTGTAGGGGGGTCTTTACTGTGGGGGGGGTCTTTACTGTAGGGGGGTCCTGCACTGTAGGGGGGTCCTGCACTGTAGGGGGGTCTGTGCACTGTAGGGGGTTCTGTACTGTAGGGGTCCTGCACTGTAGGGGGTCTGCACTGTAGGGGGGTCTGTAGTGTAGGGAGGTCTGCACTGTAGGGGGGGTCTGCATTGAAGGGGGGTCTGCACTGTTGGGGGTCTGTACTGTAGGGGGGTCTGCACTGTAGGAGGAGGGGTCTGTACTGTAGGGGGGTTCTTCACTGTAGGGACGTCTGCACTGTAGGGGCGTCTGTACTTAAGGGAAGGAGTCTGTACTGTAGGGGGGTCTGTACTGTAGGGGGGTCTGTACTGTAGGGGAGGATTCTGTACTGTAGGGGGGGTTTGCACTGTAGGGGGGAGGGGTCTGTACTGTAGGGGAGTCTGCACTGTAGGTGGAGGGGTCTGTACTGTAGGGGGGTCTGCGCTGTAGGGTGGAGGGGTCTGTACTGTAGGGGGGTCTGCACTATAGGGAAGGATTCTACTGTAGAGGAGGATTCTGTACTGTAGGGGGGTATGTACTGTAGGGGGGTCTGTACTGTAGGGAGGGGGTCTGCACTGTAGGGGGATCTGCACTGTAGGGGGTCTGTGTAACATGCAGGGGGTCCAGAGCTGTGGGGGGCTGTGTAATGTAAAGGGGTGCAGAGGTACAAGGGCCGTGTAATGTAAAGGGGTCCAGAGGTTCAGGGTGCTGTCTAATGTAAAGGGGTCCAGAGATGCAGGGTGCTGTGCAATGTAAACGGGTCCAGAGGTACAAAGGCTGTGTAATGTAAAGAGGTCCAGAGGTTCAGGGTGCTGTGTTATGTAAAGGGGTCCAGAGGTTCAGGGTGATGTGTTATGTAAAGGGGTCCAGAGGTACAAGGGTTGTGTAATGTAAAGGGGTCCAGAGGTGCAGGGTGCTGTATAATGTAAAGAGGTCCTTAGGTGCAAGGTCCTGTGTAATGTAAAGGGGTCCAGAGGTGCAGGGTGCTGTATAATGTAAAGGGGTCCAGAGGTGAAGGGTGCTGCGTAATGTAAAGGGGTCCAGAGATGCAGGGTGCTGTGTAATGTAAAGGGGTCCAGAGGGGCAGTTGTAGAGAGGGGGTACACAGTAGTGACAAAAAGATATTGAAGGATGCAGAGGTATGCAGGGGGCACAGTGGGGTGTTTTTACATTTTAAGGTGGGGTGAGGGGTACCATATATAGGATCCGCCCCGGGTGCCAAATGCTCTAGGTACACCCCTGCCAAACAGTGACTGAAGTCATTCAGATTTAGTCACTGTTCAGATAAATTGATAGCTGCAGGAGCAGAAGCTGTCAGATTACAATAGACAGAAGGAGAGATTCCTCCATTCACATTTGATGTTGATGGGGGAATCTATCAATTTCCAGGCTGAACAAGAGAAATAACAACATGTATGTCTAGCCTAAGAAAAGACCTAACACAAGTGTATCCAGAAGTGATCACCACAGATAATCACTGGCTGTGCAGTGAGTTGTGAATAGCTGCGGTTACCAGCAACCTGTTATTATAGTGAATGGGGCCGGCAGCCGCACCTACCTTCATAGCTGCACAGGAGATTCCTGCCTCTACAATTCAGACTGGCTTAAAGCGGAGCTAGACCCTAAAGTGGAACTTCCGCTTATCGGATTCCTCCCCCCCCTCCGGTGCCACAATTGGCACCTTTCAGGGGGAGGGGGGTGCAGATACCTATATAATCCAGGTATCTGCCCTACCCCTATCCGAAGATGCTTGCCCCTATCCGCAGATGACGCCCCCCCCCCGTTGTGTCTTGGGAAACACACAGTTCCCAGGACACAACGGGGACCAATAAAGACGCGCAGCGCGACTCACGCATGCGCAGTAGGGAACCGGGCAGTGAAGCCGTTGCGGCTTCACTTCCTGATTCCCTGACAGAGGATGGGGGCGGGGGCAGCCGAGAGACGAGCGGTTGCTCGTCATCTTCTGCCGACACCGCTGGAACCTGGAACAGGTAAGTGTCCATTTATTAAAAGTCAGCATCTGCAGTATTTGTAGCTGCTGACTTTTAATATTTTTTGTTCAGGTGGAGCACCTCTTTAACTCGCTGGTGTGAATGTAGCCTTAAAGAGCTAGCTATTAATCAGTTGTTGCAGACACATATTAGCTCCTAAAAGGATTTATGAGTGTACAGATCTGTAAACAGAGGTAGAGTACATAAGAAAATGTATCCCAGCGTTGCAATTCAAAGATCTGAAGTATAGTTTGTTACAGTTGATGTAAACCTGTAGGCAGGTTAAAATCTATTGATCTTAGGGAGCTAGCATCTGGCCCAGGCTAGGGGGAAAGGTTTAAGTTTTGTAAGCTCATTTCTCTGGCTTTTTGGTCCTAGCCTTCCCACTTGTGCTATAAAAAGAGGGAAGGCTGAGATCTGAGCCCATCTTGTTGGTTCTGTTCCTGCTCACGCTCAAAGTACTGGGACTGCTGCACCTTGCAGTCAGCTAGAGGCACCGGGATTGACAGAAGACATCCAAGCCATGGAGAATTCCAGGATGGACTATCACCTCATGCAGGCCCTTCATATCTAGTATAACTTTTAAGTGCAAAGAAAAATGGCATGAGCAATTTTAATTTAAGGGGGAACCCCATGCACAAATCGAGAACAAAAAACGATAGATCCAACAAAAATCCATATCAGACCCTTATCCATGCATGCAGCCTGGCAGGCTAGAAAAGAGGGGGAAGAGCATGCCCTTCCTAAACAACACCATTTTATTTATGTATTTTAATTTTTGTTTTTATTTGTGTTTGGTTTACATGCAGGAAGCCAGCAGGTGGAGCTCTAGGTTCCTTTGCACATTTACCAAGTTAATCTTAAAGCGGTTCTGCACTGTGTTCGATTTTTTTATTTTTTTTTGTCTAATGTGCTGTAATGTGCTTGGCATAATTTGTACTCACCTGTTTGAGTTCTTGGTCTTCTTGCTTCTGGTTTTCGTCCGGAATGTGAACTTTTAAAACCTCTTCGTGACGGCTTCCATCTTCAGTGTGGGCACCTGAAACCACACAGGTCCCTTTCTTCCGGGTTGCTGGCCCACAATCCACCTGTGTATTTTCGCCGATCTCGCGCATGCGCAGTAACGCCGCCGACAACAGCTCAGGTTGCCATCACAACGGGCGCTAATCCCGCAAGATTTCGCCTTGGGACCCCCGCAAAGTCTCCTGGGATTGATCCCAGGAGACACAGCGAGATAGCCCACAAGACACAGCGCCAGGTCCCAGAAGACAATGCGAACTGGAAGGAAGTGACGACGATCCCCGCAGAGAGCCCGCCCACCCCCGCAGGGAGAAGAACACAGATGAAGCCATCATTCAAGGTAAGTGTAAAAGATGCAGAATTGAACTATCAATTCTGTCATCTTGAATGCTAGGGAAGCCATAGAGACATAGTCCTATGGTTGTGTGCAGAACCGCTTTAACTGCTTTCCTGACAAAATGTATCCTACTGCTATGTTTTTTAGACAACAGAAGATGACCAGAATAAACGGTGATAACACATGCAAAAATAGGAGACGATATTTAAAATTCTGTAGATTTTGTTAAAATGTAGCCATTATGGTAAAATGTATTTGGAGTCAATGGAAAAGTCAAAATCTAGCAGTTTTGGTGTTTGACAAGGTTCTTATTCATTTAAGTCATGGTATATTTAGTAGTAGTTACATTCAACTGGATTTGTTCGGTAATGATGTTCAACATTACTGAATATGTGCCTTTTGCTGGTTTTAGAGTGCAATGGGCTTTGAAGGACATATTTACTTCTAGTTATTTATGCACTGTGGGTTTCATTTTTATTTTCCATTGTCTGCAAAATAATGAGGCTAATAAGGTCCTGGATAGGTTCTTTGAACCTTGCCCCCACCCCACTCAGTGGACGTGACATTTGACTCCAGAATACCTGTTCTTATGTCAAAATATTTGCTATTCATAAGCATCATGGAGAACTAGAGGCAAATTACGGAGGTTACAGGAACTGAGAGACCTATTTTCGCATTTGCTAGACTGTAAAGTCAGCAGACAGCTTCATTACCTTTCTCATACATATTATGAGCATGGTAACAAGTGTGACAGGATGCTCGCCAGGGCCATATACGGAAACGCAGGGCTCAGACATATGTACATAAACTTCAATCTCCTACTGGAGTGGCTGTCCTCACTGTTCTGTGGTTGTTATGCTGACCTTTACTCCTTGGATGCCAAGCTGACGCCTGAGGCACGAGCCGCTAGATTGTCCGGTATTCAGGAATACCTGATTACCTCTGGCCTCCCACCCCTGTCTGAGGAACAACGGACAACTCTGGAGTTCCCCATCGTACCCTCCAAAATCGAAGTGACGGTGAAGTCCCTGCCCAGTGGGAAGAGTTCCAGCCCGGACGGGTATACTAAGGCTTATAATATCACTTTCCTTCCCATATTACTCGGCCCTATGTGTAGTTATTTTAATGCAATAGCTAAGGGGCACAAGATCCCCCCTGAAGCATTGTTAGCTCACATCACGGTACTCCTGAAACAAGGTAAGGTTCCCACTTTAGCGCACAATTACCGCCCAATCTCCCTATTGAATATAGATGTAAAAATTCTGGCAAAGATCTTGGCAAACCACATTAAACACCTAATACCTGACATTGTACACCCTGACCAAATGGGATTTATTGAAGGTCGCAAAGCATGGGACAATTCCCTTAGGGCTATTCACCTTATCCATTGGGCTTGCACCCGCCCGGAGCCAATTCCTTACCTTATTTTATCGACATCGCGTGGACTGGTCTTTTTTGCGGGCAGTCCTGGAAACCATGGGGTTGGGTCCGCATATGCTGACCTGGATTATGGCTTTCTATTCAGCACCCAGCGCCCAGGTCAAGGTGAACAGCCTTTTCTCTTCCAGTTTCCTGATTCAGAACGGCACGAGACAGGTGTGCCCCCTTTCGCCCTCTTATTTTCACTTATCCTAGAACCCTTGCTGCGATCGATCCGGGCTAACCCAGATATTAGGGGTTGACGGTCGGGAATACTGAGCATAAATTGTTGGCTTATGCTGATGATGTGTTATTCCACCTCATGGAGCCCCTGGTCTCGTTGCCAAACCTAATGAAGGAACTCCAAAGGTTTGGGGCACTCTCTAACTTTAAGATTAACTACTCTAAATCTGAGATTTTACCAATTGTGCTCTCTCCATCACTAGCAAGCAGTTTACAAGCAAGCGTTCCCCTTCATTTGGGCTAAGTCCTTCATAAAATACTTGCCAGTGGGACGGACAAGTTCTCTGAAAATAAGGTGTATGGGGGAGGAGCCACCCGCTGATGTCAACCGCTGCTGACCTGCATTTCCCACACCGCTGGATTGTATCCTGTAATGCGTTCCTTATGAGGATGTTTTTGAGTAACCCTTTTTACAATAAAGGCGTTTTTATTAGCCAAACAGTGAGCACTTAGATCCTTTCTTGTTTCACCCTATTCATGTCCTGGGGAAATCGAGTGGAGTTCCTGGCTCTTTCTGGAAGACATACCCCATTCTTGGGACCTGTGCATTTGACCATCTGTTAGCTCAATGGTATATTAATAGAGGTGAGCGAAGCGAGTGCTCTGGAGGTGGAGGGTCTGTCACCATTGTTTCCTGATCTGTGCCTGCCATGTGGAAGTCTTTTGGTGTTTGCTGGGACCCTTAGTCCTCGCCTTTTTTTCTGTTTTGGACCTTTTATTGAACTTTTAATGAATTGTTCTTATAATTTAATATTTTTCATGGGCTGCACCTTGTTTTTGCTATTTACAGATGGTACCTGTGCCCTTACCCAGCACCTTTTTTCAACAATCACAAGTATACTAACCAAATTTGTGTGGGGGTGCATGGAGACCTTGAAAAGCCATGAGAGTGCTGAGGTGCTCAAAAAAGACAGGAGGCTTAGTAATACCCGGTATTAGGTGGTATTATAGAACCATCGTTCTCCAGCAAATTCTAAACTGACGGTTTCACACCTGGTCTAGGCTATGGGTTCCCTTGGAAAAGTGTTTAGCAGGCAATAACCTGGCATATGCCCTGTGGCTGCCGGGGGAACACAGGGGGTTGTCTGATGCTACTTCTCCATTGACGACCCAGGCTCTTAGAGTCTGTGATCGGGTTAATAAGTTACATTCTTATGCCCCCCCCCCTCTTTGTCTGCCCTGGCCCTGCTTGGGAGTTTTAGCTGGTTCCCCCCAGGGGAGAAGATTGCCTTCTTTGGAAAATGGGCCGATGATACCAATGTCAGTTGTGGTAAACTCCTGGAGAATGGTAGGCTTCCTTCATTGGAGGCCTTTCAGTCCATGGTAGTTTCCCCATGGACTCTTGGCAACATAAATAACTCTGTCGTTTTTTTTGCTACACAGGGATGCTACAATGCTACACTAACACCATTCAAACTCCTTTCATTGCTGATTAACCTATTCCCCATATGGTCTCTGAGTTATACCAGCTACTAGGTTCTGCTACCTCTGGTACTAAGCCTATTTACATTAGCAAATGGGAAAGGGACCTGGGGTTGGAATTCTCTGAGATGCAGCTGTTTTACCTGTATCAACTTACGCATTCCAGCTCTATTGAGTCGTGAACTCAAGAAATAAACTACAAGATACTGACACGCTGGTATAGGGTGCCTGCTGATCTTTCTCAGATCTATCCCTCCATCTCTGATTGATGCTGGAGAGGCTGTGGTCATCTTTGCACACTGCTGCACTTGTGGTGGGAATGCCGATGGTCAGACCCTTTTGGGAAGTGATTAAAGCCCAAATAAAGGACATACTGGACTTGGATATTCCTCTCTCCATTGCACTTTCTTTTCCACATCCCTCCAATAGCAGTAAGCCAATATAAGAAAAGTGTTTTGCCGCATCTCATGAATGCTGCTAGGTGCTTGCTCCCAGTTTATTGGAAGCATGTTCTTGTTCCTAGCCGCTAGAAGTGGCTTCGGAAGGTGCAGGAGACTAAGGAAGCAGAGGATTGGGTGGCGACCTGCAGGGGTGACGGGGATGTTTTAACTCCATTTGGGCACCATGGGTAGAACATACATCACAACCGAGACATAACCCGTCCAGCTTGGATGTTGCATTATTAGAGCTTGCTGGACCTTGGACAGCATGGTACTCCTGACTATCTTCTGGCCTTGGATGGACAATTTTTTACACTGTTCTCCTATCACGGTGGTGATCATTGGTATGAGACATCTTAATATTGAATGCCCTTTTTAATGGCGGCATGGGTGTGTATCTGTAGTAGAGGACTTTTTTCCCTCCTTCTTATTATTGTTTCTTTGTCCTTTTGTTCCTTCTTTTCTTCTTTATGTTCCTGACCTGAAAATGTTTTATTTTAAATATGCAGGCTGGCAGCATTGGCATGTTACCTTGTTATAAGAGATGGTCTCTCAGGTGGTAATTTTCCCTCTCCTCCCTGTTTTGGAGATCGGACCCATATGTGTGCACGTGTAGTCCTGCTCCTGTTTGTCCCTCGGCGGGACCCTTGTCATAGGAGGTTTGACGAAGGGCCTTTTAAAGGCCCCCTCCTCCGCCGGGGGCCGGCAGGACGGATCTATGCTGAGCCTGCGAGTCTAGACAGGCCCACTATTAGAGAAGCCCATACGTGCCCACCTGATACTATCACTGCTAGCATTAGCTAACCTGAGTCCCAGACGTTTAGCATATACCTTGGTGGGAAATGTATGTTTTACATTGTCATGATTGTATAGTGTATGACGGTGCCAGTTTTAATTATTTTGCTCTGTTCTTTTTATCATAAATAAATATCACATAAAAAAATATATATATATATTTTCCCTTTAGCCTCAATATTTTACAGACAGCTAAAAAAGTAAAATAAAAAAATATAATAAAGTGACAATAGACATAAAGGAAAAAAAACACAAATACAAAGAACACCAAATAAAATATAAACTACTCTACATACACAAATCAATCAATTGGTCGGGCAGTGAAAGGCCAAGAGGCACTATATCTTTGTATAAAATTAAATAAAACATCATATTTTTATTACATATCAAGTTTTAAAATATTATGCGGTTTCTGAGCAACAATGCAGCAGCTTCAACTCTACATGTTTCACCGTAGGCTTCATCAGGAGTCTTATGAATACTGCTTATTGTTGGTACCATAGGTAGAAGAACAAACAAGTCTTAAACAAATGACAGGGACATTCATACTGTATATGTTTCAAATATCATATCAAAATCATGACATATTTCATTAGGTCAGCCAACAACTTATATATACTTTTAATCATTCTGGAGAGACAGACCATATTTGCATATTGTATATACCCACATTCGTAATCCCTATGAGAAAAAAAAACAACGCTGTTAATTACCTTAATTGGGCTTGAGTATGTTTGTCACTTGTAGTTCCCTGGGGGATTATGTCAGATTTCAAACTAGGTACCAAGAAGAAAAATAGGAACAAAGGGGGCTAATCATAATGATGAGAAAGGGAAGGCCACCACACCAATATTGGTCCCAATAGAGGTCAGTACGTATCTATAGAAAGTGGGTTTGGGAAAACAATGTAAATACACCCCAATTATAATTCATAATAGTAACATATGTAGTCATACTGATTCCCCTCTTACCTGAATCAAGCTGGAACTCCACACACAACCCTGCTGTGATAGGACCAATCCTGCTCCCTAAAACAAGCAAAAGACAAAATAGTCTCAACACAAGCCTCAACATAACCTTATCCATTCAATAGTAGATAAGGCAGAAAGCGATCTACCATTCCCCATGGGGCAACATTAGTACAATGCCCCCACCAGATGTATTCACCTCGTTGGAAGTCTCACCTGACTCACTCTCTCTCTGGTGACCCACAAGAGTGGGGACAGGGTCCCTTCATCTGTGCAGCCGCAGTTGACAATGGCGGCAGATGCAACTTCTGTGGCTTTATTCTAATTGATTGCTCTGCCAAATGAACATCCATACGAACCCCACTTCCTGGCTAACTGTCAATCTATAGGTATAGTAAATATTATGCTATGTGATTGTGGGGCTTTCTATATAGGGAAAACAAAAAGACCTTTTTTCCATCTAATTTGTGACCATGTGTCCTTGGTCTCCACATGGGTTTATATCACTGATTTGATTTGTCTAAGATGCATTTTTGTTCTTGAATATATACCACAACATGAAAGGGGAGGTGATGTTGATAGGGTATGACTACAAACGTTACTATTATGAATGATAATTGGGGTGTATTTACATTGTTTTTCCAAACCCACTTTCTATAGTTATGTACTGACAAACATACTCAAGCACAATTAAGGTAATTAACGGCGTTGTTTTTCCTCATAGAGATTACTAATGTGGGTATATACAATATGCAAATGTGGTTACATTTATGTATTATAGGCACAGTCCCTCCTATGGTCACGAATACCTCAGGGGTTTGGTCCTCCACCTTTGGCAGCCTGACGCAGGTCCGGCTATCCAAAATTAAAAAAGTGTATATAAGTTGTTGGTTGACTTAAAGAGGAAGTAAAGCCTAACAACAAAAAAAAAATAGACCCTGCAAGGCAAAGGCATAATGAGCTAGTATGCATAGCATACTAGATCATTATGAATACCTTACCTGAGATGGAAGCCCCCGAAGTGACCCTCGTGTCCTCCTCTGGTATCGCGGCTCCGGCGCTGTGACTGGCCGGAGCCGCAATGACGTCACCCCCGCGCATGCGCGCGGGAGCTACCACTAACGGCATGTTAGCCGTTAGCACCGCCATGCTCAGTGCGCCTGTGCGCCGCTGTCTACGGCGCATGAACCGTAGGCAGTGGCACCTGTCTTTTGCAGATATCTCCTAAACCGTGTAGGTTTAGGAGATATTTCTTCGACCTACAGGTAAGCCTTAATCTAGGCTTAAATGTAGGTCAGGGTGGTCTGTAAGGGTTTACAACCACTTTAAAGAGGAACTGCAGTCTGCTCACATAATTTGTAATTAAAACATCTTTGACATTCTGAAGCTTCTCTCTAACTACTTTGCATAATATTTTATATATACTGTGTTTCTGTACTTGCCAAATATGCTGCAGAAATCTCCCTCCACTGAGTCTGGCTGCAACCATTCTAACTGTGGCAGCTGAAGCTGCTGCCTGTTCACCTCCTGGATTTACACAGACGCACAGAGGCACACCTCCAGCTCTGCAGCTCTCATTGGCCCTCTTATGACTCATCCCCCCTTCCTTCCTGGCAAACTCTCAGGAGAGTGAGAGAGAGAGAGCTGTACATGATGTCATAAGGCTAGGCTTTTTACCATATAAGAAACAGGAAGTGGCCCGTATAAGGTATTTACTGGCAGAAAATGTTTTTTTACTATCCAAAGTTAAAACAACAAGGGCAGAGGATTTAATAGATGGAAAGATGAAAAAATGACTGAAGCTCCACTTTAATGAAACATGTCACGATTTTGATATGATATCTGACACCTATATGTATGTCACTGTCATTTGTTTAACACTTGTTTGTACTTCTACCTATAGTACCAACAATATGCAGCATTCATAAGAATCCTGAAGAAGCCTATACGGTGAAACATGTAGAGTTAAAGCCAGTCATCCCAAGTCTCTCGCGATCTGCCTCCCGGACCCCCGCGAGCACCGGGCGATCTCCCGCATCTGGCTCCCGGCCCCCCGCGAGCGCCGGACGATCTCCTGGCTGGGCCTGTCATTCAGCAACAGACAGAAGACAGTGCAGCCCGAGCAGCCAAATGGAGTACGGCCACGGTGGCCGCTCAGCTACTCTGTGTTCTGTCTGTGGCCAAGGGAGGGGGTGGGACAGAGCTGAGAGCGCTCCGCTGGTGGACACTGAGGCTGCGCTGGTGGAAACTGATGAGGTGGCACTGAAGGACACTGATGGGCTGCACTGGTAGGCATTGATGAGATGGCACTGAAGGACACTGATGCGCTGCACTGGTATGCACTGATGAAAAATGATGGGCTGTACTGGTGGGCACTGATGAGGTGGCACTGATGGACACTGATGGGCTGCACTGGCGGGCACTGATAGACACTAATAGGCTGCACTGGTGGACACTAATAGGCTGCAATGGTGGGCACTGATGAGGTGGCACTGAAGGACATTGATTGACACTGATAGGCTGCACTGATGGACACTGATGGGCTTCACTGGTGGGCACTGATGGTCACTGATAGACTGTACTGATGAACATTGATGGGCTGCGCTGGTAGGCACTGATGAGGTGGTACGTATGGACAATGATAGGCTGCATTTAGTTGGAGGGGGGCCCTGAAATGAGTTTGCCACCTCCCTGTTCATAAGTTTACATACCCTGGCAGAATTTATGATTTCTTGGCCAGTTTTCAGAGAATATGAATGATAACACAAAAACTTTTCTTTCACTCATGGTTAGTGTTTGGCTGAAGCCATTCATTATCAATCAACTGTGTTTACTTTTTTAAATCATAATGAAAACAAAAACTACCCAAATGACCCTGATCAAAAGTTTACATACCCCAGTTCTTAACACCGTGTATTGCCCCCTTTAACATCAATGACAGCCTGAAGTCTTTTGTGGTATTTGTGGATGAGGCTCTTTATCTTCTCAGATGGTAAAGCTGCCCATATCTCTTGGCAAAAAGCCTCCAGTTCCTGTAAATTCTTGGGTGGTCTTGTATGAACTGCACGTTATGAGATCTCCCCAGAGTGGCTCAATGATATTGAGGTCAGGAGACAGAGATGGCCACTCCAGAACCTTCACTTTATTCTGCTGTAGCCAATGACAGGTCGACTTGGCCTTGTGTTTTGGATCATTGTCATGTTGGGATGTCCAAGTACATCTCATGCACAGCTTCCTGGCTGATAAATGCAAATGTTCTTCTAGTATTGTTTGATTCATCTTGCCATCAATTTTGTCCAAATTTCCTGAGCCTTTGTAGCTCACACATCCCCAAAACATCAGCGATCCACCTCCGTGTTTCACAGTAGGAATGGTGTACCTTTCATCATAGGCCTTGTTGACTCCTCTCCAAATTAAGCTTTTATGGTTGTGGCCAAAAAGCAAAATTTTGGTCTCATCACTCCAAATGACTTTGTACCAGAAGGTTTGAGGCTTGTCTCTGTGCTGTTTGGCATATTGTAAGCAGGATACTTTGTGGCATTTGAGTGGTAATGGCTTTCTTCTGGCGACTCGATCATGCAGCCCATCTTTCTTCCTTATTGTGCATCTTAAAACAGCCACACCACATGTTTTCATAGAGTCCTGTATTTCACCTGAAGTTATTTGGGGGTTTTTCTTTGCATCCGAACAATTTTCCTGGCAGTTGTGGCTGAAATTTTAGTTGGTCTACCCGACCGCGGTTTGGTTTCAACAGAACCCCTCATTTTCCACTTCTTGATTAGTGTTTGAACACTGCTGATTGGCATTCTCAATTCCTTGGATATCTTTTTATATCCCTTTCCTGTTTTATACAGATCAACTACCTTTTCCCGCAGACCCTTTGGCAACTCTTTTGCTTTCCCCATGACTCAGAATCCAGAAACTGGATGAAAGATGCAAGGGTATGTCAGGAGTCCAGAAACTCATTGACCTTTTATACAAACACATTAATTACAAGCAAACAGATCACAGGTGAGGATAGTTACCTTTAATAGCCATTAAAACCCCTTTGTGTCAACTTGTGTGCATGTTTTCAGGCCAAAATCACCAGGGTATGTAAACTTTTGATCAGGGTCATTTGAGCAGTTTCTGTTTTCATTAAGATTTAAAAAGAGTAAACACAGTTGATTGATAATAAATGGATTCAGCCAAACACTAACCATGAGTGAAAGAAAAATGTTTGTGTTATCATTCATATTCTCTGAAAAATGGCCAAGAAATCATAAATTCTGCCAGGGTATGTAAACTTATGAGCACAACTGTATATATGGGGTAAAGTCCCGTTTTGCTCTAATTCTTTATTCTACTCTACATACACCCCCACAAAAAAATAAATACATAAATCAACACCCTCTAAATAAAAAAATAAAAAAAGTTGATTTTTTTTTCAAGAAAATTTCACCTGGCACTTTATTGAGCAAAACAGAGTTACAATTATGGCGAGATTTCGCCTATGACATAATCTGTAATTTTATCATTATTGCAAAAGTCACTTTACTCGCCCCTACTAAGGAAGCTGTAATATAACAATACAAATCACCAAGCCTAATTATAATTTGTGCTATTTTCTTATTCAATTTGCCTTCACTGTTCCATATACGTAATAAAGTGAAACATACAGTAAACAACCAAGTTTAAAGGTCTTGTCAAACCAAAAGTGATATTTTAGTTATAGGTGGAGCCTGGTGGGCTAAATCAGCCCCACTTTTTCTTAAATATATTTTATGGTTATTTAGAATGTCCACAAAAGATATTTCAACATCAAGATTTTCTAGCACTGTTTTCTAGCATTCTTCTATTGAGTATTGAGCGTTCCTGTTCACCTTTGTTTTTCCAGCTCCTCCTGCTACAGTCTCGCTAGTATACAATAATCAACAAGTTGAAATCCTTCATAATGGCCACAGTAGGTGTACAGACCCAGGAACTCAAGCACACAGATCTCATCATGAGAGTCCCAAAGGTTATAAGACGACCCTACCAGTATGAACTAAAAAATACATTTTATTTTTTGGTCAATGACTCTTAAAACAAATATCAATTCCAGTTACAAAAAAAAAAAGATCATAAGATATTTATTTCGCTCAAAAAAGATTTTTCATGGGATTTGTATAACATTTCTAAAGCACATCAATAGATTAATCCAAAAGCACTGTCAGTCGTCAGTCCAGGACATGATCGCCATGTTGGCAGTGCAATTGGCATGTCCCTACAAAAAGACAAGATCTGATATCTTCCTGTCTGAACAAACAAGAGATTTTGTTTTCTTTGGAATGAATAGCTCCTATAAGATAGATGGTGGCCGAGAACTGCTTAACTGAGGATAAAACTCTGCCCATTTAACCCTTGTATAAAAAAGTGGTATATTATTAAATCAAATCCTACAATAAATAAAGCTGGTTAGAATATTCACCACTCTGTTTTAGATGAGCTGCTGCAGAGGTCCTCCTCTTCTCCTCTCCCTTTCAGACAGCAGTGTTCTTTCAAACTGGCAGGCATCAGAATCCAAAAGTGCAAAGTTTCTCTTATCTTTCTTTTTTTTTTCATCAAATAAAACCAAAAATAAATAAAAGCTGTAGAACAAATGTACACACTTCTATGAACTCGGAAAGTTAAAATGAACAAAGTTAACCCTTTTAATACTTTCAACTGTTCCATTGCCTTCTGTCTATTGTTTGTCAGTGTAACAGTTGTACTTATTTAACCACTTCCTGACCGGCCACCGAAGTTTTACTGCGGTAAAATGGCACGGGTGGGAGGCAGCGTTATGTTATGGCGACCACGACGATCGGATTCGTTTCAGAACCAATCAGTCTCCAGGCCCAGGCCAATGATTTCTGGCCTGGACCTACTGATCGGTCTTGACGAATGAAATCCTCCTATGCCTGTGTAAGTGCAAACACAGAGGAGAGAGGGCATCCAAACGTGAGTTGCACCAACACTACACTGTCACAAAACACATAGGCACATATTTCACCCCCCGATCGCCCCCCCCCCAGTTAACCCCTTCACTCCCTATCACTGTGTCACCCAGTGCAGTGTTCATATTTTTCTTTGACCACTGTACTGGTGTCATTTGTGACACTAATCAGCGTTAGGGTACTTAGTAGTAGCCCCAGATAGGTCTAGGGACCCCCCTTAACCCCCCCTAATAAAGGTTTAACCCCTTGATCACCCCCTGTCACCAGTGATCACCGTATTAGGTGGTCATTTAGTTATTTTTTTATAGCATCAGGGCACCCGCCGTATATTACCTAATAAAAGATTTAACCCCCTGATCACCTGGCGGGTGATATCAGTTTTTAGCATCAATCAGGGTCTGCGTCACCCCAGGCAGCATCAGATTAGTGCCAGTAGCGCTAACACCCACGCATGCAGTATTAATCGATCACTGTCACTTACAAAACACTAAACACTTAACTGCAGCATTCACAGAGTCAGGCCTGATCTCTGCGAATGCCAACAGTTTTTTTGGTAGCGTTGGAAGCAGTTGCTGCCAGTCATTGCTCTTTTTTCCTGTGAGTCTCACTAGTGTACCAGTGAATTTAGAGGCCAAAATGTCCAATTGAAGGTACACTAGTGAAGAGGCCTACACGTTTCTGAGCATGACAGATGACAGTGAAGAGGAACTCACCCATCTGTCAGATTCAGGCTCAGAATACAAACCCGTAGACAGCAGCGGCACCCTGACAGATAGCTCTGATGATGGAGTAGTGGTCCCTGCCAAGGTCAGGCGTACCCGACCCCATTCTTCTGCTCTTGTTGAGGTGCAAGAACTGCAGAGCTCTCGTATGGAGCAGAGAGCCAGTAATAGTGCCGCTCATCCTTCTGGTGAACTGGCAAGCACCAGCGGCCTAGTACATCCTGGTCGTACATCCAGCACTGCAGTATCACATGGTGACGTGGCGAGTCCCATAAGTGCAGTTCAAGCTGGTGAGGTGGCTAGCACAACTAGTGTCCCGGAGCCACCAAGAAGACAAAGACAGGCCCATCAAGCCCATAGTGCCCTTCCTGCTGCATTTGCCAATCCAAATTGGGAGCCCACCCCTATTACAGCACCCGTACTTCCCCCATTCACTGGCCAACCCGGAATTCAGGTGGAAACAGTTAATTTTACGTCACTTGATTTTTATTCGCTGTTTTTCATGGAAGATCTCTATATTGTGGACCAAAGCAATTTGTATGCTGGTCAATTCATCACCGCTAATCCCCAGTTGACCCTTGCCAGAAATTGGAAACCTATTACGGTCTCCGAATTTAAGACCTTCCTGGGCCTATCCCTCCTCATAGGCATAACTAAAAAAAGTGAGTTGTGGTCATATTGGTCCACTGACCCAATTCACCATATGCCCGTGTTCTTTGCCTCCATGACCAGGACACAGTACGAGCAGATCTTGCGGTTTATGCATTTCAATGACAATGAACTCTGTCATCCTCGGGGTGACCATGAATACAATTGGCTCTACAAAATTTGGCCTCTCGTAAACCACTTCAACCAGCAGTTTGCAGCCTTGTTTACTCCCGATCAAGTTGTCTGCGTTGATGAGTCCCTGATTACGTTTTATGGCCGCTTGTCATTTAAACAGTATTTTCCTAGCAAGTGTGCCAGATATGGAATCAAGATGTATAAGCTCTGTGACAGGGCAACAGGCTATACATATAGGTTTATGGTTTACGAGTGAAGAGATAGTTACGTAGAGCCAGAGAACTGCCCAGACTACATAGGGAGTGCTGGTAAGATTGTGTGGGACTTGTGTGTCACCCTTATTCGGAAAGGGTTACCACTTGTATGTGGACAATTATTACACAAGCGTGCCACTTTTTAGTCACTTGTTTGATCATGGAATTGGCGCATGTGGCACCATGCGACCTAATCCCCGGGGCTTACCCCAGCGGCTTGCAGATTCCCATCTTAGGCTGGGGGAAAGAGCCTGCTTGAGATGTAATAATTTGCTCGCTGTGAAGTGGAGGCATAATAAGAATGTTTTCGTTCTGTCCTCCCTTCACGCAGACACGATGGTCCAAATTCCTACGGCGACTGGTTTTGTGGAGAAACCCTTCTGTGTCTACGAATATAACCTTAATATGGGAGGGGTGGACCTTAATGACCAGTTGTTGTCGCCGTACATAATTGCCCATAAGGCCAGACGCTGGTATAAAAATGTGTCTGTATACTTATTCCAATTGGCTCTGCTGAATGCTTATGTGCTATACAAAGCTTCAGGATGAACTGGATCCTTCCTTAAATTCCAGGAAGAGATCATCACAGCCCTTCTGTTTCCAGACGGGGCTGTGGCCCAACTTCCCAATCCAAATGCAGTGAGCCGGCTGCATGAGAGGCATTTTCCGCATGTCCTCCCTGGTACCCCTACCAAAAGAAATCCCCAAAGAAGATGTTGTGTCTGTAGAAAGCGTGGATATAGGTGCGACACACTCTTTTATTGTCCCTCCTGTCCTGATCAACCTGGTATTTGCATTGGTGACTGTTTTCGAATGCTACAACACACTAGTGTAGTATTAGCATAGGGTACAGCATTGCACAGTCCTAGGCACACTTACACAGGGTCTCGAAAGATGAGATGGCCATCACATTTTTAGAGACCCTAATATGGAATATTTACAGCTTACAGTTTATATAAAAGTGCAAAAAAATAAAAACACAAAGAAATTTAAAATAAAAAAGCCAAAAATAGTTGTGGTTTTATTTTTCTTCTCTCTCTATTGTTCTCTCTCTTATGTTTGCTCTCTATTGTCCGCTCTATTGTTCGCTCTCTATTGTTTTATATCTATTGTTCTCTCTCTATTGTTATTTTAGAACTGTAATGTTTTATTTTTACTATGTTTTATTGTATTTGTTTTGCAGGTATGGTATGTCTTACTGTTATACTGTAATGTTACTTTGTTTTATGGTTAACCATGTTTGCTTTCCAGGTACACCATTCAGCTGCAGCACTAATTTATTTATCTTGACAGCAACAGCGTTTGCTCTCACGATACGAAAATCATTTCATCACCACAGTTAAGAAAAAAGTGGTGCATGTATGCCCATCATTAGAAGTGGGTGGATGAAGGGCGGTATTCTAATGGTGGGCATACCCACTGATAAATCTATTTTTTCGTTCAGCCCACAGGCTGCATAAAATAGAATAAAAACTTACAAGATATGTCCAACAAGGACCAGCAACATACTGGTATGTTGCTGGACTTTGCATGGTTATACCAGAATGATGCCTGCAGGTTTAGGTATCATCTTGATATCATTCTTTTCAGCCAGTGGTCAGCTATCATGTAAAAGCAATCCTAGCTGCTAATTAGCCTCCTGACTACTTTCACAAGCAGTGGGAGGGAATGTCCCCCCCCCCCCACTGTCTTCTATGGTTTTCTCTGGCTCTCCTGTCCCAACAGGGAACCCGAGAATGCAGCCAGTGGTTCCACCAGCTAACCATAGAGCTGATCGGAGACCAGAGTGGCTCCAATCATCTCTATGGTCTAACAAACCAGAAGCTACGAACATTTTATGACTTAGGTTTCTCCAGATATAAACAATGCCATTGGGAAATTGGGAAAGCATTTTATCACACCGATCTTGGTGTGGTCAGATGCTTTGAGGGCAGAGGAGAGATCTAGGGTCTGATAGACCCCAATTTTTTTAAAAAAAAAGTACCTGTCACTACCTATTGCTATCATAGGGGATATTTACATTCCCTGAGATAACAACAGTTTAACCACTTTCAGACCAGACCAAAGGACCAGGCCCCTTTTTGCAATTCGGCACTGCGTCGCTTTAACTGACAATTGCGCGGTCGTGCGACGTGGCTCCCAAACAAAATTGACGTCCTTTTTTTCTCACAAATAGAGCTTTCTTTTGGTGGTATTTGATCGCCCCTGCGGTTTTTATTTTTTGCGCTATAAACAAAAATAGAGCGACAATTTTGAAAAAAATGCATTATTTTTTACTTTTTGCTATAATAAATATCCCCAAAAAATATATAAAAAAACATTTTTTTTCCTCAGTTTAGGCCGATACGTATTCTTCTACATATTTTTGGTAAAAAAAATCGCAATAAGCGATTATTGATCGGTTTGCGCAGAAGTTATAGCGTTTACAAGATAGGGGATAGTTTTATAGCATTTTTATTAATATTTTTTTTTTTATTAGTAATGGCGGAGATCTGGGTTTTCTTTTGTGACTGCGACATTATGGCGGACACATCGGACATTTTTGACACATTTTTGGGACCATTGTCATTTATACAGCAATCAATGCTATTTAAATGCATTGATTCCTGTATAAATGACACTGGCAGTGAAGGGGTTAACCACAAGGGGGCAGTGTAAGGGTTAAGTATGCCTAGGGGTGTGGTTCTTACTGTGGGGGGGCGTGGCTGTCAGCTAGTGAATGCTGATCTCTGCTCCAATCACAGGAAGCAGAGATCGGCATCACTAGTTGCTAGGCAGAACGGGGAGATGCTGTTTATCTCGGCATCTCCCCGTTCAGCCTTCCCGTGAGACGATCGCGGGGGTCCCCGCGGCGATCGAGTCCAGGGGGACCGCGACCGGACTCACGGGGGTCCCGACCGGCGCGGGAGCGCGCCACTCCCGGCGCGCTCCCGATGCCACGGACAGGCAGAAAGGAGGGACTTATATATACACCCTCCTGCCTGTACGTGCCATTCTGCCGACGTATATCGTCGTGCGCCGGTCGGCAAGTGGTTAAAAATTGTGCGCAATTTTAAAGCATGTCAGTCATTGGTATCTATGTACTTGGCATAAGATCATCTTTTTAATTTCAATAAAGCATTTAAATATTTAATGCATTCAAATAAAAAAAAGTGTTTTTTTTTTTTCGTTTCAAAAATAGCTGCGCAAATATTGTGTGAAAAAAAGTTTCAACACCCACCATTTCAATATGTATGGCCTTTGATTTAAAAAAATATATATAATGTTTGGGGTTCAAAGTAATTTTCTAGCAAGAAAAATTTTTTTTCATGTAAACAAAAAGTGTCAGAAAGGGCTTTGTCTTCAAGTGGTTAGAAGAGTGGGTGATATGTGAATAAGCTTCTAATGTTGTGCATGCAATGCCAGGACAGTTCAACCCCCCCCCCCCCCCCCAAATGACCCCTTTTTGGAAAGTAGACATCCCAAGCTATTTGCTGATAGGCATGTTGAGTCCATGGAATATTTAATATTTTGCCACAAGTTTCGGAAAATTTTTTTTTTTGTGCACAAAGTTGTCACTAAAGGATATATTGCTCAAACACGCCATGGGCATATGTGGAATTACACTCCAAAATACATTCTGCTGCTTCTCCTAAGTATGGGGATACCAGGACCCTGAAAACCAATCACCGCCATTTCGGGAAAATTATAAAAAAACTTTTTTACACAAAGTTGTGAGGAAAATATAAA
This sequence comes from Lithobates sylvaticus, assembly GCA_028564925.1. Taxonomy (NCBI): domain Eukaryota; kingdom Metazoa; phylum Chordata; class Amphibia; order Anura; family Ranidae; genus Lithobates; species Lithobates sylvaticus. Next base: position 495,945,882 of record CM053027.1, on the reverse strand, counting down.
ATATTCCATGGACTCAACATGCCCCTCAGCAAATAGCTTGAAGTGTCTTTTCTTTCCAAAATGGGGTCATTTTGGGGGGGGGGGGGTATTGTGCTATCTTGAAATTTCATGGCCTCCAAAACTGTGATAGGTAGTGAGGGAGTGAAATCACCATTTTACGCCCTTTGAAAACCTGAAGGTAGTGATTGGTTTTCGAGGCCCTGTACATGGCTAGGGTGTGGTATCCCCGTACTTAGGAGAAGCAATAGAATGGATTTTGGGGTGTAATTTCACATATGCCCATGGCATGTTTGAGCAATATATCATTTAGTGACAACTTTGTGCAAAAATAAAAAGTTAGTAATTTTCCTGTAACTTGTGGCAAAATATAAAACATTCCATGGACTCAACATGCCTCTCAGCAAATAGCTTGGGGTGTCTACTTTCCAAAATGGGGTCATTTGGGGGATTTTGTGCTGCCCTGCCATTTTAACACCTCAAGAAATGAGATAGGCAGTCATAAACTAAAAGCTGCGTAAATTCCGGAAAATGTACCCTATTTTCTAGACGCTATAACTTTTGCGCAAACCAATAAATATATGCTTATTGACATTTTTTTTTACCAAAGACATGTGGCTGAATACATTTTGGCCTAAATGTATGACTAAAATTTAGTTTATTGGATTTTTTTTATAACAAAAAGTAGAAAATATAATTTTTTTGTCAAATTTTCTATCTTTTTCCGTTTATATGGCAGAGGCAATCAAATGCCATCAAAGAAAGCTCCATTTGTGGGGAAAAAAGGACGCAAATTTTGTTTGGGTACAGCATTGCAATTACCAGTTAAATCAGCACAGTGCCAAATTGTAAAAAGTGCTCTGGTCATTGAGCAGCCAAATCCTCCGGGGCTGAAGTGGTTAAAGTATTTACAATACTTAAATTGATTCTAAAGCCTAAACAGTTTATACCTTAATGCATTCCTTGCAATAAGGTAAAAATGTTTAGGCATCAGCACAGAGCAGGTAAGTATAAAGATGTTTGTTATTTAAAAAAAAAAACTTTTAGCTTTTACCTTTACAATCGCCATACAATATACAGTTTTCTTATTCAATTTCCTTTAGATTTAACTTCAGCTATGTACTGCAAGGGCCTGCCTGATTACATTCAAATTGAAAGTGTTTAGGTTTGACCTCATATTATATGGTTTTGGTAAATCTAATGCCTCGTACACACGTACGGACTTTTCCCGGCGGACCTAAGTCCAGCGGACAATCCGCTGGACTTTCCCGCTAGGTACGCTGGACTAAAAAGCGAACGGACTTGACCACACACGATCACGCAAAAAGTCCGGCGGTTCACGCGATGACGTACAGCACGTACGACGGGACTAGAAAAAGGAAGCTCGAGATCCCAAACGACACCCTTTGGGCCCCGTCAGCTAATCTCGTGTGTATCGCGTGTTAGTTGACGTTTGGTTAGAGACGATTCGCGCTTCTCAGACTTCTGCTTAATTCGTTCGCTTCTGCCGTTCAGTTTGTGCTTGTGAGGTTTGTATCTGGCTTTCAGTGCGTGTGGATCAGTTCCTACCTGTTCTCAGGCCGTTCTGGTCCGCTCGTTCCTGTTTTTCAGGTCGTTCTTCATAGGCCTTGCTGTTCTTCAGTGCGTTCTGTTAAGTTGTTTGTTTGATCAGCCGACCGTTTTGAAGCCATGGAGTGTGGACGTACTCGGGAACGAGTTCGTGCTGTGCAGGGGCTCGGTGTTGCGGTTAACACCTTGGCACGAGCCCGGTCCATGAACAGGGTGAGGAGGAGTTCATGGACCAAGAATTGGTTGCGCCAGCGTGACCAATTCTCGCATATGCCTTTGCTCCGTGAGATCCGTGAGAATAATCCTGATGATTTCAGGAATTATCTCCGGATGACGGACCCCATTTTTCACCGTCTGTTGGCTTCGCTGTCCCCTTATATTAGCAGGCAGAATACCTGCATGCGGCAAGCCATCAGTGCGGAGCAGAGGCTAGTCGCCACGTTGCGTTACTTGGCGACGGGGAGAAGCTTGCAGGACCTCAAGTTCACGACAGGCATCTCCCCCCAGGCTCTGGGGCTCATTATTCCAGAGACCTGTTCTGCCATTATCCACGTCCTGCAGGAGGAATACATTAAGGTAAGTCTTCTCTTTTAAAATTACCTATGTCTTGTATGTTTGCTAATGTAGTGCATCAATGTCATCATTAGCTAATTACCATGATAGGACTATTCTATGAATGTCCCCTATTCCTTTTTTTTTTTGATTTTGGTTTTTTGTCTAGTATTTTATGGTTGACTTATCGAAATAGCTTTAAGAATGTATTATTTAGTGGGTCACATGCATATTTGCTTGCACCAACCTCCCCAGCATGGAAGCTTGGCCCCCTAAACACCCCTAGCCTAGTCACTTTCTTTGGTTAAAAATGTATCTTACCAGCTCCATTGTACAGCTTTACTCACCCCCCCTTTCACCCCCCTTGACCCTCAATTTTAAATTGATTGCATGTGGTTTTGGTCAGCTTGTAATTATCCCCACCCCCACACCCCCACACCCCCTGATAATTAATAGCATGTGGTTTTGGTCAGCTTGTAATTATCCCCCCCCCCACACCCCCTGATAATTAATAGCATGTGGTTTTGGTCAGCTTGTAATTATCCCCCCCCCACACCCCCTGATAATTAATAGCATGTGGTTTTGGTCAGCTTGTAATTATCCCCACCCCCACACCCCCTGATAATTAATAGCATGTGGTTTTGGTCAGCTTGTAATTATCCCCACCCCCACACCCCCTGATAATTAATAGCATGTGGTTTTGGTCAGCTTGTAATTATCCCCCCCCCCCACACCCCCTGATAATTAATAGCATGTGGTTTTGGTCAGCTTGTAATTATCCCCACCCCCACACCCCCTGATAATTAATAGCATGTGGTTTTGGTCAGCTTGTAATTATCCCCCCCCCCCACACACACCTTTAATTAATTGCATGTGTATTGTGTGACCTTACAATTATTTACTCCCCACCCACATCCCCATTATTATCTTCTCTGGTCCATCAGAGGGGTCATCAATCAGAGATTTGTCCCTTTTATCCTTAATCTTTTGGCTTTATTTCAAGGATTTACAAAATAAATACATATGTTCTTCCAAATTGTTTGTTAATTTGTTGCATTTAGTTTGGTGTTTTGCCTGGTTTATAATTTAAATTGTATCTTTCTGTTTGACTTCACAGTGTCCCTCCACGCCACAGGAATGGCAGACTGTGGCTTCCCAGTTTGCTGCCCGTTGGGACTTTCCCAACTGCGGAGGGGCGATTGACGGCAAACATGTGCGAATTGTGCCCCCACCCCATTCGGGGTCATACTATTGGAATTATAAGGGGTTCCATAGTATCGTGTTGATGGCGGTGGTGTCGGCACAATATGACTTTCTGTATGTGGATGTGGGGAAAAACGGCCGGATGTCGGACGGAGGAGTCTTCAACCACACGGAGTTCGGTCATCGTCTCCAGACTGGTGGGCTGGAGCTGCCACCAGATGAAGATAATGTGGAGGGACTCCCCTTCGTCTTCATTGCCGACGAGGCGTTCGGTCTGGGTGACCATCTGATGAGGCCATTTCCCCAACGATCCCTCACCCCTGAGAGGAGGATTTTTAATTATCGGTTGGCCAGAGCAAGAAGGGTGGTGGAAAATGCCTTTGGTATTATGGCCAACCGTTTCAGATTGCTCCTTACATCCCTACATCTGGCAGAGTACAAACTCAATACTATTATTCTTGCATGCTGTGTCATGCACAATTATTTACGGAAACATTCAGGAACATACTCCTTACCAATTGGCCCTGAGGCCGGAGTGGAAGGCAACATGACAGGGCTGGATAATCGCCCTCTTGGTTCGGCACCACAATCATCCCAGCAAGTGCGGGACCTTTATTTACAGTATTTTAATGGTAGGGGGGCCATTGAAATGGCAGCAGACCCTTAAACCATCTTTTTGATTGACAAAGAATAAATACAGTTATTTATGTTTGAAATATTGGTAGTTTCGTATTGTTTTGCTTTTAATTTGGCCTGTTTTATATGTTGTCCTAGTGCACATCTTAATAGTGGCAAACTTGTTTAGCGTTTAGTAAATAAGCCCCTTTGTCAATGAACCACAACATGTTTTTGTCAAACTGGTAGTATTTAAAAAGAAGAAGCCACACATTTTTGAATTTGTGCAAACATTATTTTTTTTATTATAGTGCACATCCAAAACTTTTTTTTTTGTTTTTTTTGTTATTTTTTTTTTTTTTTTTTGTTTTGGTATTTTTTTTTTTTTTTTTTTTTTTTTTTTTTTTGTAACAAGATTTTTTTTTTTTTTTTTTTATGTTATCTTTTTGACATTTTTTTGTGTTTTTTTCTCACAACATATTTTTTTTTTTTTTTTGGGATTGATTTTTTAAAACAAACATAAAAACATGTTTAAAAATGTAAAAAAATTTAGGCTTAGCATTTGAAATTATTTACACAATGTAAAAGTCCAGAACTTACAAAGTTCAACAGGTAACCCATGAACAGTAGAAGCCAAATTTTTAATATGCACACTAATTTAACTGGAAAATGGGTAATGTCAACATGTGCTATGTTCCATCATGGGGAATCAATGGACGTGTTTTGTGTGTGAAACCCCTTCCCTCTCACCTACTAGCATTAGGGGTTGCAAACACCAAATGTGTCCATTGAGATCCCCTGATGGCACATAGCACATGTTGACATACCGTGTGCATATTAAAAATTTGGCCTCTAAAATGAGTAAAACAGCGCATCAAAAGGGGAATGAAGGACATGATTGATGTTAAGAAATGTAAAAGGGGTCTTTAGATTCTCCCCAAAACATCAATCATGTCCTTCATTCCCTGCTGCATGGTGGCCATCTCCTTCTGCATATTTTCCAGCTGCAGATTCCAGGCCATGATCTGGCCAATAAGCCTGTGGGCACTGTCAGTGGAAAATGGCTCCGCAGCTTGTCCTTCCACAAACAGATCAACATCACCTAAAAGTTGGGTAGATAAAACACAAGAAAAAAAGTGTCAAAAACATGCAGACCTTAATTTATTAGCTCAATCTGTGTTCTGAGACACTCACTTGGTGGGGTGCAGATTTGCTCCACTTCAACGACCTGTTCCGCCACATCCATGCGCGGGCTTGGGCTAACTGCCCAATTAGTCTGGTGATGCCGGGAGGTCCTCGTAGGTTCGGACTGACATCTGAGTCTTTTGCCCCCTATGGTAATGGAACACAAAAAGGTACACTTTGAATCACACTGATATTTGAGTGCCAAAATAGGATTAGTAAACATTGTTTAAAAGTCTTGCCAATTATTAGCAGTTTGTTAGAAGATCCTACTTGAAGACAGAATTGAAATGTCTATCTAATGAAACTCCAATACTTAAACCGCCCTTCAACCCTAAATTTGAACTTCCGCTCATTGGATCCCTGCACCCCTGTGGTGTCTTATTTTGAACCTTTTAGGGGGGATGGGTTGCAGATACCTGTGTAAGGCAGGTATTTGCACACACATCCGGCCCTAGACTCCCACAGAAGTATACGCCACATCCCGTCCCACCGTGCTGTCTGCTGGGACACACAGGGGTCCCCGAGCTCGCGCGGACCAGTCCTATTGCATTGCGCAACTGGCGCATGCCCAATAGTGACCCGGGAAGTGAAGCCGCAAACATTAATTTCATGATTGCAAGATCAGAGATTGTAGCTGCACCATCCAAGGGACAGGTGAGTGTACTTCTTTGAAAAGTCACCACCTACAGTATTTAGAGATGATGAGCATTTTTTGTGAATTGTGAGCATGAGACCCTGCTTAACATATTTATCCCCCCCCCCAAAACAGCCTCTGGAGTCCCTGTGTAAGTTACCCCTAAAACCCTTACTACAGCAGTAATTGTATAGATAGTGACAATAATAAACAACCTTACAACTCCAACAACCCAAAGCCAGGTAAACTCAATAAACGTTATGAAGACAAACGGAACTTTCATCAAATATGCGCAAGTTTCACGTACGAATGGTAATAACATCTGCGCAAGTTTCACGTACGAATGGTAATAACATCTGCGCAAGTTTCACGTACGAATGGTAATTACATCTGCGCAAGTTTCAGGTACGAATGGTAATTACATCTGCGCAAGTTTCACGTACGAATGGTAATTACATCTGCGCAAGTTTCACGTACGAATGGTAATTACATCTGCGCAAGTTTCACGTACGAATGGTAATAACATCTGCGCAAGTTTCACGTACGAATGGTAATAACATCTGCGCAAGTTTCACGTACGAATGGTAATAACATCTGCGCAAGTTTCACGTACGAATGGTAATTACATCTGCGCAAGTTTCAGGTACGAATGGTAATTACATCTGCGCAAGTTTCACGTACGAATGGTAATTACATCTGCGCAAGTTTCAGGTACGAATGGTAATTACATCTGCGCAAGTTTCACGTACGAATGGTAATAACATCTGCGCAAGTTTCACGTACGAATGGTAATTACATCTGCGCAAGTTTAGACATATCAAGTATAACCATAGTAGCGCACGTGCTTGACTTACTTTTTTTGATGGCTTTTCGAATTCTCCTGTACTGATCGTGCTCCCTGGATTTGATGTCGGACCATCGCTTGCGCAGTTGATCCTTGCCCCTTCGTACGCCGAATTTCTGCTCCAGGGTGCTGACGATTGTAGTGAGAATCTTGTCCTTGCGCAAGTTGGGACGAGGGTACGGGCCATTTTCCCCGTCGTAATCTTCCCTTTGGAGGATGTCCACCATCTCCACCATCTCTTCAAAGGCCATATTGGTGGCCTTATATCTGCTGCTGGATGCAGATGTGTTCACTTCTTGGCTTTCCTCCGCGCTACTGGCTGAGAATGTGTCCGCCATCTTCATTAATTTATTCACCCACAATGCAACGAGGGGAAGCGGGGCGGGGAATACTCGTCAGGAGGAACGTCATGGGCGGGCGACGCGGAGGACGCAGGCGGACTTCGACGCGTGCGCAGTGTATATAAGGCTGTTTGAGGGGCCCACGTGTTCCCGAACGGAAGTAGCGAGCGCTCTGTACGAAGGTAAGTGTTTTCTAGGATGCATTACTGTGTTTTTTTTTTGGGTTTTGGGCCAGCATTTTTTAAGGATATGTGTGTGTTGCTGCCTGTGTGTAGGGGTTGCTGCCTGTGTGTAGGGGTTGCTGCCTGTGTGTAGGGGTTGCTGCCTGTGTGGATGTGTTGCTGCCTGTGTGGATGTGTTGCTGCCTGTGTGTAGGGGTTGCTGCCTGTGTGTAGGGGTTGCTGCCTGTGTGTAGGGGTTGCTGCCTGTGTGTAGGGGTTGCTGCCTGTGTGTGGGTGTGTTGTGTAATGTTTGGTAAGAAAAACTGGTTGTGCGTTTTAAGTAACATTTGTGTTTTTGGTCTTTTGTATTGCCATTACTAACAAAACAGAAACAAACATGTCAGCACCCCAGTTGAATCCATTCAAGGACCAGCAGTTCATGTCCGAATTCATTGCCCTGTACAGAAAAAATACCAACCTGTGGCAGCTCAAGAACCCTTTATATGGCAATAGGGATGTCCGGAAGGCAACACTGGGGCCACTTGTGGCTTTTGTGAAGACTAAAGTCCCCAACGCAAACACCAAGTTTGTGGAAGCCAGAATTGCAAGTTTAAGGCACATGTACAAGCGGGAGCGCAAGAAGATTGAGGAATCAGTCAGATCAGGAGCAGCAGCAGAGAATGTTTATGTACCCAAGCTGTGGTACTACAACCAACTGACTTTTATAGGTGACCAGATGGAACCCAGGCAATCACTGTCCACTCTTCCCTCCACCCTTCCCTCCACTCTTCCCTCCACTCTTCCCTCCACCCCAGCTGAGGCTTCCACGGAAGGAGAAGACCCCTCCACCTTGGAGCAGGCTGATGCGCCCAGCTGGAGCCAGGTATATATTTAGTAGCCTAAATTGTGATTGTGTGAATATTAATGCTGTAAACGTTAAAATGTGAAACAATTAACACCCTGAACTCAGAATTGTGAAAAAAACTGACAAAAATTCAGCACACTTGTAAAAAGTGTTGGTGCAACATATCGATACATATATAGTGTATACATACATCCAGTAGTGGCAAAAAAAGCGTTAGACAACATTGGTGATCTGCTTGGAAAATGCAGGGGTCCAAATGATAGCCTTTTGGATCTTTTGGAAAATTTAGATGCTCGTTCCTAAGTTTACAATTGGATGATTGAGGAGGCCAGAAACCACAAAACAGGTGTTTGATTTTTGTTTTTATTTGCACACAGGATGAGCTGACCCAGGATGATGCCGGGACAAGTGGTATGGAGGAGGAGGACATGACCAGCGAGAGCCAGGAGGTGGCTGGGCCCAGCACGAGCCAGAGTGACAGCCAGACCCAATTAAGAAGTCTACCTCCACCCCTGCCCTTACCCCCAAGAAGGCCCAGGAGGATGACCATTGTTGAGGAGGAATCACTCCAACTGATTCGGAAGGCGAGTGCGATTCTCGACAAACCCCCCCTTCCAGAAGAGGCCTATGCCAGCTACTTGTCCAGCAGGTTGCTGGAAATGGAGAGGGGCCAACGGCACCTGTGTGAGGGCCTCATTTCTGAGGCAATTAGGGGGGGCTTGAGGGGTGAATTACGAGAATCCACCCGCCTGACCCATGAAGGCCCGACACCAACTTCTCCTCCTCCTCCTCCTCGTCTTCCTTCTTCTCCTCCTCCTCCTCCTCCTACTCCTCCTCCTACCACAAGTCAGCCTCCAAGGAAGCGTGCAGGGAAGACTGCAGGGAAGAGTGCAGGGCAGCGTGGTGGGAAGAGTCGGAAGTGATTGCCTGGCTTCAGTCTGGTCTCACAGAAGACACAGGCTGTTGTAGTGCCACAGCTTGGGGACATAGATGTCATCTGCTGCTGTTCCTGGTCTGTCTGATTCCTGGTCAATCTTCTTGTGCTCCCTATATTGTATGAAATGTGCCCAAGCTTAATTTTTGGCTTCACAAACTTGGTGTCTGCCGTTGGGGCAAAAAGTCTTCACAAAATCTACAAGTGGCTCCAGTGTTGCCTTCCTATTTTGTTTTGCCTTGTTTGTTTTAACCAGAATAAATGGTCATTTAATTTTCATCAAATAATGATATACGTGCTTGTTATTCAAAAACATAGTTTCTTTAGGAGTAGGCAGGTACATGTCTAAACATTCATTTGACAATACAAGTGTAAAGTGCAACTTCAATGGAACTGCAAGTGCAGTCGCTGGAAAGGTGAGGGTTAAGATCTGAATTAAGGGCAAGCTCTGCTGACTCCACAATTGTATCATGTGTAATAACTAATCCTTTTGATAACCAACAAATAATAAAAAATATCTATATAGAGATATATGTACATATATAATATATATATATATATATATATATATATATATATATATATATATATATTTTTATACACGTATAGATCTATATATCTATATATATTAATATATATATATATATATGTAGATATCGATATATATTTTTTTGGGCTTATTGAGAAATATAGATATATTTTTCATTTGGTGATTTGGATATCTATATCTATATCTATATCTATATCTATATATATATATATATATATATATATATATATATATATATATATATATATAGAGATAGAGATATAGATATAGATATATATATATATATATACAAATATATAACTTCACTAAAGAATGGTGAAGAAAAAACGTTCGGGAGTACTCTGCGTGAATATACAAGCAGCAAGGCAAAATCATTCTTCAAGTACGATAACATACAAATCCCGCTGTCAGAAAAAAAAAAAAAAAAAAAAATTCAGCAGCGTGACGATTGTGCGAGCTTCAAAACGAAGGCTAGTTTTACCAGACCGAGCGAGTCCGTGACATAATAGCTACTGAGCATGCGTCCTTTTTGGTACGCCGGACCATACTACACACGACCGGATTATCCGCTGGACTGCCAAGTCCAGCGGATAATTTCAGAACAAAACCTGAAACTTTAGTCCGCCGTACTTTGGCCAAAAAAAGTCCGCCGGCGCCCACACACGAGGGGATTATCCGCTGGACTTCGGTCCAGCGGATAATCCCGCGGGATAGTCCCTTCGTGTGTACGCGGCATTAGGCTGGCCTTAGGCTGGCCACAGGTTGCAGGAAAGAAAACTGACAGTGTTAACAGGGGAACCACTTCCATGGAGCCATTGTGTTCTCCCGGTGGGGGAGGCACTCATGGGCACTCATAGGTGGCACTCATGGGCATTGATAGGTGGCACTGGTGGGCATTGATGAGGCAGCACTGGTGGGCACTGGTGAGGCTGCACTGATGGGCAGCACCGATGGGCACTGATAGGTGGCATTGATGGGCACTGATAGTAAGCACTGATGGGCACTGGTAGGTTGCACTGATAGGTGACACTGATGAGGAGGCACTGATTGGCAGCACTGATGAACACTGGTTGGCAGCAATGGTGGGCACTGTGGGGACTGCATTGATAATTAGGACACTGATAATCAGTACCCTGATTATCAGTGTCGATGTCCCTTTAACACAAGCTGGTTATTGGCTTCTTTCTCCTCTCCTCATGCTGTCAGCATGGGAAAGAAAAGCCGATAAATGGCTTGTGTTTACATCTGTGATCAGCTGTCATTGGACACAGATGATCAATTGATAAAGAGCCACTGTAATTGGCACTTTACCCTGATCTGTGATAAGCTGAGGACTCAGAGATCACAAAGCTGCCCGCCTGCCTCAGGGGTCACACGGCAAAGTAAGCCTGCGCTGTAGCCGTCTTGAAATACACTCTGTATATGTTTATGGAATAAACATATTCAATATATTTTTTATCACCTGAGCACGCACTGTGCAGATAGTATGCAAACACTCTCATCTTGTCAAGTCGGTTACTTCCCTGGGAAAGAATGGCAAGGGGTGTCTCATGTACATTATTAATGACAATCATCTAGTGTTTATGCAGCTGAGGACATCTGCCAAGCAGACATTATGGCACCAAGTTCTGTTAAGGTAGTGGTATGTATGAAATAGCGGTCAAGGCACCCAAAAGGGATCTTTTACTTTGTAGTATAATTGGAGTCTGGTGGGTTGAATAAAGTGCTGTATTCGTATATATGTTGGTTATGTCTGGAAACTACAGTGGTGTAGTTACCGTAGTTCCTGGCTCTGTTACTGCTCATCTTAAGGTTTTTGGAGTTTCTATCCCCCTTGTGGTCTTCTTACTCTCTCCAATGCAATGTCTGTAATATAAAATGAGTAGTATACAGCAAGGAAAGTGGGGTCCCCTCATATTACCCATGACAAGTATACGACCTAGGAACTCAGTTACAGAGACCTCACCACTGGAGTTCCTCGGAGGTATAAGAAATTGTTAGGTGGTTTAACTCCAGTATCTATCAAAAACTGAAACGTAGGTTTTAAGTGGACTAACCTTTTAAGAAATTCTTAGTAAAAACCAGATGATTGTTAGATTAGATAGGGACCAGGGTGTCTACGTGGCACCTGTAAATGCAGCACAGCTACACACTGGCAGACCTCCCACAGGAATAAAAGATGGTGTCTTCTTTAGAGAGACCTTAGGTCACTCCCAATGCTAAAGTTCATCATTTAAAGTGATAGGTAGATTTTTTATTTTAAATAACAAACATGTCATACTTACATACTCTGTGCAGTGGTTTTGCATAGAGCAGCCCTGATCCTCTGCTTCTCAGGTCTCCCACCAACGCTCCTGGCCCCTGCCTCCTGCTGAGTGCACCCATAGCAAGCAGCTTGCAATGGGGGCACCCGAGCTGGTTCGCTTCCGAGCCGCTGCTCTGTGTGTCCAGCCAATAAGGAGGAAGAGGCCCGGGAGAGCCGCTGCTCTCGTGCACATCGCTGGATCGAGATGGGGTTCAAGTGAGTATTAGGGGGGCTGGGGGGGCTGTTGCACACAGAAGGTTTTTACCTTTATGCATAAAATGCATTAAGCTAAAAAACCTTCATCTTTTACAACCACTTTAACCACCAGCCTATAGCAGGTTGAAGGCAGGGCTGGACACTGCATTACTGATCACTGGAAAGAGCCAATGACGTAAGATTTTTACTATGTGATCAGCTGTGTCCAATCGTAGCTGATCACAGAGTAAATAGGAAATTAGATGCTTTCTTCAGTGGGGACATGCACAGAGATAATCAGTGCAATGATTATCAGTGCAGCCCCATCAGTGATGCCTGCCAGTGCCCACCAGTGATGCCCAACAGTGCCCATCGGTGATGCAAATCAGTGTCCATCAGTGATGCCTGTCAGTGCGGCCTATCAGTGCTGTCTATCAGTGCCCATCAGTGCCGCCTATCAGTGCCTATCATTGCCCACAAGTACCACCTATCATTGCCCCTCGGTGCCCATAAATGTTGCCTATCAGTGCTGCCTATCAGTGCCCATCAGTGCTGAATATCAATGCTGTATATCAGTGTCCATCAGTGCCGCCTATCAGTATCACCTCATCAGTGCCGCCTTATCAGTGTCCATCAGTTATGTCTGATCAGTGCAGCCTATCAGTGCCCATCAGTGAAGGAGAAAAATTAATTATTTACAAAAATTTTGTAACAGAAACAAAGAACTTTTTTTCAAACTTTTCTGTGTTTTTTCATTTGTTTAGCAAAAAATAAAAAACCCAATGGTGATTAAATATCACCAAAAGAAAGCTATATCTGTCTCAAAGAAATTATAAAAATGTGGTTTGGGTACAGTATTGCATGACCACGCAGATGTCCTTCAAAGTGAGACAGTGCTGAAAGCTTAAAATTGGCCTGAGCAGGAAAGGGGTGAAAGTGCCCTGTATTGAAGTGGTTAAAGATTTTTTTAACCCTTTTTTGGACTCCCTCCAGTTCAAGAACATCCTTCTATCAATTGATGATCACATACTCAAGATGTGGCAAAACCAGAGTTTAGTAAAGTGGTAGAATTATAGTTTTATCTCTTGAGTAAATGCCCTTTTTAATTAACGCTAATAGTCTGCAAGCCTTGCTTTGCATGCTATTGCTGATTCTGTGGTCTAGTAAGACCCCCAGATCCTTTTCCATCCTTGATTCCCTCAGAGGTTCTACTCTAGTGAGTAACTTGCATTATTATTTTAGCTCCTAAGTGCATTACTTTACATTTTTCAATATGAAAGTGAGAAGCATGTGAGAACAGGGAGAAGGGAGAGAGCTGCTACAGACAGGCACAGCGCTGGCTCAAGTGAAGACTCAGGCAAGTATAAGAAGGGGTTAGGGGGTATACTGCTACCTAAACATATTTTACCTTAATGCAAGATATGCATTGAGGTAAAAAAAATATTCTTTAGAACCACTTTAAACCTCATTTTGTTAAGGTCTTCTGGTAAAGTTGCTATATCCTGTTGTGAAGTTATTGAGCTGCTTAGCTTTCTATCATCAGCAAACACTGAGACTGAACTATTTATTTCCAACCAAAATATCGTTTATGAACAAGTTTAACAGAATTGGTCCCAGGACAAAGCTTTGGGTACCCTGTTGACAACTGTGGACCATTCAGAAAATATGCCATTAATCACCACCTTCTGGACACGCTCCAGCAACCACTTTTCTTTCAAGGTACGTACAATATCATCAATGCCAAAAGCCAAAACCAATACCTTGTTTCGTAAATTAAGCATGTATGGAGTACTTCTATCAAATGTCCCAGCAAAATCAAGATACAATATGTCCACAGGCCTTCCTCTATCCAAATTACAGCTCCTAACAGAATGTTAAAAGGTTGGTCTGACAAGAACAATCTTTCATAAATCCATGTTTGTTAGTAGTAATGATACTATTTTCATCAGCAAATCTTTCCTTCCAATAGCTTACATACTATTCATGATAGGCTGATTGGTTTGTAGTTTCAACTATTAATATCATGCTTGCTTTTCGGTAATCTGCTTGTACCATTCCAATCAGTAAGCTGACCTTAAAAATTAGGAATAATGGTCTGGCTTTGAGAACTCTCAGGTTTAAGCCATTTGGCCCTAACGGTTTATTCATATTAAAGGAGTACAGCCAAAGCTCGTTTGGCTATACTTCTCCTGTGAATCACAGGAGTGCAGTTCACTTTGCACTCCTGTGACCTGTTTTCAGCACAGCGGGCAGAAGCCTGCTGTCGGCTGACATCACAGAGCTGGTCCAGGCTTGAGAAGAATCGTGACCACATGGTCGGGATCTGCCCACATGCCTGGACTGGCACCTGGTTTAGCCTCTCAGCAAGCTGCTGAGAGTCTGAGCTGACCGCTCCTGCCCCCTCCACAACCCAGCGTTCCAGTGACAGTCACCAGCTCTCTGCTCAGGGAGCTCTGAGAACTGAGTGATCAACAGGGTTAGAGCCGGTGGGGACAGATACAGCATGGGACCGATGCTGCATCCACCTAGGTAAGTATTATTCCCCACAAAAAAAACATACTTCTCTTTTAAGTTTTCCTAGTCTTGTTTTTACACTGGTTCCTGTCTGGCACAAGGGTATGTTCAATAATAATATAATATCATAATGTTTTTAACATTACTGTCTTGTTTTTTATACCCCTCCTTCTCATTCATATAAACTGATGAGAAGAATCTATTTGATAGACTAGCACCTCACTTCATTATTAGCCATGTAAGCAATGTCATCCCTCATATTCACTATTAAATTGCTCTTGACATACAGGTACATCCCTCCCCCTCTTCTACCTACCCTGTCCCTCCGAAACAAGGAGTACCCCTGAACAGTCACAATTCTGTCACGTGAGCTGTCAAACCAGGTTTTTGATATTCCCACACAGTCAAAATCCTCCTCATGAATCTCAAGTTCTAGTTATTTAATTTTATTAACCAGACTTATAGCATTTGTGTTCATGCCTTTTAATTTTGTAAGTGCATATTATTTTATCATTGTTCACTTTGGGGTACAGTAAGATTCAACCAGCCTACAAGCATTGATCTTAGATAGTTTAGTTTCATTATCATCTGTTTTGAGACCCCCATCCAAACCTTACCCATCTGCACACTTTGACCCTTATGTATTACTGCCCCCCCCCCTCCTCCACACACCCACATATCCTAGTTTAACAGTTCATCCATCCCTCTGGCAGGGATGTCATGATCAGGGGTCAGGCTCAGAGACCAGTAGCTATAGCAGTAGGGGTACTCCCACCTACCAGCAGGATAGGGATACAAGCAGGTCACCCTGGCGGATGTCACCTGTGCAAAGTCTAGGTACTAACCAGTGTTCACCAAAGCACCTGATGGTGGAGATGGGTTTTGCTGCGTGTTAGTACCAGGTCGTGGTCAGTAAACAATCCAAGGGTTGGTAACAAGTGATTGCAGGTTGGGATCAGGCAGAAGCGTATTCGAGGAACAAGCCAAAGGTCGGTAACGAGTGGTAGCAAAAATAAGGACGGCAGCAGGGAAGACAAGAACGAGAGAGTACAATAATCTGGCAAACAGGAAGTGCAGAGACATGGCTGAAATCAGGAAGTTCATGGAAGGAGCAAAGAGTTCAAGGTTCAGCAGAAGTAAAGGCAAAAGGCAGGGTTGTCCAATAGTTTAGACAGGGTGCTGCCCAGCATCTCAGGTAGCTCAGGGAGAAGAGTCATTGCCAGACACAGCAGAGGTCCCAAGTTCAAGTCCAGGCCCTGACAGGCCATCTTCTCCCCCAACAGAGCTGCACTTTTCCCATTTAAGTGCAGTCTGTCTCTGACTGCAAAGTTGGTCCAACTCTCCATGAACCCAAAACCTTCCTTCTGACTCCAGTCTCTCAGCCATTAGTTTAACTCCAAAAGCTCCTGCTGCCTCTTTGGTGTGGCAGTATCTATGAGAATACAACCTTGGAGGTTATTTAATATTGCACCTAAGTTCCTGAAAAAATGTTTAAGGGCACACCATCTTCCTCTAACATTGTCATTTATACAAATATGTACCATGAAAACTGGGTCCTCCCTGGCCCCACCAGCAATTTTATCAAGCCGATCTGCAATGTGCCAAACTCGAGCATCCAGTAAACAACATACTGTTTGGCAATCACAGTCTACGTGACAGTTTGACCTATCTGTCTTTCTAATAACTTAGTCTCCTGCTACCAGTATCTTTATATCTTTGCTTGTACCCCTGCCCCCATCCTTACTGGAGTAGCTGGTCACCCAGCAGCTAGGGGAAGTGATCGGTTTGATGCAATACCACTTCTGAGCTGTTATTCCAAACATCATGAAACCGGGCCATATTTTTTGGGTTGCATCCACTCAGGACTAGCATCTTTTATTCCCTTCCCTGTACCATGTCTTCTAACTGTAACCCAACTACCCACCCCTTACGCCTGCACCTCCATATTACCACCTTCCTCTATACTGGCCCCAGCCAGCACCTGAGGGGTAGGGTCCACACACTTTTCCAGGTTGTTGAAATTTGGAACGATTACCAGGTGATTCTTAAGATTTAGAATATTGGCTTTCAAACAAACAACTTGCTCACATCTTGTACAGAGGTATTTGACCTTAAGTCCTTGTGCACTGGGTTCAATCACCACCCCTGTAGGGCATGCTGCAGGTGAGCTGCACAATAATACCCAAGTAAATTGACCTCCCTGCGCAACATGAGCTTAGAGAATTCTAGGTCTTTTATGGTGCCAACTAAATTTATACATTGCTCGTTTCAACGACTGCAGGTCAGTAGAGCGAACCTTGACTGAAAGAGTACAAAAAAAAATAACAATTTAGGCGGTATATTCATTTTGAAAGAGATCATCCTTCTGATCCAAGAAATAGTATTGGAATCTCTTTTAAAAAGACTGAAAAGGGTGGATTTTAGCAAAGGATAAACATTATGATCATGCACAGTAGAATAAGAAGTCATGGTAAAAATACCCAGATATCTGATGGAGTCTCCTTGCCATTTAAAGAGAAAGTTGGATTTGGAAAGTAGAGTTGGGATTCTACCACATGTACTGTAAAATCAGAGTCTCCATCTTCATTATCTTTATAGCCTGAAAAGAAGCCATATAAATGCAATTATTTGTGTAGATTAGGGAGAGAAATGTGAAGGTTGGTAAGGGATAATAAAACATTGTCTGCAAAAAAGGAAATTTTATATTGAGGGTCCTTAGTAGTAATCACAGGGATTTTAGCATTCAGGTATATTCTGGCAGCATGCTTCATAATATTTTCAAAAAAGGGACACCTGAGCCTGCCTAATATTACTGAAGAGAATTTTCCCGGGGACATTTATTTGACCAGAATAAACTACAAGGCAGTCAATGTAGTTTTTTAGGGTTTGACCTAACTATGGGGATTAGATCCTAAACACGATGAAAGATTTTGTAAATTGTGTAGAATCATATATATTTTTTATAGAAAGGATTTTAGCTTTGTGCTTGTATATGATTACTTTGGATGCAAGTAATGTTTGGCTGAGCTCTTCTTTTCCCCTTTGGATATTGAGAGTTTAACTGCTAGATATTTTTTGTACAGCAAAACGTGCCGTAAGCATCCTGGTCTGTGAAAGAGTGTCTGCGTGCAGAAAATTTTTTCTTTCTACTCTATGACCTTTGAAACTAATCTGCTGGATGACAGGATGACACAGATGTACCAAAATATTTGCGAATTTCAAAGTCCTTTTAGGATACACAGTAGCCAAGTAGTCAGTCAAAATATTGTAAAAGTAAAAAAAATAAAAAAAGCTTTGGACCTTTGCTCTAATTTATCTGCCATGATGCAAAGTGCCCTCATGAATATGTGTTTTTGTAACCTCATAAAAACTGGGCTTAAAGCAGTGGTAAACTCTTAAAAAAAAGCAGCTCCCTGCAAGTTAATGACATAATGTGCTAGTATGCATTACACATACCTGTGAAACTGATCCCTTGAGTGGCTACATCTTCCATGAATATCTTCTAAATGGTGCACATTTAGGAGATATTCATTTTACTTACAGGTAACGCTGCTGCCTGCTGTGCCTCCTCTTCTTATTCTTCCAGAGTTGTGTCTCACTAATACAGGAGGTGTGTTACTACCCAGATCACCACGTAAAAAGAGAGGAGAAGAAGCCAAAGAAAAGAAAACTAATGCAGCCACCACATTGAATGATTGGTAAGATGCAATATAATACATTTTTGGTTTGGGATTTAATACCGCTTTAATGCAAGGAATGCATCCTATGCATTATGGTGAAAAAACTTCTGACAGTGACCGCCCCCCCCCCCCCCCCCCCCCAGCCCACCCCCGTTTTACTCACCTGAGCCTGTTCATTCCCTCTGCGGAGACACGCTCACCTTCTCGCACACTGCCACCTAGGGGCGCAACCACAGCCGCTGGGTCCCCTCCAGAGGATCGGATCCCCCTGGCGGGTGGTGGCTGATGCGGTGCGGAGTGTAGCTCGAGGCGGCTCCATCTGGCTGGCTGCAGAGCCACTGAGTGGGGAGAATGTGCAGGCAGATCCCCCTTCCCCAGAGCCAGGGGCAACCATGCCGATGTCCAGCAGCCATAGGTGTCAGCTCTCTACTTGCCCTGCCTCCCTCCCTGAGTGATGAGCTGCCATTGGAGGAGCAGGGCGGGCGGAGAGAGAGACAGCCAGGATGGATCCACCCAGGTCCAGACTGGCCATAGGACACACACTGGGCTGAGGCCACCAGGCCACTTGTCCTGGAGCTGGATGAGCAAAAAGCAAAGCTGCTCCGTCAGGCCGCCCTGCTAATCCAGCCTCTCCACGGCCAGCCGCCAGAGCCTGGGGGTGGAACCGAATGTTCAGCTGATCTGAGCGGGGGAGGAGCTGGAGGGGGTCTCTGTTCTGTCTACCAGATGTTTATGCTGGTTATTTGTACCTGTGTTGTTAAATTTACATGTAAAGTGCGTAATTTACATAAGACAATCATAAGTGGTGTGTAGGCTCCATCTAGCGTTCCTTTTTGGTATTGCTGCAGTTGTTCTGTTTTATTTGATTTACTGAATGTGTAATTAAGGAACTGTTAGTAAGTAGAGAACTCTGGGTAGAATCTTCACAGGAAGTGAAGCAGCCACCATTCTTTGAGAAGAACACAACAGCAACACATGTATTTCTCAATCTATCGCCATCACCCCTTAGAGAACTTAAAAAGAAAATTTTTACTATCACATCTTGTATTGTATATCGTTGTTTCTGCAATGTATGCTATATTGTATGCAATATTGGACTTATTGAGGTCTATTTCTGTTATTTTGTAGTTTCACCTGGCTTGTTCTAATAAAACTGAGATCAAAGAAATATGGTATCTGAAGTTTATGGGACAAGAAGGTTTAGCTATCTGCCCTAGAGACAGAACAGTGACATTTAAGCTGACCTCTAAAGAAAGATAAGCTGACTTCAGGAGTCTGTACAGCCCGGGACTACGCAGTATCCATACAGTCAAAGGCCTTAAAGAAACAGGCCTGTGGCAGGCGAACCAAGCAGCCATGCTACACAGAGACGCGCTCTGTCAAGCAGCATCGACACTAGAACGGTCTCTATACAGCAAGACAGCTTCTTTCCCGCACCCATGTCTCACAGTGGGACATCTTCTTACAAAATATATTCATGAATAAGCTCATCTAGGTCATCTGTCGCAAATGCAGCAGCTATCGCCCGTTCAAAAGCTGAAGCAGCAAGAGCCAAGGCCACATTTGCAGACCAAGAGCTACAGATGAAAAAAGAAATGGCCCACCTTGAAACAGAAAGAGTGAGACAGGAACAGGAGAGAGAGAAGGAAAGTGTACGCATAGAACAAGAAAGAGTACGCATAGAACAAGAAAGAGTACGAATAAAACAGGAAAGAATACGCCTGGAGGAAGAGCTAGCCCAGCAGGATACATCTCAGAAATTGCAGCAAGCTATCTTAGAAACTAACATGGAGAAGCTGGCAGTGGACCGAGATACTGCCGCTGCCATTGCAGAAGCAGAAGCTTTAGATGCAGCCGTCTATGATGAGCCAAGAGTAGGCAGCAGCATACCGGGTCTAGAGGAGGACCAACAAGATTCTTTGCAACGCACGTCAGATTATGTCCACCAGCACTGTGACCCAAGCAGCATCCCACAACAAGAAATTAAACATGACGTCAGTGAGTCACATCAAATAAAGCAGCAACAAGACAACCTGGGACCCCAGTGCTACAAGCAAGAAAAATCTGACAGAGTTCCAGACTTCCCAGTCCCAACCAAACCTTCTACTCCACAAGGTATCCAGCCTTCATACAAACATCAAACACCAGTCTTCACTCCAAAGGTGTATGCAAGGAGCCGGTACGAACTGCCAACTTTATGCAAGTTTGAACCCAGCGCGCCTAAGGAAGAGACTTCTACCAGATATGCCTTTACACCGCACCACATTACACCAGCAGCCTACCCCAATGCCAATCAGGCTACTGTAGACTTTGCCAAGTTCCTGGCCAAAAGAGAGTTAGTTACCCAAGGACTTGTCAAATTCAGTGATTGCCCTCAACACTACAGGGCATGGCGATCCTCTTTCCAAAGTGTCATTCAAGGTCTAGATCTTTCCTGACGGGAACAGATAGAACTCCTCGTAAAGTGGCTTGGCAATGATTCTGCTGAACATGCCAAAAGGATCAGAGACATTAATATAAACCACCCTGAGATAGGCCTTACAAACTTATGAAACAGACTGGATAGATGTTATGGCTCATCAGAGGCTATAGAGAGTACACTGTTTAAAAGGATAGAAGATTTCCCAAAAATACCTAGCAGACCATACGTCTATGTCAATAACAGAGTGTTGAGGATAAGGAGATCCACACGGCCAGAGCAATGGCATTTTGTGCCTACAGACTATAATCCTGCAGACCTAGCCACCAGATCTGTGGTGGCCAGCTGCCTCAAAAGTACTTTGTGGTTCACAGGTCCCACCTTTCTACCCAGTACCGACTGTAACACTAAAGACCTCACCACATTTGATCTAATAGATGCAGACAAGGATCTGGAAATTCACCCTCAGGTTTCTACCACAGTCACAACAACTTCTCCTAACCAATTTAAAACCCACCGTTTCAGTAGGTTCTCCACTTGGAGGTCACTAGTTAGAGCTATCACTTGCTTAATCCACATAGCTCAGTCCTACAAAAAAGAACCACCAACTCATGACAATTGCAGAGGTTGGCACCACTGTAGGAAAGTCTACTCAACAACTAGAACTATCTAAAAATTGGTTAATATCTGTTGTACAGAGAGAAGTCATTGCTAAAGAGATCAATTGTATTCTCAACCAGAAACATGTTCCTAAAGACAGTGTTTTAAAGAAACTAGATCCAATCCTTGATGAAAATGGCATGTTGAGACTAGGAGGTTGTTTAAAAGAAGGCAAGTTAGAGTTCTCAGAGAAACATCCTTTAGTGATCCCTGGTAACCATCATATTGCCTACTTACTCATTCAACACTACCATGACCAAACTAAACACCAGGGTCGATTGTTTACTGAAGGAGCCTTACGAGCTGCTGGACAGTGGATAGTTGGAGCCAAGAGATGTGTGAGTAGGTTGGTTTCATTGCAATCAGGGGCCCAGTGAAACTCAGTCGCTCTGACAGAGGGTCTAACTTTGTAGGAGCAGTAAAAGAACTTCAAATTCCTTCTAACTTGGACGTTCTCAGGGTAGAAAGATACTTGAGTGAACAAGACTGCATGTGGATCTTCAACCCACCTCACTCTTCTCACATGGGAGGTGTTTGGGAGAGGATGATAGGCATAGCCCGCAGAATTCTCGACTCTATCTTCCTACAAGTAGGAACTGCAAGGCATTACTCACAAATGTTTAGTGACATTTATAGCAGAAGTTACAACTATCATTAACACCAGACCTTTGACATCAATTTCAAGTGACTCTGATGATCGAGTGGTCCTCACACCTGCCATGTTACTCACGCAAGACTGGTCAATCAGTGAGAACAATGAGGAAACAATGAGGAAAGTTATAGTGGAAGAAGTCCACGTTGTTATTAGGAAATGTATAGAACTCTGTATCATACTCGTCAGTGAGTAGAATTATAGGGGTCTGATAATATTGAGTTTTATATATACATATGTATGTATATATATACATATATGTATATAGAGACTGTCGCTTTAAGAATTTATATTATGCTTTATTTGTTTTTTTATTTCTTCTTAGATGGCTTGTTTCAGTTCCTGGGAAATCGAAACTACTGGATATGTGACGACACAGACTACTGATAAGAACCCAGAAAGTGGCTCAAAAAAGACCTATAAACTTATGCATATTCATACGTATATATTGTTAAACTTAATGTTTTTAAGTCAGTGACTAGGGTTGAGCGAACCTGAACTGTAAAGTTCGGGTCCGTACCGGACTTTTGGGTGTCTGTGTCCCGGTCCCAAACCCGAACAATTGACTGTATGTTCGGGTTCGGGTCCGGTGTTCGGCAATGTAATGGCGCATTTTTAAAAGCTGCAGGGCAGCCAATCAACTTTAGTTTTACTGGTGTGCCCTTAGAAGCCATCACAGCCATGCCTACTAATGGCATGGCTGTGATTGGCCAGTGCAGCATGTGACCCAGCCTCTATATAAGCTAGAGGCACACAGCACAGCACGTCACTCTGCTTTACACAGTGTAGGGAAAGGTATCTGGTTGCTGTGAGGGAGAGAATTACATGCTAGGAGTCAGTCCAGATTCATGAAATATCTTCTAATTAGTCAGCGATCTACATAGATAGAGAGTGTAGGTCAAGGTTCCTGTGTCTGCTTTGAGGGAGAGAGAATTATATAGGAGTCCAGATTCAGAAATCAATTCTAATAAGTTAGCGATCTACATCGATTTACCTGGTTGGATTGCAGTGCACAGTCTTTTTACACTGCCATGAGCCCAGTGCCAGACAAAATATAACTTGTATCTGCAAGCTCAGTGCACCAGCACTGCATATGTTACTGTGAGATACACCCTGTACATACTGTGGGTGTATTCTGCTATTGCAAAAACATTTTGCAGTGTTTTCTGCATATGTGCAGGAGTGACATATTCCATTGATCTATTTTTCTTCTATTGTGGTATTCCCCAAAAAATTTTTTTGTGAAAATACTTTTGGAATAGCATTTTCTGCATTTTTGCAGGTTTTGCGATACACCCTGTACATACTGTGGGTGTATTATGCTATTGCAAAAACATTGCAAAAAAATCAAATTTTTGCAGTGTTTTCTGAATATGTGCAGGAGTGACATATTCTGCCCTGCAGCCAGTGTATTATCTGAACGTGTAGTTAGCACGGCAGGGGGCGTTATCACAGACAAGCGCAGCCGCCTGTCCAGAGCCAATGTGGACAAGCTCATATTCATTAAAATGAACCAGGCATGGATCCCACAGGACTTGTCCGTACCTTGTGCAGAATAGACAGGTATACTGGTGTTCTGACAAAAACTGTCCGGCCATCGGATAGTGTCTGGCTACTTACTGCGCAGGCGCAGCACTTGCGCAGTACAGAGGACAAGGAGATTCACGAAATGAACGGCGCCTGCGCCGTGAGTGCAGGTTCAAGCCCCACCATCCAAGTGGACATACGGTAGCACATAGTAACAGGGCCCCTAATGGGCTCGCTTTGCTCGCCACGCTTCGGGCACGGCTTTGCTTGGCTCGCACTATCCGACAGAATTCGACACATCACCAGCCTTACCCAGCCATTGTTGCATTTTTAAACCAGTGTTGGCTACCTCGTCCTCCTCTACCGCCGTTTCCACCTACACCGCCACATCCACCACCACCTCAACCTCTGGGGAATTCCCACCATATGTGTGGCATTGTGTCGTTGAGTTTCTGAGGTTCTTAATGACTTCCTGTACCTCTTTTGCTGGGAAGGGGGCCTCCAGCATATTATTTTTATTTTTTATATTTTTTATGTTATTTTAAGTTATTTCCCTATCCACATTTGTTTGCAGAGCACTTGCCATGCTCTTAACAACATTTTGTTGCCATTTGCAGCCCTTTAGCCCTTTCCATAACTTTTTTAGAGCCATTTTAGTCTTCAAAAGTTCGGGTCCCCATTGACTTCAATGGGGTTCGGGGTTCGGGGTCAAGTTCGGTCGCGAATTCGAACCCGCCAAACTCGAATCCAGGTGTCCGCTCAACTCTATCAGAGACACTTCCTTCTTCGTTCGGCCTAGTAGCGCTGAATATCAGTGTGTTGAGTCTCTCCACTGCAGTGTATACAATAAAGCACCTACTTATCTTATCTTAAGATCTGGACTCACTATCTCATCATCTAAATGTTTTGTTTAGAGACTCCCTAACCTGATTTAACAGAATGGTGCCGTTGACTCGGATACAGTCCAGTGGGTTCCCGGCCAGAGAGACAAGAAACTCACGTTGAGCAGACAAGTGGCCACGGTAAAAAAAAATTATTCTTACTTGTTCTGCTCTCCGTGGTGAGTAATTAGTTGGTGTCTGGGGTCCATTGGCTGAAGGAGTCTTATGCTATTGATGAGATGGTGAGATTAAGGTAAAATTAAGTGTAAACTATAGTAATGTTGATGTTACACAGTTTGACTCAAATAACTCCTTTACTTTACCTGCTGCAGAAATAATAGAGCCGATAATAATTATCAATGTTGATGTTTTGTTTCTATGCTTGGGGTGTCAATAGATTTCTGAGACTTGTGAGAAGGTCTGACCAGAGGACTGTAGTAGTGAGCCTGTGTGGCGAGGAATGCCTATGTGGCAAGTGTAATAAAGTGCCATTTCACGGCTTCTGTGTGTAGCACACGATACATTTTGGGTGACGTCCCACAAATTTTGTAAGTAGAGACTCGAGAGTGAGGACTCTAGATTGGGAATATGGCTCTCCCATTGACCTTTCAAGCTGGGAAAGGTAGATGTGGCACAAGTAAGTCCTATGACTGACATGACAGACAGAAAGATATGAACAGTGGTTAAGAAATTAACAAAGCTAAAACAAATCTGATCTAATACCAGAAGGAGTTATGATCAATTTGGGTTTCTGTGCATGTTAAATTTTATGGCAGATTGACAGAGTTGGACAAGGTGATTAAATGTGTACAATATTGGATTTTTGAAAGTATGAAATGTAATGAAAAATTAACTAGTTATGAACCTGTCAAAGTTTTTATAATGCATATTACTGATGGGTCTATCAAAAGAGAATTAGACCAGGCTCTGCAAGTGTTATCTAAATATTTCAGAAGCAGAAAAATAATGCTACGTATTTATGATTGTAAGATTTTGATGAGAGAAGCCTGCTTGCAGTTTCCTCACCTCCCACCCCACCCTTTGTGTTTCTGTGTAAGAAAGGAGTGAGGTGCCCCCCCCCCCCCCCTCCCCTTCACATTCCTGTGTAAAATTGTGTATCTTGATGGATGTGAAACAAGAAAAGGCTGAGAATGTTTTTGATTACTTTAAATGTGTCCAGACCATGGCAGAGACAGTAGGAGTGGATCTGGCTGACCGCACTAATGTTACTGCCATAGGTTGTAAGAATGCTGTTCTGATGGGACTCAAAAAAGCAATAAGGAAACGGTTGATGGCAGCAAAACCAGAATGGAAAGGATTTGAATGGTCTTTGCTGACAGATGCAGTAGCATTGAGGCTCAGGAAGAAGAAAGAGAAGAGAAAAGACTGAATGCTTTTCTACCCAAAATGATGGTCAAGGAGCTGTTTCTCAGAAACCAGAAAATGCAGATTGCCTGACAGACATAGCAGAAGAAAGAGGGAGATGGTGATAAATGACTAGTAAAGCAGCATGAACTTTTTGAGCACACAGAAGTTATTTTTGTGCATCTCTGAGATGGATGGTAGAGACGCTTTTGTAACATTACGCTTTCCACAACTAAGTGATCAGGAAATTTCATGCTCTGCCCAGACTATAATTTAAAAGTCCTCCTACCAAAAGACATCCCCCTTACATCTGGGCCACAAGCAGTTGGAGGGAAATCTACCCCTCTCAAGGAAACGCCCCCCCCCCCCCCCCCCATACAAATTGGCAGCCACAATATGTTTCATAAGCTGCTTGTCTCCTCTGACACTGTACCATGCAACCTATTGGGAATAGACCTACTGACTTACTTACAAGCCTGTGTACAGTATACACCCAATGGGTAGAAGTACATGTTGGAGAATTAGATGAAGAATTTATATGTGGAATTGAATCCAGCAATTGAATTAGAGAAAGAAATTGAAGGTAATATTCCTCCCGAAATTGTTGCTCAAATACCTGATATTCTCTGGGCCAAGGGAAAATATGATGTAGGACTTCTACAAGTCACTCATACCACGGTATCCACTGTCACCAGATCAACTCGCTGGTGTACGAGTACAAATAAAATAATTACTTAAAGCAGGTGTCATAAAGAAAGAAGAGCAGACACCATTGTTTCCTGTAAAGAAAAAGGTCAAAAAGGGAGAAAAACCAGTATATCGAATGGTACATGATTTAAGGGCCATCAATCAAATCATCGAGGAAGGCACTCTTGTTGTCCCAAATTCTAGTACT
Source organism: Lithobates sylvaticus (assembly GCA_028564925.1). NCBI lineage: Eukaryota > Metazoa > Chordata > Amphibia > Anura > Ranidae > Lithobates > Lithobates sylvaticus. The sequence continues at coordinate 495,919,339 of CM053027.1, read as the reverse complement.
TTGGATGTTATGAAGAAATATGCAAATTAAATCTTGAAAAAAGCAAGGACAAAATATTTGTCATCAGCAAGGCTGAGCGAATATGAAGCAATCCTGCTTGAATTAGGGTAAATAGAAGTAAAAAGATGTACTATAATCAATCCTGACAGCTTTTTCCTAGAGAGAGAAGAAGACCTCGAAGTGGAGGGTGACCCATCTGCTTATGACTTATGGAAGAAGAAATGCAGCAAATCTCCCCAGTAAAAGACACTCCTCTTGAAAATTCTGATCTTATCCTGTTTGCAGAGGGTTCACGCCTGTACAAAGATGGGGTGCCCAAGAATGGCATATGCGGTGACAACATTGGAGGAAGTGATTGAGATGCAACTACTCCCTTCATAACTTTCAGTGCAGGTTGCCAAAGTGGTAGCACTCACCAGAGTCTGTGAGGCCGCAAAGGATCAAACAGTCAACATCTACACTGATAGCAAATATGCTCTCAAAATAGTCCATGATTATGGACCCATTAGGAAGAACAGAAGATTCACAACTGCTGCAGAAGAACTAATTCAAAACTGGAAATATGTTAAAGAACTTTTTGAAGCAGCCACCCTCCCAAAGGAAGTAGCCATCCTGACGGTCAAGGCACATACTGGAGGACAACCCATGGAAGAACAAGGAAACCAGTTGGCTGATACTACTGCCAGGAAGACTGCTGAAACACCAATGGAAGCAATCATGACCCTATTTTCCACATCAGACTGTTGTAATGTATAATGATTATGTTTTGTTATTTAATTGTCTAATACAAGTAACTAACTGTGATGCACAAGTTTGTTTTTGATTCAGTTCCAGATCCAGATCAAGTAACTGGAACACATGTTTTACAGTCAGGTGATTGGGTCCTAGTAAAAGAACATGTGAAATGTGAAAGTATCTTTGGAACCCAAGTTTGAAGGACCCTACTAAGTGTTCCTGACAACTGCTACAGCTGTAAAGTGACGTGGATATACTTCAGCTATTGCAAGAAATTACCGTTAATTTCAAAAGATGAGTAAACTACTGTTATGCCTTTGCTTGATCTTAGTAGTCAAGGCTATAGAGAAAAATCACCTGTACAAATGACACATGCTAACAGGCATAAGGAGTAATTTGAGTAATTGCTAGATATGTTCACCACACAGTACAAAAAAAGGCACACACCTGGTGCCCATTTACTTTCATTTTGAGTTTAAGCCATACAAAGCTGCCCAAAATACCTGTATGTCTAGAAATACCACAAATGTTCTATTATTGTGAAAATACATTTTATGTTCAATATAACTTAAGGCCTTTGGGAATATCCCCTTGTTTAGTAAGGGAAAGAGCAATACAATGTGACATTATGATAGGAAATATGACAAACTCAGATTACACTTTGTTTAGAAATGGTAAATTTTAATGGATTCAACAGATATTTGTTGTCCTCATGGGAATCATCGTTATAAGATTGTTTATTTATTCATTTTTTTCAGGTGTGCTAAATATGAAATACATAGATTACTACAATGACAGTTAGAACTGGGGAAGATGACCCCAAGGAAGAGATAGAGTGTTATCAAATAGTTAGATTAGCAGATTCGTATGAGATGGGTGATGCGAATGAATAAAGATATGTATCCACATACACCATAAGAAGAACTTTACTCCACATAGATGTGAAGTAGTACGGTGGACCCTCTGGTATCATATTAGGTAGGGAAGATATGGTAGTGACCCCTCCATAGGGGTCAAGAGGAGGGAAATTACCGGTAGTAGAATTATAGGGGTCTGATAATGTTGAGTTTTATATATGTATAAGTATATAGAGACTGTCGCTTTAAGAATTTATATTACACTTGATTTGTTTTTTCTTCTTCTTAGATGGCTTGTTTCAAATCCTGTGAAATCAAAACTAGAGTTGAGCGGACACCTGGATGTTCGGGTTCGGCGGGTTTGGCCGAACTTCGGAAAAAAGTCCGGGTTCGGGACCGAACTTGACCCGAACTTGACCCGAACTTGACCCCGAACTCCGAACCCCATTGAAGTCAATGGGACCCGGACTTTTGAACACTAAAATGGCTGTAAAAAGGTCATGGAAAGGGCTAGAGGGCTGCAAATGACAACAACATGTTGTTAAGAGCATGGCAAGTGATCTGCAAACAAATGTGGATAGGGAAATAACTTTAAAAAAAAATAAAAAAATAAAAAAATAAAATGCTGGAGGCCCCCTTGTCTGGCACTGGCCTCATGGCACTGTCAAAAGACTGTGCACTGCACCCCAGCCAGGGTACAATTGATTTAGGAATCTCTTCAATAATTCTCTCTGCCTCTTTCTTTTGCTTAATAAAGAAACTCCCTACCCTACTCTAGCTATCTAGATCGCTCACTGATCTAACTAATTAGAAGAAAATTAAAGGAATGTGGACTGACTGACTGACTGACTTTATCACACTAACTCCTAAAAATCCTCTCTCTCAGCAGCACAGGAATCTGTCTATAGCAGAATGACGCTGTGTGTCTGGACTATATATAGAGGCTGGGTCACATGCTGCACTGGCCAATCACAGCCATGCCATTAGTAGGCATGGCTGTGATGGCTTCTAAGGGCACACTAGTGAAACTAGCGTCGATTGGCTGTCCTGCAGCTGTTAAAAAGATGTTTTTAAGTCAGAGACACTTCCTTCTTCATTCGGCCTGGTAGTGCTGAATATCAGTGTGTGTTGTGTCTCTCCACTGCAGTGTATACAATAAAGCACCTACTTATCTTATCTTAAGATCTGGACTCACTATCTCATCATCTAAATGTCTTGTTTAGAGACTTGCTAACCTGATTTAACACCAGTAAGGGACTATCTGCCTAATTACCAGGGACCAAAGTGAGTAACTGAAGCAAGTACCAGAGCAGCATTCTCACCAACCGGGGACGGTGAAGAATCTGGAAACTTCAGTGGGTATCAAGCCAGGGACCGAGCAGCCTTGTGTGTCAAGCCAGGGACCGAGGCCTCTTGCTGGATGCCTTTCCCAGCATGGCTGTCCTCCTTTTGAAGTCTCTGAGTCTGCCAATTAATCTTGCAACTACCTAAGGGTGTCCTGGCACTAACCCTCTCTCCCCCAAAAAGTTTGTTAAGAGAAATAAACTTTCTTTCCTGACAGACTCCATGGCAGCCTACGTGTGGGTTAACCCCGCCTCCTCTCCAATGCTATAGGACCCCATTCCCATAAATGAACACTCACCACTCCATACCGTGTTCCTTTTTTGTCCTCCTCCTATGGACCTTCACATGCTGTTCGTCCGGTCGGATCTCGGATTGTTCCTCTTGGCATACCTATGCAGGGCAAGCCCTGTGCTCAGCCATGGGCGGGCGAGTGGCTATTGAGGCTGGATGGTTCCCCAGAATAGGGTGGATTGCCTCTGTATGCCCATCGGATGAATCGGACGGACGGGTGGATGAGGGTCGTCAACGGCTGGCAAGGTCTGCATCTCTTCATGTCCGTTATTGGCTCCATGGCAGTTATATATGTATTTATATATTTATATATACTATGCCTGGCGTCTAGTGTACTTCCCCCCTGTATGGCGGCTGGAGCGCTTCTGCGTTCCACCTCGCCGTATTGTTTCTGGTTCTCGGCCGCTTCGGCGGTTTGCGCATGCGCGAACCAAGCCTCGATCTCGCCAGAGGCCAGTGCGCATGCGCCAGAGGCGGTCGTGCATGCGCAGTACGGTCATTCTCCACGGCGCAGGCGCGAGGTGGAGGGGCAGTGACGTCACGGGCGGGGAATTCAAAAATCAGGCTGCTGCTTCAGTATCACTGGGTTCTACCAGTGCATTGGAAGCAGCAAGCCTGTTCCCCAGCCCCCGGCCTCAAAATCTACAAGGTTAGTTGCCTAATGTGATACCTTTTTTGCTTGTAATCTATTTGGTTTTAAAAAAAAAAAAAAAAGGTATTAATGGATATAATAATTAATTAAATAATATATATGTATGTATTTATTTCCTTGCTAGTGTTGCCGGCATGTTGCTTAGGTCGCATTTTTTCTTGCAGACTGCAGTATTCATTTTTTGACGCTCTTCGTCCAGAGATTATGGACAAATCACCGCCTTTAAGTGGCCAGCCCTTACGCACTAGGTATGTGAGGGTAAGGGAGGGGTTGAGGTACAACTGCATTTTGTTTGCATGCTGATGCCAATGTTTCTCCCCTCCCCCTGTGTGTTTTTTGCTTTAGCCCTTCCAGACTGGATTCGCAGGACAGGGACCTTGCCAGGCCACAACAAATACAATCATCTAGATCCAGGCGGGACTCTCCGCATGGGTCTCACCACCAGAGGAGAAGTTCACATTCCTCCTCCAGACACCGCACCCACCGCCATGATGATCGATCTGATCGCAGAGCATGCTGGGGATGCAAGACTCAAGTCCCGGAAGGCAAATCGTTGTGTGACAGATGTTTTGCCAAGGCGGTTGGGGAAAAAGACACGGAAAACCAGCGCATGGAATCCCTGGTAAAGCGTGTCGTGCAGCAGTCGCTTAAAGACATGGAGGTTCCTCGCACGTTAAGTCAATCTACGGCTGCGTCTGGTCCCCAGACTGACGAACCCCGTGATGATCCGGGCACGTCCCAGCCCTACGAGGCTTCTGGTGAGTCCTCTGGAGAGGAATTTCCAGGTGATGAGGAGATCGGGGGCTTTGACTTCGCCATGGTCTCGCCACTAATTAAGGCAATTAAGGAGGCCCTCAATTGGGAAGACGCGTCCACCCCCCCCCCAGCTAAGCAGAAAAAATTCTTCAAGCAGCTGGGTAAAGAACGGCCAAACTTCCCTCAACTTACAGAACTGAAGGATGTTATAGAGGAAGAGTGGAGCAAGGTGGATAGGAAATCTTCCATGACCAACAAAACTTCCAGGCTATATCCCTTTAAAATGGAAGAGGTGAAGCATCTAGAGAACGCTCGGCTTGTGGACGCATCATTGATGCGCCTGGCTAAGCACGTTACTCTCCCGATGGAAGACTCTGTGTCCTTTAAGGATGGTCTGGAGAGGAAGATAGACCAAGACCTCAAGAGGATCTATGGTCTTGCTGGAATGGCCTGTAAACCTGCCTTAGCCCTAGCGGCTATGTCCAAGGCCATGGAGGCTTGGACTGAAAATGTAGACTCCTTCCTGAATGGTGTGTCGGTAGAATTGGCCAGGAGTTCAGCGGCAGCAGAACTAAAGATTGCAGCGGTCTTCCTGGGGGAGGCATCCATTGACCTGATCCGTCTGCTAGCACGCATTATGCTGTCCTCAGTCACGGCTAAGCGTGCATTGTGGCTACTTCCCTGGCTTGCCGATCCTGTTTCCAAACAAGCTTGGTGCAAAATCCCCTTTGAGGGATCTACGTTATTCGGTAACAAGCTGGATGATGCCATAACGCGTGCGACAGGCGGTAAGTCGGGCTTCCTTCCCCAGGACAGAAGACTGCTCGGGCGGAAGAAGCCCCAGTTTAAAAGGCGCAGTCCAGAGCGCTCAAGAGATGCACGCTCCTACAAACCTGGAAGGGACTTCAGGAGGAATTGGAACAGAGGGCAGAGTTCCTTTCGCAAGTCCGTCAAGAACCAGTCGTCTGGTGGACGTGAGCCACCCAAGTCCTTCTGAGATTGCGCCCGCTCAGGCGGGTCGGGTGGGGGCCCGTCTATCCCTCTTCTGGCACGTCTGGGTGGCCTCGATCTCGGACTACTGGGTTGTCAAGACGATCTCATCAGGTCACAGATGGACCTTCTCCAGTGTCCCTCCTCCCAGGTTCATGTCCACCCTACTTCCTCATTCGGAGGAACAAAGACAAGTTCTACTGTCATACGTGGAGCTGTTAAAGGCTCAGGGCGCAGTAGTTCGGGTACCGAAGAAAGAACAGTTTCAGGGAATCTACCCCCCCCTCTTCTTGGTGCAAAAGAAAAGTGGATCTTGGCGCCCGGTGATAGATCTCACCTATCTAAATCGGTTTATAGAGTACGGGAAATTCAAGATGGAAACCCTCTTAACTATACAGCAAGCCATCCAACCAGGGGATTGGATGGTTTTGATCGACTTAAAAGGATGCTTACTTTCACGTCCCCATAGAGGAAAGCTTCCAAAAATTCCTAAGGTTCCATGTCGGTCAAGACCATCTACAATTTATTTGCCTCCCCTTCGGGTTGACGACCTCCCCTCGGGTCTTTTTAAAAGTGCTCCTGGCAGTTGTGGCCCTGATCAGGTTAAAAGGGGTAAGGCTGTACCATTACCTGGACGATCTGCTGGTGCTGTCGCAAGACAAAGAACAGTTGCTGGTTCATCGCGAGCAGGTGATGTCTACACTGTCCAGCTTCGGGTGGCTTCTGAACATGGCAAAGAGTCATCTAGTGCCAACACAGTGTCTAATTTATCTGGGTGCCCAGTACGACACTCTGCAGAGTACGATCTCTCTTCAGGTGGAGAAAATTCCAACCATACGAGAAAGGGTCTCTCGAGCTCTACACACCCAGCGTCTAAAGGCCTTGCAGTGCCTCAAGATCATAGGGACGATGGTCTCTACGACTCCTATGGTCAAGTGGGCCTTGTGGTGACTACGCCCGTTCCAGTCAGGGTTTCTGAGACAATGGAAGACGGGAAACAAAAACCAAGATATACGGATAACTTCAACAATGAGGAACAGCCTCTTCTGGTGGCTCCAACGCAGGAATCTGCTGACGTGTCACTCAATCACTCCCACCTCTTGGGTGACGGTCACGACCGATGCCAGTGGGACCGGTTGGGGGGCTCTCTGCGGATCGAACCTTGCACAGGGCAAATGGGATGCAGGTCTCCCGGTTCCGGGGTCGAATGTCTTGGAACTCCGAGCAGCATGGTGCGCTCTCCAGCACTTCTCCCACCTCTTGAAGGGGAAATCAGTGTTGCTACGAATGGACAACACCACAGCTGTCTCCTACGTGAAGAGGCAAGGGGGCACTCTGAGCTCTACTCTCCTCCGGGAAGTGGAACCCATTCTATCATGGGCACAGAAGAACCTGGTAAATATTTCTGCAGTTTTCGTCCCAGGGGTTCAGAACACGCAAGCAGACTTCCTGTCACGTACTCAGTTGGACAACAACGAGTGGTCCCTCCACGTTCAGTCCTTCGAGTGGATCCTGTCACTGGGGGTCAGTCCCGAGGTAGACCTATTCGCCTCTCCCTGCAATTTCAAAGTAGAGAAGTTCTACACGTGGAATCGCTGCAGCCAGGCCTTAGGGGTAGATGCCCTGGCGGACCAATGGAAATTCAAGAGGGCTTATGCCTTCCCTCCACTTCCAGTAATTCTCAGGTTCCTTCAGAGACTCCAAACGGAAGCAGTAGAGGTAGTGACAATAGCTCCTTATTGGCCCAACAGGCCTTGGTTTCCTCTCTTAGTCCAGCTCAGTGTTCGGAAGCTGATGCCCCTCCCTCTCAGGCCGGACCTTCTTTCTCAGGGTGCGGTACTGCACCCTTGTCCGGCAGTACTGAAACTGATGGTCTGGTTCTTGAAAGGAAGAGGTTAGAGTCTATCGGATGTGCTTCAAGTGTAATTTCTACTTTATTGAGCTCCAGGAGATCAAGTACGAACAAGGTCTATGGCAGAATCTGGTCCAAGTTTGTGAACTTTTGTTCATCCACAGATAGATCCTTTGAACATCCAGGAGTCCAGGACGTTCTCGGGTTCTTACAAACTGGCCTTGACCTTCCTTTGTCTATAGGCTCCCTCAGGGTGCAAGTTTCGGCTTTATCAGCCTTCTCTGGTACCTCCTGGGCAGTCCATCCATTGATTCGTCAATTTTTTCGGGGGGCCTCAAGACTTAAGCCCCAAAGGAAGTCTAGATTCCCCAAATGGGATCTTCCCCTTGTCCTTGACTCTATCTCTGGACTAAGTACGACGGGGCCATCCCCGCTTTCCATCAAGGACTTTTCAGAAAAAGTCGCCTTCCTAGTGGCAGTCACTTCGGCCAAGAGAGTCTCGGAAATTGGGTCCCTGGGCTTCGAAGAACCCTTCCTGACTTTTTTTCCGGACCGAGTGGTCCTCATTCCTATGTTGGGGTCCAACCCGAAGGTAACTTCGGTGTTCCATCAGAACCAGGAGATCGTTCTACCTACCTTCAGATCACCAGGATCCGATGATGTTCATCCTTTGGATGTTGGGGAAGCTCTGAAAGAATACCTTCTTATCACTTCCGCCTTCAGGCGTTTGGATCATCTCTTTATACTGCACTCAGGCAGCAACAAGGGGAACAAAGCTTCAACCAGGACACTGGCATCCTGGATCGTAAGAACCATACAACAAGCTTATAGGGCTAAGGGTTTGGCTCCTCCTGAGGCGGTGACGGCACACTCTACCAGAGGAATGGCTACTTCGTGGGCGGCGGCCCGGCATTTAGCTCCTGATACCATCTGCAAGGCGGCTTCTTGGGCCTCTATTAATACGTTCATGTCGCATTATTGCATTGAACCTGCTTCCTTATCATCTGTAAACTTTGGTTTGAAAATTCTATCGGCTGATAGATCAAATTAAATATTTTCTGTTTAAAGCATACCCACCCGTGTGGTCGGCTAGTTATTTCCCACACGTAGGCTGCCATGGAGTCTGTCAGGAAAAAGGAAAATTTATTGTCAAATACTTACCGTAATTTTCCTTTCCTGATGGACTCCATGGCAGACGGAGTTCCCACCCATGAGTCATATGAGTAGGCTAGTTACGGAACACGGTATGGAGTGGTGAGTGTTCATTTATGGGAATGGGGTCCTATAGCATTGGAGAGGAGGCGGGGTTAACCCACACGTAGGCTGCCATGGAGTCCATCAGGAAAGGAAAATTACGGTAAGTATTTGACAATAAATTTTCCTTTTTTGCATTCAAGAAGTGTCTGGCGCCCAATAACTTTAACTACTCTGCACCCACCATGCCTCACAACCCATTACATGGAGAAGGATGTCAGCTATCCCCAGCCCTGGAGGTTCTCATTAGATCAAAGGAGGCCTGGGACCTTGTTACACAAGTGATCCTGTTATTCCCAAGAATAAAGTGAAAAATGGTGACAAAGATACAGTTCCGTGAGTTAAAATTACACACAATTCCTCAGGGGGGTGCCTGTGACTTCATACATTTTGTGCTATGTGCTCTCTGGCCTCGCACCTTCAGATAGGTGTCATATACAATAGCAGATATATGATTATCCTCCTAGATAATGGTGGTGGTCTCCTCCACTTAACCCCTAGGGGGCTCTCTGTTGGGACCTCCTATACGTTCCATTACTAGGGGTGCTGTGCCTTTAAGATAGGTTTGCATTCATTTTTGCCCAGATGCCAAGTTCATATATGGGGGGACCCCCTGAAGAAGTCATGTGACCGTGAGGTAACACATAGGGAAAACAGTGGCAGACGTGGACTGGAAGTGACGTCATGCGAAAGTGAAGCCTGGGAATTTTGTAAACACAACACTTTTTAATCATTTTAACTGTAAGTGCATTTTGAATTTTAATAAATTGCGCTTAATGTGGGAAGAACAACAACATGTAATGTAGGTGGCACTGCAGTATGATAATGTGTTATTCTATGGTAAAGTAATAACAGGATGCTCTGTCTATGTTAAGTGTATGTACTTATATCCTCCTATTTCCTGTAAGACATGATAAAGACATCCTCCATAAAAGTAAAGTATTCTCTGCATACAACAAGCTTCAAAGCGCATGATTCAATAACATGCTAATAGGTTATGGGTCCCAGGCACTGGAGAGAATACTACAAGTCCAGGCACTGGAGAGAATACTCAGTGAGTACTGAGAAGTCTGAGTACTGTATGCAAGCTACTGAAAAATGGCAAGCGGTTCAGATGTGAAGTTTGCAATAGCAAAGCTGAACAATGCTAATTACCAGCTATGGAAGTTTAAACTACAAATGTTTCTTAGCAAGGCTGATTGTGGCAAGTGCTGAACACAGACAGACCCACAAACAGAGAGACGGAGGAATGGGATAGGAAGGATAGGCACGCAAAAGCAATTATAAGCTTGCTAGTGGAAGATGACCAGCTTATCCACATAATAACAGAGAGAACGGCAAAAGGTATGTTGACTTCATTCCAAAAGCTGCATGAGTGTTCAAGTCTAAACAGCAAACTGTTTTTTCTAAGAAAGCTGTATAAGATGAGACTAGAAGGCCAGCAAATGTGTGACCATGTGAATGCTATGCTAGAGATCATAGAGCAGCTACGTGCCATCAGAGAGGGCATCAAAGATAACCATATTGTTGCCCTGCTCCTCTGCAGCCTTCCAGAGACATATACTGCTCTCATTAATGCTTTAGAAACCAGACCTGAGCAGAAGCTCACACTAGCTTACTGTATGTCAAAGGGAAATTAATCGATTAATATGACAGAAGGAAAGAAAATAAGCACCATGATGACAAAGCTTTTAAGATGTGCAAAGGCACAAAGCACAATAAAGAAAGCAGAGCCTGTTTTCACTGTAAGAAGACCGGTCACTTAAAAAAGGACTGTTCTATCTGGGGATCTGAGCAGCAAAAGCTACAGCTATCCATAAAAAAAAAGAGTCAAAGCAATCACAAAGGAAACTAAAGACTCATCATGGAGTGGCACCTTTAAAGTGACACAAAGCGGAAAGCCATGCGGCTGGTGCATAGACTCAGGTGCGACAAGCCACATGACTAGTGATGAGACCTTCTTCACAAACATTGATTACAGTGCAAAAGACAACGTTTTCCTAGCATACGAGAAAGGCATCATTACCGAAGGTAAAAACCAGGGCTTCCTAAACTGCATTACACCACAAGGCAAGCAGAGTATCCTTGTAAAGAAAGTGCTGTATGTTCCAGAACTAGAAGGCAGACTTCTATCAGTAAAAAGTCTTGCAGACGTTCTCACAGTTAAGTTTCAGGGTGATGAATGCACAATTCGCAATAATAAGCGATTTCTCGCAAAAGGAAAACTGGATGATCACCTATACAGGCTCATCACCACAGACCAGCAAGCCAATATAGTTTCTAATGACCTACACAGCAAATGTATTCACTTATGGCACAGGCGGCTGGGGCACAAAAGTCCAGAAGTTATACAGGACATTATAAAGAGAGGCTTATCAGAAGACGTGACAATAGCGCCTTGCAAAGTGCTCATGAAATGCAAGTGCTGTATTGAAGAAAAAGACACACGTGCTCTCCTTCCACAGGCGTCTCAAAGAAAACCTATCCACAACCTGCAGCTCATACACAGTGACGTATGCGGTCCAATGAAAACTCCCACGTCAGGCAGGAACCGATATCTACTGACCTCCATTGATGATTATTCCAGGTACACAACTACTTAATGAAACACAAGAATGAAACATCAGAGAAACTTCAAGAGTTCGTTGCCATGTCTAGCAACAAATTCCAATGCAAACCAGGAATAATATGCATCGACAATGGGGGAGGATACATAAGCAAAGAAGTGGCCTCATACCTAAAGAGACAAGGAATAGTACACCAGACAACCACACCATACACTCCTGAACAAAATGGTGTAGCAGAAAGGAAAATTTGCACTCTTATAGAAATGGCCTGATGCATGTTGTCAGATGCCAACCTACCTCACAAGTACTGAGGAGAAGCAATTATGACTGCAACCTACCTACAGAACAGACTACCCTCAAGAGCCATTAAAAGTACTCCATTCGAAATTTGGCATGTATTAAAGCCTAGCATAGGGCACATCAGAGTGTTTGGATGTAAAGCATATGCCTATATTCCAAGTGAAAAGCAATCCAAGCTGGAGAACAGAGCCATAGAGGGAATTCCAGTAGGCTACAGTGATCAAACTAAGGGTTAAACAATCCTACACCCAAAGACTGACAAAGTGACAATAAGCCATAGTGTTTACTTTGATGAGAGCCCATCACCAGAAACACTGACCCTTGAAAGTGGACCCCTTGTGAAGTGAATATGCCAAGCAAACCAGAAGAAAAGGTCAACCAAAGAGAACCTGTGCAGGAGTCAGAACAAGAGGTGGAACTCACATTGCCTAAATCAAGTTCCCTACCAGATCCTGCTGAACTGCCTGAAGTCAGAAGATCCACTCGGACCACAAAGGGGATAACACCCCGCAAGCTGTCATACACTGTCAAAACACACAGCGTACTTGAACTAACATCATGAGAAGACATAGAAAAACTGTCAAAACGTGAAGCCAATAAATGGAGAAAGGCAGCAAAAGAAGAATTTAAGTCACCTCAAGAAAATAAAACCTGGACACTCACAGAGCATCCCTCATAACCGCAAAACTATGGGAAGTAAGTTACTTTCAAAGTAAAGTCAGACGCAGAAGAGATTACGATGAAACATTCGCTCCCGTCGTAAAACACTCCACCATCAGAGCGCTTAGTGTTGCAGCCTGGAAGGGCATGCAAGTCAAACACCTAGACTTTAAAATTGCTTTCCTCTATAGAGACATTAGGGAGATCGCTACATGGAGCAACCAACAGGGTTTGAGCAAGGAGACAACCTTGTGTCTAAACTTCAGAAGAACATTTACGATCTTAAGCAATCTGCAAGGATGTGGAATGATAAAGTGAACAAAGTAGTTACCAGAGAGGTATTCTCAAGAAGTAAAGCAGAGAAGACATATGAATATGTTGATGACATTATACCTTGTTTTGAACAAAAAGGGGATTATAATCAGATAGTTCACAAGCTTAAAGAAAATTTTTAAGTCAAAGAGCTAGGGAACATTAGCTACTATCTGGGAATCCAAATAGAGAGAGAAGAAGATGGAAGTTATCTTCTCAACCAATCTCAGAAAATTTTGGAAGTCTTGGTACAATTCCATATGCAAGATGCAAAGGAAGTGAAAACTCCTATGGAACCAGGCTATCTAAAGAGCAATGAAACAGAAAATTTGCTACTAGGGATGAGCTCGGTGTTCAATTCAAACTCATGTTCGAATCGAACATCGGCAGTTCGCCTGTTCGGCGAACCCAGAACTTTGTGGTCCGTTCGTGCCAAATTCGTGTGACACGAACGGCCCCACAATGCACTGCGCCATCGCAGTGGATTTCTGGCTCATGATTGGCCAAGCATGTACTGTGACCCCGCATGCTTGGCCAATCACAGCATCGGCAGCGAGGAAAGCCATAATTGGCCACAGGCAGGATGCCTGTGGCCAATTATAGCTCAGGGGGGTTAAGTACACGCCCCACACTAAATAAGGCCGCTAGCGCGGCGGCCTTGTCTAGTGTGTTGCGGCAGTCAGGAAAAGAGCAGGATAGGCAGGGACAGTGTCTTTGTGGCTTGCAAACCTAGCGCTGTTAAAGTGGGTGTTGTGCGCTTCCAGCACAGTATACACCTGAAGCTACCCTTTATTACTGGTGTTCTATAATACAGGCATCTCTGCAGCAGTTAAAGTGGGTTTTGTGTGCCTCCAGCACATTATACACCTGAAGCTACCCTTTATTACTGGTGTTCTATAATATAGGCATATCTGCAGCAGTTAAAGTGGGTGTTGTGTGCCTTCAGCACAGTATACACCTGAAGCTACCCTTTATTACTGGTGTTCTGTAATACAGGCATCTCTGCAGCAGTTAAAGTGGGTGTTGTGTGCCTCCAGCACAGTATACACCTGAAGCTACCCTTTATTACTGGTGTTTTTCCATTAAATGTCATTTTGTGCAGGGACTGTTCTAAACATGGGAAACACATGCCACTTCACAGGCATACTATAGACACCCCACAGGCACGATATTTAAAGGAATATTTCACTTTTTTTCACGTTAATCATGCTCCCGAAAAAACTGTAGTTTTTAAAAAATAATTTTGCACTGATCCATGTCCCCTGGGGCAGGAGCCGGGTCCCCAAACCCTTTTTAGGACAATATCTTGCATATTAGCATTTAAAATTAGCACTTTTGATTTCGAACGCTCGAGTCCCATAGACTTTAACGGGGTTCTAAAGTTTGCGCAAACTTTCGGTCCATTAGCAGGTTCTGGTGCGAACTGAACCAGGGGGTGTTCGGCTCATCCCTACTTGCTACCCAACAATGATACGTATCGCAGAGCAATAGGTAAGCTGCTATATGTTGCCACTGTGATAAGACTGGAAATAGCCGCAGCAGTGGGAATACTATGCAGGAAAGTTTCAGCTCCCTGTCAGCATGATTGGAACGCAGTAAAAAGAGTGATGCAGTACCTCAAAGAAACAATTCAGATGAAGTTACGGTTACCAGCAACATCATATCCAAAACTGGTTGGATACGTGGATGCTGATTGGGCTGGGGAATGCACAGACTGCAAATCCACAAGTGGATTCATCTTCCAATATGAAGAAGGAACCATAAGTTGGTCTAGTCGAAAGCAAGTAACTGTCGCTCCATCTTCAACTGAAGCAGAGTACATTGCAGCAGCACACGTGTGTCAAGAAGCGATATGGATGTGTCAACTTTTTGTGGACATTGGGATAGTCATGTCAAAACCAATTCCCATTTTTGAAGACAACCAGGGATGTATAAAACTTACACAATCAGAAAGGGTCAATCCTAGTACCAAACACATCAACGTCTAGTATCACCTACTAAGGGACAATCAAGAACAAGGTGTTATTGACATTCAATACTGCCCATCAGATGAGGAGATGACTGCTGATGCACTCACCAAGCCTTTGTTGAAGGAACATCATAGTTATTTTCAGAAGAAGCTGAATGTAATTTGACAAAGCATATTCTGTTGAGAAGGGGTGTTGGGAAAACAATAACTTTTAATGTAAAGTTGCTTATATAAACTGACAGTATGTACTCTATAATTTATACCTTTCTATCCAGCAGGTGGCATTGCAGTATGGTAGTGTGTTATTCTATGGCAAAGTAATAACATAATATTCTGTCTATGTTAAGTGTATGTACTCCTGTTTCCTGTAAGACATGATAAAGACATCCTCCATGAAAGTAAAGTATTCTCTGCATAAAAAAAGCTTACACGCGCATGATTAAATAACCTGCTAGTACTTAACCATAATACTGCACCATAAGAGGCTCTTTTGATATTCCCCCGATATATGAGCTAAACTATATATGACTAAACTGACTGTTTGGGACTGAATAGATGGCTTATTAAAATAAAAAAAAGTCTTCCTCTCAGTGGGTTGGGAGCCCAATAGCAAAAGCGCTTTGAGCTTGTAGCCCCCTTTAATGTTAAAACCAGCACATAAGCCCTTTAGGACTGGGCAGGTCTTTTAAAAGCAGGGTCCAAAAATCCTTTTCTAGTTACTTGCCCTAACTGCATCACCAAAAAAAGCTACGCACCCACATGCAGATCTTTGGTGGATAATGAGGAAAAATTAATTAGCAGCCTATGTGAAAGGTAATTGCAGACAGGAACCTTTTCATCCCTCAAGTGTGTACATATTCTTAACTTCATAATAATTTTCATCTCTAATCACTTCTCCTGGCCTCTGATGTATTCTTGCAGAGAGCAGTGATACATTACTGACACAGGAAGCCTGGAGATCTTTTTGATCTGCTGGCTGTGATTTAAAGCCCAAGTTAACCTTTTCTATGCTGTGCATGAGGCATACAGGCTGTTATTTTTAAGCTAAATAGATCATATTTTATGGGGGTTCTGTGAATAGTGAAAGAGAAATTAGGTGTATTTAAAAGGATAAGTGCACTTTAAAACAAAGCGTGCTATTTTTTACCCCCCCCCCCCCCCCACCCTGGCCTGTCCTAACCTCCCCCCACAGGTGCATATTTACCTTTATCTGGGCAGCACAGTGACTAAGTGGTTAGTAGGAATGGACTGAACAACCCCCTGTTCGGTTCAAAGCATAACTTTTGAACATCGGGAAAGTTCAGAACCGAATAACAAACCCCAATGAAGTCTATGGGACCTGAACGTGCAAAAGTGACCATTTTGAAAGCTTATATGCAAGTACTTGGGCATACAATGGTTATGGGGGTGCGGGTACTGCCCTGGGGGACACGTATCAATGAAAAAAAGTAACAAAATTCATTTTTAAATGAAGTATAAAAATAAAAAGTGTCTGGGGGGTCCCCTTAGTCAACCTGTAAAGTGGCACATCTGTACTGTGTATAGAAGCTGCTGCAGGAATAATTGCATTTATAAAGCCCAAAACTGTTTTCCTGCAAGCTTTTTTTATTTTGTAAGCAATGGCTTAGATTTCTACTTCTGTAATGGGTGCGGAAAAATTGTTCTTTGGGTGTCGGTGGTGCCTTCACACTGTAACCCTATAGAGGTACTCTTGATGAAAGCAAGAATTGGCCTTGCTGTAAAAAATTGCAATGATTTGCACCTGTCAAAAAAGGTGCGGAAAAATAGTTTGACAGTACATGCCCAGTGTCTAAATGCAAGCTTGTCAAAGCTGCTGGCTCTACAACTTCTGCCTTTCCGCCTGGTGGATTCTGCCCCTGCCATGAATTTACAGAATGTGCTTTACCACTATGGCAGGTTCCCAGTCGCTATTTCTTTACACGTAAGGCTATTCCAGCAATCTACCATCACATGGAAGGCAATGTTGTGGCATTGTTGGGCAAGGTAGTCAGCCGCAAAGTTCACGTTACTGCTGTCTCATGGTCCAGCAAGCATGGGCAGGGACGATATATTTTGTTCACAGCACACAGGGTAATTCTGCTTGCAACTCAGAAGGATGCAGGACAGGGCTCAGTTCTGCAGCTTGTTGTGCCCCCACATCTCCATACAGGTGGTGATGATGCCAGATTTGTTAGCTCTACCCCCTCCATGCCCTCCTCTGCTGAATTGTCATATGAACTTTAAGTACTCCCTAAGCGTTTAAAGGGCTATTCAATGAGTAAGGCTAAAAGGTGCCATGCAGTGCTTCAGCTGGTGTGTCTAGGGGACAGGAACCACACCAGAGCAGATATTCTTGCAGCTCTGCAGGGACAGGCCCAGAGGTGGTTCATGCCATGCCAGCTGAAGCCAAGAATGATGGTGTGTGATAATGGCACAAACCTCCTGTCCGCCCTTAGACAGGGAAAGTTGGCACATGTGCGATGCCTGGCACATGTCCTCAATTTGGTGGTGCAGCGTTTCCTAAATAGGTACCCAGGGTTGGAAGATCTACTAAAGCAGTCCAGAAGAGTCTGTAGCCACTTCATACACAGCCAGTGCTTGGTTGGCTGAAATTCAGTGAGAATTCCACCTGTCTGTAAACCGCCTGATTTGTGACATGCCCACCAGGTGGAACTCGACTTTGGCAATGCTGCAGCGACCGCACATGCAGCAGAGGGCCGTCAACTAGTACCTGTGTGAGTATGGCACGACAGGCTCCTGCCGGCTCAGCTTTTTTTCCCCACGTCAATGACTGCTCATAAAGGATGCATGCACTGTCAACATTTGAGGAGGCCACAAGGATGGTGAGCCGTGACACAATCCCTGTTGTGTTTCTTCTCGAGCAGACTCTGCATGTCATTACATGACAGGGCACTTGAGGCAAAGCAGCAGGATGAAAAGGAGGACTTCCTTTCCTCTCAAGGCCCCCTTAATGCAGATACCATTGTACCATTGCCACAGAACACACAAGAGGAGAGAGAGGAGGAGGATTCTGTCAGTTTCTGGCAGTTTTCAGAGGCATTGATGCAGAAGACACACAGTCAAACAGTAAGACATGGTTTTTCATCCCCAGAACCCTTGGGGGTAGTACTTGGCTGGGAGGAGGCAGTTATAGATACTGTAATCCTCAGTGACCCTGAGGAGTCTGCTTCTCATGCCTCCGCAAATTTGTGGTACATGGGTTCCCTCATGTTTCAAAGCCTGCAAAAGGACCAAAGAATACGTGGCGTAAAGTGAAAGGATCACTATTGGTTGGCAACCCTCCTTGACCACTGTTATAAGGGGAAAGTCTCAGAACTCATCCCATCCCCACGGAGAGTGCAGAAGTTAAAATCTCTTGAGGACACCTTAAAGAGGAGTTTATAGAATGCTTTTCCTGTCTCTGGTAGGTTACAGTGTCGTGGAAAATGCAGGATTCTGTTGGTCAAGAGAGGAGTGGTGAAGAAGGCGGCTGCCTAAGTGATGCATTTCTGAATTTATTTAGTCCTCGCCCCCCAGGGCTGTCAGCTTCCACATCCTATCGGCAGCATCTGCATCACATGGTGGACGATTATCTAGGGGTGAAAACAGAGATGGAGAGCTTTCCAGTCGACAATTCATTGGCTTACTGGGTCATGAGAATAAACCAGTGGGCAGAACTTGCTCAGTATGCTATTGAGCTGCTGTGCTGCAATGCATCCAGTGTGCTTTTGGAATGGGCATTCAGTGCTGCTGGAGGTTTTGTTACTGATCATAGAACGCGTCTGTCCACAGACTCCCTGGACCGTCTGACTTTTATCAAAATTAATCAGTCCTGGATTACCAGCAGCTATGAAGCCCCTGATGCCGATGTTGCAGATTAAGTGTATTTGGGATGTGGAATGTCTGCAGGACTTCTAGGCTGCCTAGTGTTGTGGGTGTTGATTTCATCTGGAAGAATGTTTTTGATGTAGGTTTCATGGGCACAATTAACACCCAAAGAACAATTTTTCTACACCTGTTTGACAGGGACTGTATTTTTTCCCCAATGCAGCAGATAGCAAAGTAGGTTTCATGATATCTTTACTTTCTGAGAGAGCCTTGGCCTGGGCAAACCCTCTATGGAAGACGCAAAAAAATGTTGTCTTGAGTTAGCTGAGTTTGTGGCTTCCTTTAAAAGGGTATTTGACGTTCCCGCATGCTCCGCTTCTGCTGCCAAGTGCCTCATGTCCATCAAACAGAGTATGAGAATTGTTGCCGATTACTCCATTGAATTCCGTACTCTGGCAGCAGAGGTTGCTTGGAACAATGAGGCCCTCGCAGGTGCTTTTTCTCATGGTCTCTCGGATACCATCAAGGATGAGATAGCAGCCAGAGATATACCCACTGAGCTGGAGAAGTTGATTGTGTTTGCCATCCTCATTGACTCCAGACTCAGAGAAAGACTCTCTTTTAAGGAGCGCTTGCGGAAGCCTCCTGTATATTTGTCTCCGAGCTTTGCAGTCCCACCCTTGCCTCCCTCACCTCCCATGCCTCCTGGTACAGAGTCAGTCAGTGAAGATAAACCCATGCACTTGGGCTTCACATGTCTCTCTGCAGATGAGAGAACCCTTAGGAGGAGGGTTTGCCTCCACACCGGCTTGACCGACGCTTTGTCGCAACAATTTTCCTCCACTTCCAAGATGGAGTCGGTTACGGTTCCTGTGATTCCTCTTGATTGTATTCTGGCTACAGTTTGCACCAGTCTCACCTCTCCTTTGGGTGACAAAATTCTTGCTGCTCAGGTTCATACTCCTCCTGAAAAACCTTGTGACCGCTGCTTTGTCCCAGAGGGTCTCCGTACTGCCCTGCTCCAGACTTACCATTCTCCCAAGGCTGCTGGCCACCCTGAGAAGAATCAACTCTTTTGGGCCATTGTCCCAACAATTCTGGTGGTCTAGTCTACGTACTGATGTAACTGCCTGTTCTGTGTGTGCTCAGAGTAGGACTCCACGACACCTTCCAGTGGGCCTCCTACAACCCATACTCAATGGAGAGAGGCCCTGGACCCATCCGTCTATGGATTTCATTGTGGAGTTACCCAACTCCCAGGGTAACACAGTTATCCTTATGGTGGTTGACTGGTTCTCGAAAATGTCTTATTGTATTCCACTTAAGAAGTTTGCTCGGGAGATCTTTTGCTTACATGGGCTACCCGAGGTGATTGTCTCAGACGGGGTAGTCAGTTTGTGTCCCAGTTCTAAAAAACAGATTACAGCGCACACATTCAAGATTGACATTTCCTGCAAGGCTAGTTAAAAACACCTGAACATATTCAAAAAATACGGGGGTTTGGTCACACTATATGGTCATATAGTGCTAAGCCCACTTACTGCGACAAAGTACCCCGAATTAGTGGGTCCTACCCTAGTAATAGAATGAAAGATCCTGTGTCTCAACCATGGAAGCCAAACTCCTCTATGTGGGAGAACTGAAAGGATTCCTCTTATGCACTGGTGGCCACTAAATAAGAGTTAATGAGGAGGGGGAGGGTTGCTCCAGCCCAAAAAAAAACTGGTCACAGATTACAGCGCACACATTCAAGAATGACATTTCCTGCAAAGCTAGTTAAAAACACCTGAACATATTCAAAAAAATATGGGGGTTTGATCACACTATATAGTCATAGAGTGCTAAGCCCACTTACTGCGACAAAGTACCCCGAATTAGTGGGTTCTACCCTAGTAATAGAATGAAAGATGCTGCGTCTCAACCATGGGAGCCAAACTCCTCTATGTGGGAGAACTGAAGGGATTCCTCCTATGCACTGGTGGCCACTAAATAAGAGGTAAGAGAATTTAAACGCATTTTAGGGCGTGCCCCCCAAATATGTTTTTCTATATTGTAATAGACCCTGACCAGGTTTTTTTTAGGCTGGAGCACCCCTCCTCCTCCATATAGTGTGACCAAACCCCCGTATTTTTTGGAATATGTTCAGGTGTTTTTAACTAGCCTTGCAGGTAATGTCATTCTTGAATGTGTGCGCTGTAATCTGTTTTGTACTGTTTGTTGGTCTTATAGCCGCACCATCTTGAATTTAAACTAATTTTAGGGTGTGCCCCCCAAATATGTTTTTGTATATTGTAATAGACCCTGACCAGGTTTTTTTGGGCTGGAGCACCCCTCCTCCTCCTCATTACCTCTTATTTAGTGGCCAGCAGTGCATAGGAGGAATACCTTCAGTTCTCCCACATAGAGGAGTTTGGCTTCCATGGTTGAGGCGCAGGATCTTTCATTCTATTACTAGGGTAGGACTCACTAATTCGGGGTACTTTGTCGCAGTAAGTGGACTTAGCACTATATGACCATATAGTGTGACCAAACCCCCTATTTTTTTTAATATGTTCAGGTGTTTTTAACTAGCCTTGCAGGAAATGTCATTCTTGAATGTGTGCGCTGTAATCTGTTATCTGTATAAATTATGCAGATGTATACATGCAATTTGAACTAAGAATATAAAAATATAAAAATATGCTCCTGTGCAAAAAAAAAAAAAAGAAGCGAAGGTGCTCCGGTGCAAATACATCATACAATATTATGCACATCTAGGATCTACCAATTAATTTATAGGTTTGCACTAATCAAAAACATTTTTTGGTTTGCACGTATTTATATCATATATGTGTTTTATTATTATCATTATTATTATATTGTATTTTATTCTAAGAACACTCATATCTTGCGAAAGCCTATCACACTAAATTGTACTCAATGATTTATATTTTACACTCTATTATATCATTTTAACCACACACAACCACTTCAACGAATAAGAACAGCGCCATACCTACTTTTATCACAATTTCCTATATCTTTTTACCCCACCCAGATGGGAGTAACCAGTAGGGGCAGCAGTTCCTTTTTCTTCTTTTTTCTTTAGACAATTTTCTTTCTGCTGGCATTTATTAATTCCATAGCGCGGAATCAAACACTTTTTTCATTTGCATTTTAGGGTGTGCCCCCCAAATATGTTTTTGTGTCCCAGTCTGGCGAGCCTTTTGTGCACAGTTGAAAATTCAGCTTGCTTTCTCCTCTGTGTATAACCCGCAGTCTAATGGGGCTGCAGAAAGAGCCAATCAATCCTTGGAGCAATTCCTATGTTGCTATATTTCTGACCATCATAACAACTGGTCAGATCTCTTACCATGGGCAGAGTTTGCTCACAACAGTGCCTTGAATTCTGCTTCCCGATTGTCCCCGTTTATGGCGAACTATGGTTTCCAACCTTCCATGTTGCCTGACTCATTTGTTCCGCAGAGTATTCCTGCATTAGAGGAGCATCTCTGTGGTCTTCGTTCCACTTGGGCACAAGTCCAGGAGGCTTTGCAGAATGCTAATGATAGGTACAGACTCCATGCTGACCGCAGACGCCTGCCTGCACCTTCCTACCAGGTTGGGTAGTCAACTGTCAGCTCGCAATCTCCAACTTCGTATTACCTTTCTAAAGTTTGCACCTCGGTTTATTGGGCCTTTCAGTATTCTTTGCAGGATTAACCCAGTGGCTTACGCATTAGACCTTCCTGCAGTACCTGGTGCATTGAAAAGGGTCCGGAGGAACGCTCTTGGGTCTCATCCTTGGACGTACATGTCCCTGTCCTCCTTCGTGATTTCCATATACATTTTCCCCTCAAGCCTGATGGTCCTCTGAGGGGGAGGGGTTATTGAGGAGGGGGTACTGTCAGGGCTGGGCTCAGCCCTTCCTTCTCTGAGCTGGCCACTCAGCTGTCAGCTAATTGCCAACTCCTATCTCTCCACAGTGACTCACCTGTGATTTAACTGTACTTCTGTCTGATTCATGGTTTCTGACAAATATATGGCGTTAAACTTGCATTAAGGCACAGAACTATATGGCGTTAAACTTACAGTAATGCAATGAGATATATGGCGTTAAACTTGCAGTAACGCACAGAACTATATGGCGTTAAACTTGCAGTAACGCAATGAAATATATGCCAATAAAACTTGCAGTAACGCAATGAAATATATGGCGTTAAACTTGCAGTAACGCAATGAATTATACAGCGTTAAACTTGCAGTAATGCACAGAACTATATGGCGTTAAACTTGCAGTAACGCACAGATATATATGGCGTAAAACTTGTAGTAACCCACAGAAATATATGGTGTTAAACTTGCAGTAATGCACAGAACTATATGGCGTTAAACGTGCACTAATGCACAGAAAAAAAAACTATGTTAAACGGTCACTAAACTGAAATATCCCTAGATTGACACTAATGTAAAGATGAATGGTGGTCACACTACACTCACAATCACTGAACTATCCCTACATTAACACTAATGTAAAGATGAATGGTTGCACTACACTCACACTGAACTATCCCTAGACACCAAACTGATATTCTACTGACAATAGAATCAGAAGAGCACACTATAGCACTACTGCCTAGCAGCACTAGAGGTGTTGGTTTAAAACACTAGCCCACTGGGCACTTAAACCCCCTTCCTAGCCAGGCCAATTTTCAGCTTTCAGTGCTTTCACATTTTGAATGACAATACTGCAATACTGTACCCATATAAAATTTTTGTCCTTTTTTCACATAAATAGAGCTTTCTTTTGGTGGTATTTAATCACCTCCTGTTTTTTTTATTTTTTGTGCTATAAATAAAAAAAAGACCACAATTTTTGTAAACAAATGCATTTTTCTTAGTTTCTGTTATACAATTTTGCACATTAATAATTTTCTTTATAAATTTTGGCCAAAATTTATACTGCTGCATATCTTTGATAAAAAATAACCCAAATAAGTGTATATTATTTGGTCTTTGTGAAAGTTAGACCACTTTCACACTGAGGCGCTTTTCAGGCGCTTTCACGCTAAAAACAGCGCCTAAAAAGCTCACGAAAACTTATTTCCATTAAAATCAATGAACGCTTTCACACTAGGGCAGTGTGCTGTTGGGGCCGTGAAAAACTCCCCTCCCCATTGAAATGAATGGAAAGCTCTTCAAAAGCGCCTGAAAAGCTCTTCAAAAGCGCTCAGTGTTTTACTGGTACTTTAGAAGCGCTTCAGTGTGAAAGTGGCCTAAGAGTCTATAAGCCATGGTGCCAATCACTGAAAATTCATCACACCTGATGCACTGACGGCCTATCTCATTTCTTGAGACACTAACAAGCCAGGAAAGTACAAAGGAGGTAGGAAAAAAAGATTAGCTGATTTGTGATGAATGTAATAGGTGCTATTTATTTAACCCATCCCATACTTTTCCTTTTAAAAATAAAATCTGCAGTTTGTTTACATGTCTGTTATACCGCGTACACACAATCAGAATTTTAGTCGGAAAAACCTTGGATGGTTTTTCTGATGGAATTCCGCTCAAGCTTGGCTTGCATACACACGGTCACACAAAAGTTCTCTGAACTTTTGACCATCAAGAACGTGGTGAAGGCACTAGAATAGGGAAGTTCCATACGAAGAGTGCCACCCTTTGGGCTCCTTCTGCTAATCTCGTGCTTATCTTGTGTTAGAAGAAGTTTGGTGAGAGACGATTTGCGATTTTCAGCCTCGTGCTTTTCAGATCGTTACTGCTCTTCAGTTTGTGCTTGTGGGTTTGTATCTGTTCTTCAGTGCGTATTAATATAGTACGTATTTGTTTCTCAGTGTGTTCTTCTTCACTCGTTTCTGATTTTCAGTTCGCTCTTCTCTGGCCTTTCTGTTTTTCAGTGCTTTCTGTTAGTTCGTTCTGACCGTTTTGAAGCCATGTTGCGGTTACGTACTCGTCGTGCACTGAAAGTGCACTTGGAAGTGCAGTCGCTCTAAATCTAAGGGGTAGATCTGAAATGAGGGGAAGCTCTGCTGATTTTATCATCCAATCATGTGCAAGCTAAAATGCTGTTTTTTATTTTCCTTGCATGTCCCCCTCGGATCTACAGCGACTTTACTTCCAAGTGCACTTTCAGTGCACTTGCAGTGCACAGTGGATTTTTACTTTAGTAAATAACCCCCACTGTGTGCATCTTCAAAATTTGGCTTTTAAAATGTATAAAAACTTTAGGAAATTTCTCAAAAAAATTCTAAAATGGTGTAATTTTGTTGTTATTTAGATTCTCCCTAATATATCAATCATGTTCTTCATTTTTTTGTTCAACATCATTGTTTTTTCGCTTTATGATGTCTAAATCCCGACTATACAACATTATGTCCTGGATTAGGATTTGTGCACTTGCACTGGTGAAATGAAGAGATTGTTCTTCCACAACATGCACATCACCTAAAATAAAAAAAACACACCATGTATTATAAATATGCAGGCATACATATATTACCTGAAGCTGTTGTCTCAGACACTGATCTGTTGTGGTCACCATTTTGCCCACTTCATCCACCTCTTCTTCCTCCACATCCTCAGGTTGTGGTGTGCTGAGTTCCCCTTCTTTATGAGGTGGGGGTTTCCTGGTGTCCTCAGAGGTCCTGAGTCTTTTCTCCCCTATGAGAATTAAACAAAAGGTATACTTAGCACATAGATATTTGAGGCCAGAAATAGGAATATGAAACATTGCTTGGAAGTGTCGTACAATTGTCTGTTTTGGCACAGTTCCAAGCTGAATACATGATTTTTTCCCATACCAAAGCTGGAATACTTTCCTTTTTTGGACAATATTCACACATGGAGACACCCCTAGTATCCCCTGGAACTCCCCTAGTATCCCCAGGTGTGCGGGACACCCTAAAAAGTTTGTTCTGATGTCTCACACTAGTGCTCCTGAGTCCAGATGTATAAACAGCTGCTGGGTGTCCTCTCCTTACATTACACTGAATCAAGTTTGCATTTCATTCTAGTTACAAACACATCTAGACAACAATGTACTAAACTTATTTTAATACTAATAGGCATGAGCAAATGTAGTTAACCATGTAGCTGCAAAAAACATTGTATTATTAGTGGGCGAACGAACAATGTTTACTATGACCGATTACTGTGCCCACGAGCCTGAAAGTTTCCATTTCAAACTGTACAACAGTAAACATCATCTTGGCCTTTCTCAGATTAGGGTTGGTGTACGGTACATACTTCCCATCATAGTCGTCCCTCTTCAAGATGTCCACCATCTCCACCATCTCTACAAAGGATATATTTGAGGCCTTAAATCTCCTCCAGGATTTCTGGAAATGAAATGGAGAAGGGCCAATGCCTCATCTGTGAGAACATCATTTTACAGACCCTAAATAAGGGTTTGAGTGGCCAACTGACAGAAAATACACACCTTTCTGAGTTCGTCCATCCTCCACTAAGTAAGACAAGAGAGTGATGGCCTGGGTTCAGTCTGGTCTGACAGAAGACGCAGGCTGTTGTAGTATCACAGCCTGGGGACATATATGTGATCTGCTGCTGTTCCTGATCTCTCAGAGTCCAGGACCAGATTGTGCTCCCTATTGTATGGACTTCTCAGGCTACCAATTTTCTTTTTCAAATAGTTGATCTCTGCCCTGGGGTCCAAAGGCTTCGCAAATTTTTGCAGTTTCTCCAGCGTTGCCTTCCCTCTTTCTTTTGTTATGACCTAGAATAAATGTTAATTTTGTTTTCACCAAATACTTGCCTATGTGTTTTTTTTAAAAGGACAGTTTGTTTGTGAGTAGGCAGGATAATGAATGAATGAATGAATGATTTGTATAGCGCTGCAATTGCAAACTGAATCGCCTCAAGGCGCTTGATCAGCCTGTGTTGTCTAGCTTCTTAGAAGAGATAGGTCTTGAGTTTTTTCCTGAATGCCTGATGGTCTTCTTCCATATGGATGTAAGTCAGTAGAGCGTTCCATAGCCGTGGTCCTTGGACTGCGAATCTTCGCTCTCCCTTTGATTTGTAGTGGGATTTGGGAATAAGGAGAAGGTTTCGGTTAGATGATCGAAGACTGCGGTTGGGTGTGTAGTGTGTTACCTTCTTGCATAGGTATTGGGGAGCGTTTCCTTGTACGCATTTGTTGTTGAGGCAGAGGGTCTTGAATGTAATCCGATTCTTTATGGTTAGCCAATGTAGGCTCCTCCGGGCGGTGGAGATGGATTCCCAGTTTTTTTCCCATTATCAGTCTTGCCACTGTGTTTTGGATGAGTTGTAAGCGCGCAAGTTGATATTGGGGTAGCCCTATGTAGAGGGAGTTTGCTTAGTCGAGTCGGGAATTAATAATTGTTCCAACTACTGCTGCTTTGTCCTCTGTTGGAATGAAGGGGATGAGTCTACGTAGCAGGCGGAGGAGATGGTGAGAACCGCTGACTACTGATCCTATTTGTGCATCCATTGACATTTCCGAGTCAAAGATGACTCCGAGACTCTTGGCTTTGGCGCTTAGCGAAATGGTCTGTCCAAAGATGGTGAGAGGTGTCCAAGGGGTCTTAGTTTTGGAATTTTGGTTTGCGTGTAGAAGAAGAAGTTCTGTTTTTGATTATTAAGGGAGCTAGTGGTAATCCAGTCGTCTATCAAGGTGAGGCATTTTTCTAGTTGCTGATGATGGTCTTTTTGTCCGGTGATGCGAAAGTAGAGTGTCATCAGGGTATGAGTGGAAGCAGAAGTCTGATATTCTGATGATTTTGAGGAGTGGGCGGATGTAGATGTTGAAGAGCACTGGTGACAGGGGTGAACCTTGAGGGACTCCACAAGAGATTTCCCGGGTTTCAGAGGTGAAGGCTCCTAGTTTCACTGTTTGAGAACGATTTTGTAAGAATGATGCGAACAATTGTAGATCTGTTGTTGTTGTGGTAACTTGACACACAAAAAAAAAAAAAATATGAAGATCACTAGAAACTTTTTTTTTTAATAATCAAATAAAAAGGAGATCTTGATTTAAATAAAAAAAGGAAAAAAAATCACTATAAAAAAATATTCTAAACATTATTATGGAGATCTGGCTTTAAAAACTAAAAATATTATTAAGGAGATCACAATAATAAAGAAATAAGTTTGTCAGAACTCTGTGTGAATATCAGTAGCAAAACAACTTCATTTTTCTAGCCTTATAAAGAACAAAAGAATGCGCTGCATTAAAAGATCCAAAAATTTACAGCATGACGAATGTGCTATCTCCATTACGAATGCTAGTTTTACCAGACTGAGCGATTCCATCTTGTACTTGATTTTGAGCATGTGTGTTTTTTTGCGCGTCGGAATTGCATACAGACGAACGGAATTTCCGATAGGAGCTTTTTCAGACGGAAAAATAGAGAACCTGCTCTCAAAAAGTCAGATGGAGCATACACACGGTCAGAATTTTGCTGGCGGAATTTCCGATCATGTGTGTGTGGCATTAGTCTTCACATCAGACTTTTGCTGGTGGAATTTGTGATCGTGTGTAAGTGGCATTAGTCTTCACTGTGCTCATAAGGGCTTGTGATATACAACAACATAGTTGCCTAAGGGACCATCTCTGAGAGACTCCAGCTTCAAGACATGACCCCAAAAAGTCTGTGGGGCACAACCACATAGGTGTGGCCAGGACAGTGAAGACTTTCAGCACTGAATGTAACCAAACATACCAAGGCTGTTGGATTGTATCAAGTATGCATTGGTGGAGATCCCATTAGGAAACTAAATAATACAATAAAGGAAATATTGGACAAAAGGGATAGTAAAAGAAAATTAAATAAAAAGAAGTTAGAGCTGTATAAGAAATAGTAATCAGCCAAATATGAAGTTAAACATATGAAGAAAGAATGGGAGCATTGTATGAACCTCTTCTCCAATTTAGTGGTATGAATGAACTTTTAATAATTCTTTTGTAGGTTAGGGTATAAACATTCTGAAGAGGTGGGCATACATAATGTGATGTACTGTATGTTAGAGTACATCAAAATTGACTATAACATTCATTACTGGAATAACCAAGTATAAGATCTACTTACAGTATTGTTCATAACATTACATACTGCAGTTGCAGGTGGTCTTAAATCAGATTTATTTTGCTTTTAAAACAATACTTGGACTTTCATTCAGTCCTCATTTTTAATACTTTTTTTTCTAACTGCTAACCTACTGTTTGAATTTTTTCAATACCACACATGTGAGGTATTGCTGCGAACCTCAGAGTGAGAGAAATCATTTTTGTGACAAGACTTCCTATGTAACTCTAAACTGGTAACCTGTAAAGGCTTTTGAAGCATCACTTATGGAGATATTTAGGTATCGTAGTTTGGCACCCTTCCGCGTGCGTACGCAATTTTTAAGCATGACAGGTCTGGTATCTATTTACTCAGCATAACATCATCATTTATATTTTACCAAACAAGTGGGTATTATATTGTGTTTTTGTGCATTAAAATTCATTAAAGTGTATTTTTTTTTATAAATTTGTGTTTGAAAAACCGCTGTGCAAATATCATATGCAATAAAAATATGCAACACCCATCATATTATTCTCTATGGCTTTTGCTTAAAAAAATTATACAATGTTTGGGTGTTCTAAGTAGTTTTCTAGCAGAAAGAAAAATGCAGATTTTTACATGTTCTGTAGGAGAGCAATTTCAGATTTGGCATAGATTTCCTCCCCCATCCTCCTACCCAGTGGCGGCCCATCCATTAAGGGCTCATGGGCGCCGCCCCCAGTATCCATGCGTCCAGCCCCCGAATCAACATTCTTGGCACTGGATGCATGAATTCCAATGGGGGGTGTTTTTTTTTTGAAGCACGTAATTTGAGCCAGAGGCTCTAATTGGCTTTAAACAAGGGTGGGCTCAGGGCACAGAGCACTGCGCTCCAAGCCCACTCAGTTGTGTGAGAATAGCAAATGAATATTCGCTATTCTCACACTGATCCTCCTCCCAGACAATTGGCTGAAAGGACAGGCGATCCTATTGGACGCATAGGAGGAGGAGGGAGGAGACGCACAGCGAAAGCCGCCATGATGCAGAGGAGGAGGAGATGCCCGCCCGTCACCTGTCGCAGCACTGTCTGCCAGGAACCTAGATGGATGACCGACCCGGGTGGGTGGTTGTTTGCTGACCCCCTGAAGAAAAACCACCAGACGCCACTGTTCATACCTATCCTGCATAGTCTGTGCACAAAAGATATGTGCACTTATCTCATTTCAGTAAACTCTGGTCAAGTCACCTGATCCTGCAGCTCTGGCTCCGTTGTGTCAGTAAATGGCTGCAGAGAAGTGGAGAAAGTGGCCACTCTGTGAGCCTATGGGTGACATCACGGCTCCTGGAATTCACAGCAATTGTTGAGTGCTTCCTTACCCAGAGGATCGGGTGAGGAGGCACAATGACTGGTGTAGATATCTCTGAGTTTCTTAGGCTTTTTCCCTGTTGCAGAATGCTTGGTGTCATGCTTAAACCATCCACTGTATCAGCTTGTGTCTTGATGAACAAATTTGGAGCTAAGGCTGGCCATACATAATGCCAATTTCTTTCCTTGAACCACAAGTTGAAGGAAAGAAAGAAAATCACTTGATTTCCCCTTCAACACAGTCGGTGTTGATAGGGGATTCCCTTCTGCTGCGCTATTCTATTCTGACAGCAGGGAGGTTTACCCGTCATCAGACTACAATGATCAGTCACTGCTGCCTGCTATAGCCAGCAGAAGTGATTATACAAATATCCTGACAGGCTGGTTGTACTGAAGTCCATCAATAGAATCATGTACAACCAGTCTGCCCATGGAAGGATACAATTTGGATGTTTCCTGCTGAATTGGATGAATTTCGATCATCTATATATGGCTAGCTTTAATTGCTGGCTAGGTCAAGACTCTGTTGCAGGAATCAAAGTCTTTTGAGTAGGGTTGAGCGAACCCGAACTGTAAAGTTCGGGTCCGTACCAGACTTTTGGGTGTCCGGGCCCCGGACCCGAACCCGAACAATTTACCGTGTGTTCGGGTTTGGGTCTGGTTTTCGGCGATGTATTGGCGCCTTTTTAGGAGCTGCAGGGCAGCCAATCCACATTAGTTTCACTAGTGTGCCCTAAGAAGCCATCACAGCCATGCCTACTAATGGCATGGCTGTGATTGGCCAGTGCAGCATGTGACCTAGCCTCTATATAAGCTACAGCACAGCGCGTCACTCTGCTTTAGACAGTGTAGGGAAATTTTCTTGGCTGTTGTGAGGGAATTACATGCTAGGAGTCAGTTCACATTCCTGAAATATCTTATAATTAGTAAGCGATCTACATAGATAGAGAGTGTAGTTAAAGGTTCCTGTTTTGAGGGGGAGAGAATTATTCAGAAATCAACTCTAAAGCCCCATACACACGTGCGGATTATCCGAGGACCAGGTCCGTCGGATCATGTCCGTCGTACTTTGTCCGATGTTGGTTTTGCGTACACACGGTGGGACAAAGTTGTCGGAAAATCCGATCATTCTGAACGTGGTGACGTTTGTTGCCTACGACGGGACTACGTAGAGGCTAGTAGCCAATAGCTTTGGTCTTGTAATGTGATCTGAGCATGCGTAGCACTTTGTCCGTCGGAATTCGCTACACACGATCGGATTTGGTGTGATCGGACTTTGTTGTCAAAAAATCTATCCAGCAGGAGATAGGACTTTGTCCGTCGGACAATCCGATGGAAACTGTCCGATGGTGCCTACACACGGTCGGAATTTCCGACAACATTGTCTGATAGGACAGAATCCATCGGAAAATCCGACCGTGTGTATGGGGCTTTAGACCTGGTGCACATTCTTTTTACACTGCCATGAGCCCAGTGCCAGACAAAATATAACTTTTATCTGCAAGCTCAGTGCACCAGCACTGCATATGTTACACCCTTATATGGGTGTATTCTGCTATTGCAAAAACATTGCAAAAAAATAAAAATTTGCAGTGTTTTCTGCATGCTTGCAGGAGTGTGTGACATTCAATCGATCTATCTTTCTTCGATTGTGCTATTCCAAAAAAAAAATCGAAGAGAAATTTTTTTTTTTTCATAGCATTTTATGCAGTTTTGCATTTTTTGAGCTAAACACTGTACATACTCTGGGTGTATTCTGCTATTGCAGAAGGAGGTGCTGGCCTGCCCTGCCACCAGTGTATTATCTGAACGTGTATTTAGCACGGCAGGGGGCGTTATCACAGACAAGCACAGCCGCCTGTCCAGAGCCAATGTGGACAAGCTCACGTTCATTAAAATGAACCAGGCATGGATCCCACAGGACTTGTCCATACCTTGTGCAGAATAGACAGATATACTGGTGTTCTGACAAAAACTGTCTGGCCATCGGATAGTGTCCGGCCACTTACTGCGCAGGCGCAGCGCTTGCGCAGTACGGAGGACAAGGAGATTCACAAAAATCTCTGAAGATGAACGGCGCCTGCGCAGTGAGTGCAGGTTCAAGCCCCACCATCCAAGTGGACATACGGTAGCACATAGTAACAGGGCCCCTCACGGGCTCGCTTGGCTAGGCTTCAACCTCGGATGATGTGGCTTGAACCTGGACTCACCGCGCATTGTCTCCGGAGAGTTTCGAAATCCCCTTGTCCTACGTACTGAGCAAGCGCAGTACAGGGCGGACACTATGCAATGGGGGACAGAATTCGACACATCACCACCAGCCTTACCCAGCCATTGTTGTATTTTTGAACAAGTGTTGGCTACCTTGTCCTCCTCCACCGCCACTTCCACCTACACCGCCACATCCACCGCCACCTAAACCTCCTACTCCATATGGACCTCGTCCTCCTAGGTCAAGATTATAATTTTTTTATTTTTTTTATTTCCAAATATTTTATTTTCCCACTATCTTATCCATTAAATTGAATAATTTTTTCCAGAAAGAGCGTATTCTGGGGCATTCCCACCATATGTGAGGCATCGTGCCGTTGAGTTTCTGAGGTTCTTAATGACTTCCTGTACCTCTTCTGCTGAGAAGGGGGCCTCCAGCATATTATTTTTATTTTATTTTATTTTTTATGTTATTTTAAGTTATTTCCCTATCCACATTTGTTTGCAGAGGACTTGCCATGCTCTTAACAACATTTTGTTGCCATTTGCAGCCCTCTAGCCCTTTCCATTACTTTTTTACAGCCATTTTAGTCTTCAAAAGTTCGGGTCCCCATTGACTTCAATGGGGTTCGGAGTTTAGGGTCAAGTTCGGGTCAAGTTCGGTCCCGAACCCGTTTTTTTTTCCGAAGTTCGGCCGAATCCGCCGAACCCGAACATCCAGGTGTCCGCTCAACTCTACTTTTGAGTTCTCATTAGGATTTTCTAAGTGGAGGGACATTGCTATTTTGCACTTGTAAGGTGTAATTTCACTAAAGACAGAGCTAGCTTGAGGTTGTGATTGGTCCTCTGTCAGCAACTCTGTAGCATCCATTGAAGTGGACAGATTTAGAGTTCAGTGTATTGTCTTACTGGGGTACTCACAAGGTGGTTCTCTAATGTAGCCTGGACTTCTCTGTATGATAATTTTATTAAAGTGCACATCATCTGAGGCTTAGGTTTATATTGACAGTGGACTCCAATAATTACCCAACCTAGGTCAGTTTTTGGCATAAGGATCGTTGCTTCAACCATTGTGCTGCTGACATACCCGGTGTATTCTCAGGAGGTATCTTATCAGCAAAAGCCTGATTTTGGCATTGTATTAAACGGGGATCAAATACTTAATTTACTCACTGAACTGCAACTCAATTTATAACATTTGTATTATGTTTTTTCTGGATTTTTGGTTGATGTTCTGTCTCTATCATTTAAAAGACACCTATGATAAAAAATTGAAAATCTACAGGGGATCAAATAATTATTTTCCCCACTGTATTTTCTTTTTGTCTTTCAAGTATGAACAAATCTACTGCAAATTATACTGTTGTTTATTTGCATTTACACACCTGTCTTTATGTTAGAATTCTTATAGTGGCACTGACAATACCAAATTAGGAATTTGCAGTCTCCAGCAATTATATGGGCAAAGCAAATGCATTTATGTATATATCTTTTGTTGTTTCAAGTTTTATTTTATTTTTTTAAAGGTGTTTATTTTTTGGTTTGCATAGAGTTACATGTAGAGAACAAATGGGCTCAACCAAGCCAAGACATTTATTTTAAGGAAATCAGTACCCAATATAATATCGGTCAGTTGAAAGGAAGCCACACAGGACTAGGTATATTGGAACCTTGTGCTGCATGGGACTGCATTAAGATCTTATGAAATTTATTAGGGCAGGCTCTGCTAGTGTAGATTATTTTAAATTTGGAGAGATCCGCATTGGTGAGGCAAACTACTTGTGCTAGTGTTGGAGTGTTAAGCCCCATACACACGCTCGGATTATCCGAGGACCAGGTCCGTCGGATCATGTCCGTCATACTTTGTCCGATGTTGGTTTTGCGTACACACGGTCGGACAAAGTTGTCGGAAAATCCGATCATTCTGAACGTTGTGACGTTTGTTGCCTACGACGGGACTACGTAGAGGCTAGTAGCCAATAGCTTTGGTCTTGTAATGTGATCTGAGCATGCGTAGCACTTTGTCCGTCGGACAACGGTACACACGATCGGATTTGGTGTGATCGGACAGTGTTGTCGGAAAATCTATCCAGCAGGAGATAGGACTTTGTCCGTCGGACAATCCGACGTACACTGTCCGATGGTGCATACACACGGTCGGATTTTTCAACAACATTGTCCGATCGGACAGAATCCATGCGAAAATCCTACCGTGTGTATGGGGCTTTAGGACTCTTCCAGTTGAGTAATTTAGTCTTCCTTGCTTGGAAACATATTAAGAGAAACATGTGTACATGTGTAAATGTTGGAATAACTAAGAGACAGACTTTGGAAGTTCAAGGGTTGTTTCACTAAGTTAATAGGTTATAGTTATGCTGCCATCTAGTGGTCGTTGTTTTATTTACACTCAAATTACTGTGTACCCGCCCTCTTATATGATGTAATTTCCTTCCTTCCTTATTGTGAGTTGCTGTATTGTTCCTGCACAACACAAATTGATGCTCTTAAAGAAGTATTGCTTTCGATCTCAAATACTGCATTATCAACATTTACTGCATCATATGGTTTGCCTCAACTCTTCTGAACGCATAAAAGACATTTGTGGATGCCAAGCATTTGGTGAGTTTAGATATCTAAAGATTGTCTTCCATGGTTGCCTCCGCTACATTCAGGCCAGGTAAAGAGGACTTGGGAAGGAATAAGTTACTATTACAATAATTGGTATCAGAATATTCACTTTGATGATGCTGTTACATCCGAACCAAGAAAACACCTCTTTGCTCCAATGTTTTAGATCTGATTTGAAGGTCTTAGGGCTTAGGGACTGAGTTCAAAGATGTGTTTGATGTTAGCGGGCATATTGGTACCTAAATACCTGAAGTGTGAGGAAGATGCTATAAAGTGAAAATTGCTTCTAGTTTGCTTTACAGACCATAGCCATGCTCACTGCTTTTGATTTAGAGTACTTTATCTTAAAATGTTAAGTGTTGCTATCGGAATTTATACATGCTACTCTAACTTACATTGGTCTATGCAGACAATATTCAAAACTGTAACAGTGCAATCTATTCTCATCCTTCTACAGCTGTTAAACTTATTGAGACTATGAATTTGATTTATTAAAGACAAATAGACAAGTGAGTTGATTTCCTATCGAGCTAGGGTCTTTTTGTGGAAGTGTTTGGGTTTTTAAATCTTGGTTAGTAGTGAGTCAATTTGTGGACTGTTTTTTTACCATTGGGTGAAATCATTGGGCCTAAGGACTCTCACAGGTAGCAAGAGATATCAATGTTTAAAGTCATTGTTTTGCCTTTCTCCAAATGTAAATTAGTCTGGAGGTGGATGATTGGGTAGAAGATGACTCATGAGGATGTTAAACATTTTCCACTGGGGTATAATGCTGGCCATACATATAATGGATGATTTCATATCTCAACAATTGTTTCTGTGAAAAAATTGTTATCTTTCAGACATGAATTTTGGTAAATAGGTGGTCTGATTTATGAACAGTAGATGTTATATAGAGGGAATGATTGATTCTGGCAGAAAGTTCATTTCAATTTAACAAAATTCATCTTTTCTTTTTGGCAAAAGAACATTTAAAAAATGATACATTTTGTAGCTAGCCATACATCTTACCATCTGTTTGTACAGTCTCCACCTTCCTAAACAATTAAATCAATGTTGTCACAATCAGGGAGGCCCCTATACATATCTAAAGCAGTTATGGGATCATTTATAATTAACATATACATTGTGCTGTTCTGTATCATTGTGTGTTGACCCTGGGAAAACTCAGTTTTCGTATGGCAGCCCTGTAATAATTACCATCCTTGAGGTTGAATAAACTAACCCAATTAGTAGTTGGGTGTGGGGTGACAACTATCTTTTTATATGTGTAGTGTTCAATAAGGTAGAGATGTAGAGCTTCAATCCCTTTGTGCAATAAAATTGTAGTGTGTGGCAAGTTTTAGGTTGATCACTTTTTATCGTATAAACTTTAATCAACACAAACATTGTGTTGTATTGTTGTGCGTTGATCCTGGGAACAATGAGTTTCAATATGATATCCCTGCCACAATTACCATCCATGAGTTTGAAGAAACAAATCCAATTAGTGGTTGGGTGTGAGGTGACAACTATCTTTTGATATGTATAGTGTACATTTAAGCCTGGTAAACACTAAAGGCACGTACACATGATCAAAAAAACGTACAAAAAATACCGCTTTCGAAGTGATTGTCTGATCGTTAGTACAAAATTTTCCAAAGTGACAAACAAGTGCGATACCAAATCATAGGATTTTCGTTGACTGAGTACAGTTTTTGTCCAAAAATACAATACAATACGTTTCATCACTTACAAATTTTTATTCTGTTGTACAAGACTTTTCGTACTTTAGTAACCTCTTAATTTTCAATATGGAGACGAGCATGCAAAAAATAAAAAAAAAGGTGCTCATTCATCCGATAATCTCATTGTGTGTAGTAGGCTTAACTGTTTTTTTTTTTTGTTCAACCCAGCGGACCAAATGAAAAAAAACTGAAGAGCTCGGAAGGAGTCGCTGTACTAACTATCTGATGTTAGTAGAGCGATCTCCCCTGCTGTTCTATTGTGTTCTGACAGTGGGATGGCCCCCCGGCAGAACACACCAGTCAGTGCCCTCAGACACTGGCTAAGAGCACCGATCGGCAGACCTTTTTCTGTCATGCCCCTTTGACAGAAGATGACTGCAGTACACGCAAGCTGAATGTCCGTTGGTTTCTATTGAACAGGCCGTAGCCGCCCAACATTTGGTCCATGTGTACGGGCCATAAGGTGGGAACTTAAGCTGCTTTGGTGACTGTTAATCACGTTTTGGTGTCTTTCAGCACTGAGATAGTATTTTTATATGTGGGAATGTTAGGTTTGTGAGCCCTTTGCCCTTGAAACACTGGACCAGTGATCAATAGATTTGAGCGTGGCTACAGGGTCACAGGTTCAGATCAGAGGAATTGAAAACAAAAGAGGTTTCTTTATTCTGTTCATCTCCATTAACCAAAAGAACAATATGGTTTAAATTTTATATTCTAGTATTCTAGGTATAACTAGAGTGCTCCCTTAATTTGTCTGTCTTTTGTTTTGGGAGTGTATGGTGAAATGATTCAGTATACTAAACTTGGCAGTGTTCCTAACAGGGTAATCACTCTAATATAGAAATCTCCCAAACATTTGTCAGCCTTTAATAACCGGACCATAAATTCTGGTATAATAGCAGGGTCTTGGTAACTTGCAGCAATCTCTGATATTTAGGCCCCATGCATACTAGCGTTTTTTATAAGCTCAAAAAATGCTAGAAAAAAAAACGGTGGCTAAAAAACACTGATAAAAGCGTTTTTGTGCCAGCTTGGAGTAGCATTTTAGTAGCTTTTAGAAGCTTTTAGGAGCGTTAGCGTTTTTACAGTGCACGAAGAAACAAAAAACACTAGAAAAAAGCTGAAAAAAGAAAAATTGAAAAGCTGACTTTAAAGGCTGCCACAATAATCCTAATGGGGAAAAAGAGATACTTAGAGGTATAGATAAAATATCAAAATGTATTAAATATCGTCATAAAAACATATCACAAAGATAAGTGCATGGATATAACACTATATATACATTCTCCCATCTAATACAGATAAAGCTAGACAAGGAAACCTGTGTGGGTGGCCTCTGAAATAATAAGTATAATTTCTTAACAGTAATCTTCTATCTGAAGGCCAGCCGACGGGATCACAATAGATCACTACGCGTTTCGCTTCCTCAGGAGATCCTTTTGGTACACGACCAAAGCATTGGAGGTACAGGGTGTCCAAACCACTGTGAAGAAGAAGGAGGGGAAGGGAAGAAAGCTTGCTTGACTGGCTCCAAGGGGAATAAGGAGGGGCATCAAACAGCCATATGAAGGCCCTCATTCATAAGTAGCAGCTTTTGAATAATGATCTGGGATAGATTGCAGATAAGGGATTTAAAGCACTTACGTTCCCTTTAAGCCCGGGTATATGGTGTGATATGTCCTATTTGGGTATTCCGTATTGGAAATAGTCAAAGTCATTAGAATTTTTAATAAATGTTGATATTTTATCTATACCTCTAAGTAAATCTTTTTCCCCATTGGGATTATAGTGGCAGCCTTTTCAATTTTTCTTTCTTCGTTCATATATTTTGGATGTGGTGCCACATATTGCGGATTGTGTATCCAATTTTTTTATATACGGTAATCTTCGCCAGAAAAAAGCTGTTAGGAGCGTTTTAGTAGCGTTTATAATTTTTTACTGCAGGGAAAACGCTCCCAAAAACTCTACAAAAACAAATTTTTCTGCTCCTAAATGCTGAAGCTTGAAAAAAATGCTTCTAGCATAAAAAAAATGCCCATAATAGCTTCTAGGAGCTTAAAAAAACACCAGTGTGCATAGCATCTTAATATGACTCTCTGTTCATGACCAATTGCGGATGCAATAGCATACATTGAAATTTTAAAAATGTTCCTCATGCAGCGGACATTATGATGTGCGAATCAATCACGCCCCCTTTTAATGTCATGGTTAGCCATACAAAAATAGGGCATATCTGTTTGTGGGTGGGCGAGAAATCATAAACTACTGTAGTAAAAGGGTAACTCCATTTTCGTGGGGAAAAAAATTTGCAAACAAAAAAAATAAAGTGATATAGCGTATACAATTGCAACACAAGTCATTTTGTGATTGAATGTTATTAAAAATTACCTTTCCTTTTTAATCTGCAGCTCTGTCATTTTCTGTAAAATGCAATGCAATATGGCTACCTGGAGGCATTCTGTACAGAAACATAATTTCCTGCTTGTGTGATTGGTTTACTGATTTTCCCAGAAGTCTGCACTAAGATTCAATTCAGATTTTGGGCATCCCCTGCAACAAAAAAAATAATTTTTGGTGAGATACTCTCAAAGGGAAACCGCATCTAAAGGGATGCAGACCCTGCCACTTTCCTCATTAGAGCTCTGCATGTGCAGCAGCAGATTGATATTTATAAAACCACTACCATACAGATTCACTTTGCGCATGGACAAAGACATTTAAGCAGCTATTTATTCAGATTTTAAAAAGGGAGGAATCCGCAACAAAGTTTGTTAAAATCCCTGCAATGTACATAGAATATTGAAGAAGGGGAATATTTTTTTTTTTTTCGACAAAAGTGCAGTCACTCTTTAATTCTGTCTTGCGGTTGCACTTACCAAAAAGCTGGCAATTCATCCCACCTGAAGCAGCGAGATTAATACAGCATACAGCGTAATCAGCCTTTTAATTTCCAAATACTTATACTAAAGAACACACTTAGTTTGAATTGATCCAAATTACATTTCTTGGCCTTGGTAGATCGAATAATGGAGAAAATTATTTATGCACTACAGCTAATGTACGTTCAAAATAAGTGAAATAATTCCAGGCTGTCCAAATGTTTCCTATTTCCCGCTCAAAAAAAATTATTTAAGGGGATTAAAGAAATTACCACTGATGCAGTTTTGAAAATACTGTACAATCAAATAGAAACAATCACATTATTGAACAATCGGGTTGAAAAACGGGTGGGCACCTTTG
This sequence comes from Lithobates sylvaticus, assembly GCA_028564925.1. Taxonomy (NCBI): domain Eukaryota; kingdom Metazoa; phylum Chordata; class Amphibia; order Anura; family Ranidae; genus Lithobates; species Lithobates sylvaticus. The sequence goes on along the minus strand of CM053027.1, from coordinate 495,879,781 downwards.
ATCAAAGGAGGCATCTCATTTTAGACTAGACAGTCTGGTTTTTATAACTGGTTCTTTCATTGTTTTGCAGTTTGTGGTTTGGTAGCTCTGCATAGAAAACAACCTCCTTCCCCCATCACCGGGTTCCCTCTGTATTTTAGGAGTACCTACAGCAGCTCCTGTTCAAAGCAGCCTGTAATAGGTTTCATTAAAGCGCAGTTCCACCCAAAAGTGGAACTTCCGCTTTGAGCACTCCTCGCCCCCTAACGTACCTTCATTTTAGAGCGACAATTTTGAAAAAAAAAACGCATTCTTTTTTATTTTTTGCTGTAATAAATATCCCCCAAAAGTATATAAAAAATGTTTTTTTTCCTCAGTTTAGGCCGATACGTATTCTTCTACATATTTTTGGTAACAAAAATCGCAATAAGCGATTATTGATTGGTTTGCGCAGAAGTTATAGCGTTTACAAGATAGGGGATAGTTTTATAGCATTTTTATTAATAATTTTTTTTTTTTATTAGTAATGGCGGCGATCAGCGATTTTTATTGTGACTGCGACATTATGGCGGACACATCTGACATTTTTGGGACCATTGTCATTTATACAGAAAGCAATGCTATTTAAATGCATTGATTCCTGTATAAATGACACTGGCAGTGAAGGGGTTAACCACTAGGTGGCATTGTAGGGGTTAAGTATGCCTAGGGGTGTGTTTCTTACTGTGGGGGGGCGTGGCTGTCAGTTAATGAATGCTGATCTCTGCTCCAATCACAGGGAGCAGAGATCGGCGTCACTAGTTGCTAGGCAGAACGGGGAGATGCTGTTTATTTCCGCATCTCCCCGTTCAGCCTTCCCGTGAGACCCGCGACCGGCCTCACGGGGGTCCCGACCGGGGGTCCCGACCGTGCTCCCGATGGCACGGCGGCATTTAAAAAGGGACTTATATATACGCCCTTATGCCTGTTCGTGCCATTCTGCTGACGTACATCGGCGTGCGCCGGTCGGGAATCGGTTAAAGTGGAACTTTAGTCAGAAAATGAATTCCTGCTAGTACTCACTTCAAGTTGGCCCCTTTTGCAGGTATAGCTACAGTGCTTTGAAAAAGTGTTCATGTCCCTTGAAATTTTCCACATTTTGTCATGTTACAAGCAAAAACGTAAATGTATTTTATTGGGATTTTATGTGATAGACCAACACAAAGTGGAAGGAAAATGATAAATGGTTTTCAACATTTTTTTACAAACAAATATGTGAAAAGTGTGGCGTGCATTAGTGTTCAGCCCCCCTGAGTCAATACTTTGTAGAACCACCTTTCACTGCAATTACAGCTGCAAGTCTTTTTGGGGACGTCTCTACCAGCTTTGCACATCTAGAGAGTGACATTTTTCCCATTTTTCTTTGCAAAAATGCTCAAGCTCTGTCAGATTGGATGGAGAGCGTCTGTGAACAGCAATTTTCAAGTCTTGCCGCAGATTCTCAATTAGATTTAGGAACAAATCCGTCGGACAATTCGATCGTGTGTGGGCGCCTGTCGAAAAATCTGACGAACATGTTTCAAATTTTTCCGCCGGAACTCCGCCAGACCCAGTTCCTATTGAGAAATCCGCTTTGCTACGAACTTCAATATTCTAGTCCAGTCGTACGTCATCACGTTCAAATCCGTCGGACTTTAGTGTGATTGTGTGTGGCCAAGTCCGTTCATTCGGAAAGTCCTTCGGAGCTCCGCCAAAAGTCAGTCGGAAAGACTGTCGGACCTAGTCCGTCTAAAAATGTTATTCTAATGCCGCGTATACACGACCGGACTTTTCGACGGACTAGGTCCGACGGTCTTTCCGACTGACTTTCGGCGGAGTTCCAATGGACTTTGCGAACGAACGGACTTGGCCACACACAATCACACTAAAGTCCGACGGATTCAAACGTTATGACGTACGACCGGACTAGAATAAGGAAGTTCGTAGTCAGTAGCCAATATCGTGACTGCGACATTATGGCGGACACATTGGACAATTTTGACACATTTTTGGGACCATTGTCATTTTTACAGTGATCGGTGCTATAAAATTGCATTGATTACTGTAAAAATGACACTGGCAGTGAAGGGGTTAACCACTAGGGGGCTAGGGAGGGGTTAAGTGTGTCCTGGGGAGTGTTTCTAACGGTTAGGGGGATGAGCTACAAAAGACACTTCACTGATCATAGCTCCCGATCACAGGGAACTATGATCAGTGACAGTGTCACTAGGCAGAACGGGGAATGCTTGTTTACATTAGCATCTCCCCATTCTTCAGCTCCATGAGATGATCGCTGGTATCCCCGTGGCGATCGAGTCCGCGGGACACTTGACCCGACTTGCTGAGCTCCCGGCAGGGTCGCGCGCGCCGCCGCGCACGTGACCACACGGCGGCAAATTTAAAGGGATGTACCTGTATGCCCATTTGCCCAGCCGTGCCATTCTGCCGACGTAAATGTATATGCGGCGGTCGGCAAGTGGTTAAAGCGGACTTAAACCCTCATATACTTTACTGCCCAGGAAGCTGCTTCTGTTTGATCTGCTACTGTCATGGTACTGCACCTGTGATCAGTTATGATACCAGCCACTTGATTATTTGACAGTTGGTTGAGGACACAAGCAAATGTGGCAGTTAGCTATCCTGGCATTCCAGGAACGTAACTGTTTTTTGAAACAGTCAAAACGATGGGTTTAATTCTCCTTTATGATTTACTGCTGGTGCTCTGGGCGTCAACAAAATGGCAGCCTCCAGCAAGAAGAGTCAGGAAAAACAGCACAAAAGTCCGGACGGCCGCACTTCAATGAAAAATAATTCCTTTATTAATATAAATCCATACTGCAAGGATAAAAACCGGTAACGTGTTTCACACCATCAAGGCAGGTGCTTATTCATAGCTAGTAAGAATCGGGAGCAATGCTGGAGGCAATTTAGGGCTAGTTTACACTTGCTTCAAAACATGGCTTCCGGCACGCTTTGTTAAAGCTCTCTGAATGCCGGTCAAAGCTCCTGTCACTAAATAAAATGGTTAGCTGACAGTCCTGTTTACACCTTGTTTTTGCTTGGTGCTTCGATGAGGCTTCAGTGGGGCTTCGATGAGGCTTTGGTGGGGCTTTTGGTGAGGCTTCAAGCACCACTAAAGTGACATGAGGTATAAATTTTGAAGCAAAGCCGAAGCAAAGCAAAAGCAAGGTGTAAACAGGACTTTAAGATAACCATTTTATTTAGTGACAGGAGCTTTGACTGGTGTTCAGAGAGATTTAACAAAACCTGTCCGAAGCCTTGTTGAAGCACGTGTAAACTAGCCGTTAAAGTGGTTCTGCACCCATTTCATTTAGTAAATCTCTTTGCCTTCCAAATCAGGCAAAGAGTACTAAATGAAATGTGTTTTTTTTTTTTTTTTTTTACTTACCTTGTAATTGATGACTTCCGGTCTTCTGTCTCTTCGGGGGTGGGCGGGGTCTCTGCGTCGATCGTCGTCAGGCCGCACTGTCTCCTGGGATCTGGTGTCATTGTTCCCAGGAGTCAGTGCGGACATCTTCCGAAATCTCACGAGATTTCGGCCACATCTTCCGAAATCTCGCGAGATTTCGGACACATCTTCCGAAATCTCGTGAGATGACGGCAGATGTGCCGTTACTGCGCACGCGCGAGTAACGGCGGTGCATGCTGGGCCATCTAAAGTGCCTGTGGGGGTTTCACATGCCCACAGGCAAGATGGCCCCCAGCACAAAAGAAGAAGATGAGGAACTTCATCGGACGAAAACCGGCGGCGATCGAGATGGAAGATGGAACAGGTGAGTCCCCCAATTAAGGTAAGCATCCTTTGTATACCCCCCCCCCAAAAAAAAAAATATATACAGAGTGCAGAACCGCTTTAATGTGTGTTGAAGCCGAAGCAAGTGTAAATGAGCTCTTACAGCACACACAAATTTTAGTAACATAATTATTAATGTGGAATGTATGTTCCTTACTAAAGAACATTATTTATCAAGTTGTTATGAATAAAGTTCTGCTTTAAAGTGTAATTAAACCCATCTATCCTTTACAGCCAAGGAAGCTGCTTCTGTTTGATCTGCAACTGCCATGGTGCTGCACATGTGATCAGTTATGACACCAACGATTTGATGGTTTGAGAGTTTGGTTGAGGTCACAAGCAAATGAGACAGATAGCAATCCTGGCTTTCCGGGAATGTAAATGTTTTTTGAAACCGTTAAATCGACGGGTTTAGTTCAGCTTCATGACATACTGTTGTTTAGGGGCTCTGGGCTTCAGCAAACTGTCAGCCTCTGGCAAGAAGAACCAGGGACAATGCTGGAGGCAATTTACAGCACACACTAATTTTGTAGCATAATTATTAATGTGGAATGCATGTTCCTTGCTAAAAAACATTATTTTTTATCAAGTTGTTAAGGGTAAAGTTCCACTTTAAATCAGTGTCTAGTTCTACTTTAATGTCGGTTGGATTATAAATGCTTCACAAAAATGCTCTTTTTCTTTTCTGATTGATCGGTTCCAATAGGAATGATCAATCTATAGTTGACAATCAATTCGATCGATATGCCACACTCAGGGAAGTGCATTTTGATTGATATGTTAATATATAATCGTAACTTTTGATCATAAGTTATCCATTGCATCATTGTTTCCACCATGTAATCTCATATGATCAATGCAAATATGACTGGATTTGTCTCAGTGCCACCAACTGATGCAAAACAGTTAATATTCTGCCCTGGCCTATTGACTCAGTTTGATCTATTTGAGTCTAAAATTATAAGATATTAGATTGTTTTTGTGGATTTGATCGTTTGATCAAATCACACATCGATGACATAATAAAACCAATGCATTTATGGCCACTGTTAGGCCTTGTTCAGATGGGCGGCAATTTCTACCACTTCTCTAAAAAGTAATCTGCAGTGAATCACTTTTCAGTGGATGGTAGTGCAGTGGCTTCCAAGCGTTCAGGAGGTGATACTGCTTCCGGAAGGCCTGTTTTTTGTTTTTTTTTGTAGACAAAGCTGGATTTTGTATTAAAGCGGAACTGAAGGGAGCTATACAGTACTTAATGTGACTCTAAAGGCTCAAGGTTTTTTACCTTCATGCATTCTATGCATGAAGGTAAAAAACCTTCTATGTCTATGGGCCCCATTGTGATCCAGCGATGTGCATGAGAACCTTGGCTTTATGGGGACTCTCCCTCCTCATTGGCTGAGACAGCAGCGTGAGCCATTGGCTTTACCCTCCTGCCAATCCCAGCCAATGAGCCAATGAGGAGAAAAAGGGGGTGGGGCCGAGCTGTGGCTGTGTGTGTGAATGGACACGCAGCGCAGTGGCTTGGGAGTGAGCCTGCTTGGGTGCATCATATCAAGCTGCTTGCTCTGGGGGCAGGAGAGAGAAGCCATGAGGTCTGGCAGGGGACCTGAGAAGAGGAGGATTGGGGCTGCTTTGTGCAAAACCGCTGCACAGAGATGGTAAGTATAACATGTTTGTTATTTAAAAAAAAAAAGAAATTGTCTTTAATATCACTTTAAAGAGGATACCAGTCCCCTCCAAAAATTCAATCAGCAGCTACAAATCCTGTAGCTGTTGACTTTTAATAAAAGGACACTTACCTGTCCAGGGATCCAGCACTGTCCTCATCCAGGCTGGTTCTTTGCAGCTCTTTAGGTCTCTGGCATCGGCATTTGTTTACCAAGGAAAGCTGACTCTGAGTCCTTGCTGCTTCATAGCTGGCTTCCAAGTGCACATGCACGAGCCGCACTCCGCTTTGTGAATGGTCCTGCAGCTGTCTGGGACCTGTGATGTGTCCAAGAAGGCTGCAGGCTAAGGTGGGGGGCCTAGGTGATCTGAGCGGTAGTGAGAGCGGGCATACCTCCCAGCTTTTTGAGATGGGAAGGAGGGACACCTATTAGCAAAAGTATGTAGGCATAGGACACACCCCATGCCAAGCCCACTGCGGCACCGGAAGTAAGTTCACCTCTCCCCTCTCCCCCTTGGCAATCATCTGTGACACGTCACAGGTCTCAGATGATTGCCTGGCCAGTCACAGCGCGGCTCGTGCGTGCAGTGCGTGCCCGGCTGCGCCCACAATGACAATGCCGGCACCGCAGAGAGGAGGGGAAGACGAGTGGGGCTTCGTTCCCCCGCATCGCTGGACCCTGGGACAGGTAAGTGTCCGGTTAATCAAAGTCAGCAGCTGCAGTATTTGTAGCTGCTGACTTTTAATTTTTGTCGGAACTCCGCTTTAAATCTACAAGTGCTTTTTCTTTTACCACTACTATTCCTTTATATTGGCTTTTGAAGTTTACAAATGCAGCAATTTAGAAATTGGATGAAAGGTTTAGCCCTGGAAAACGCTTTTTGATAGCTAAATAGTGCATTCTATATACAACTATTAGATCAGACCTCCCAACTGTCCCTGATTTGGAGCAATGTCCCTATGTCCCTCTTTCCTCCTCATTTGTTCCTCATTTTGGTCTGATCTATATAGTTGTATAAAAAAATGCACTTTTTATCTTTCAAAAGGTGTTTTGCAGTGCTAAACCTTTCATCTGATTTCTAAATTGCTGCGTTTGTAAATTCCAAGAGCCAATATAAAGGAATAGTAGTGGTAAAAAGCACTTGTTGGTCTAACCAATCTTGTGTTTTTGTACAATTCTACTGTAAGGGGGCGTGACAAGGGGTGTGTCCTATGCCTGCATACTTTTTCTGATTTTATGTCCCTCATTCCCATCTCAAAAGTTGGGAGGTATGAGCTCTGCATGTGGTGTTGCTTTCACCTGAGTCAGCACAGGCGGGGGAGATTTCTTCTTTTGCTTTTGTATCTCTTTATTGCTTTCACTTACCATTTTTGTATGGGAATTTATGAGTGGACTTCAGGCTATATATATATATATATATATATATATATATATATATATATATATATATATATATGACAGGCCACGCTGGAGTTTGTAGTAAGACAGCGCCCAAGGAGGTGCAGATGCCTTTTAAGAATGCCAGAGCTGCGATACATATCGTTCCTCTTTTGCAGCAGGCAGAAAGACAACTTTTTAGACAACTTCCGGAGAGAAGAGAACTTGGCAATGGAAGCCACGCCCACAGGGGGCTTCGAGGCAATGGCTACCTCAGAGACCACCACACACTTCCTGTGTTGACCTCTAGTTCTAGCCTTGCACGTTACGCAGCGTCACGTGAGTAACTGCTGCGCGACGTCAACGCGTCTTCACGTCGCTCGCTAGGAGGAGGAGGAGGGGTCTGGACATTTTTTTTTCCTTCCTTCATTTCCTTTTTCTTTTCTTTCTCTTTATTTCTCCTTTCTCCATCCGTTTATCTTTTCTCCCCTCCCCCATCCCTCGTTTTATCCGCTCTTGTCGCCTGTGATGCCCCCCAGCCTCCCGCGTGTGTCTCCGGCGGGTTCCCCTCCTCCTCCTCTCCTTCTCTCACACTGCCGGGACTGAACCGGGGCTGGAGGGAGAGAGGCATCCATGTCATTCTACCACGGCTTCCCATCATCGCAGCACAGCAGCTCTCCTCCTCCTCATCGCCTTTAGTTCTCTGAGTGTCCAGCTGTGATAGGGGCTCCGCCTCAGGAGACACTGCCGGCAGGGAAAGGAGCAGGTAAGGCACCTGTGCCCGAGGACTATGGGGGGTGGAAAGGGACCTGTGCCCGAGGGCTATGGGGGGAAGGAAGGGACCTGTGCCCAAGGACTATGGGGGGTGAGGGTGGTGGAAAGGGACCTGTGCCCGAGGACTATGGGGGGGAAGGAAGGGACCTGTGCCCGAGGACTATGGGGGGGAAGGAAGGGACCTGTGCCCGAGGACGACTATGGGGGGGGGGGGGGGAGGAAGGGACCTGTGCCCGAGGACTATGGGGGGGAAGGAAGGGACCTGTGCCCGAGGACGACTATGGGGGGGGGGGGGGAGGAAGGGACCTGTGCCCGAGGACTATGGGGGGGAAGGAAGGGACCTGTGCCCGAGGACGACTATGGGGGGGGAAGGAAGGGACCTGTGCCCGAGGACGACTATGGGGGGGAAGGAAGGGACCTGTGCCCGAGGACTATGGGGGGGAAGGAAGGGACCTGTGCCCGAGGACTATGGGGGGTGAGGGTGGTGGAAAGGGACCTGTGCCCGAGGACTATGGGGGGGAAGGAAGGGACCTGTGCCCGAGGACGACTATGGGGGGGAAGGAAGGGACCTGTGCCCGAGGACGACTATGGGGGGGAAGGAAGGGACCTGTGCCCGAGGACTATGGGGGGGAAGGAAGGGACCTGTGCCCGAGGACTATGGGGGGTGAGGGTGGTGGAAAGGGACCTGTGCCCGAGGACTATGGGGGGGAAGGAAGGGACCTGTGCCCGAGGACTATGGGGGGGAAGGAAGGGACCTGTGCCCGAGGACGACTATGGGGGGAGGAAGGGACCTGTGCCCGAGGACTATGGGGGGGAAGGAAGGGACCTGTGCCCGAGGACTGTGGGGGGGAAGGAAGGGACCTGTGCCCGAGGACTATGGGGGGGAAGGAAGGGACCTGTGCCGAGGACGACTATGGGGGGGAGGAAGGGACCTGTGCCCGAGGACGACTATGGGGGGGGGAGGAAGGGACCTGTGCCCGAGGACGACTAGGGGGGGGGGGGGGGAGGAGGAAGGGACCTGTGCCCGAGGACGACTATCCTCGGGGGGGGGGGGGAGGGAGGGACCTGTGCCCGAGGACGACTATGGGGGGGAAGGGAGGGACCTGTGCCCGAGGACGACTATGGGGGGGAAGGGAGGGACCTGTGCCCGAGGACGACTATGGGGGGGAAGGGAGGGACCTGTGCCCGAGGACGACTATGGGGGGGAAGGGAGGGACCTGTGCCCGAGGACGACTATGGGGGGGAGGGACCTGTGCCCGAGGACGACTATGGGGGGGAAGGGAGGGACCTGTGCCCGAGGACGACTATGGGGGGGAAGGGAGGGACCTGTGCCCGAGGACGACTATGGGGGGGAGGGACCTGTGCCCGAGGACGACTATGGGGGGGAAGGGAGGGACCTGTGCCCGAGGACGACTATGGGGGGGAAGGGAGGGACCTGTGCCCGAGGACGACTATGGGGGGGAGGGACCTGTGCCCGAGGACAACTATGGGGGGGAAGGGAGGGACCTGTGCCCGAGGACGACTATGGGGGGGAAGGGAGGGACCTGTGCCCGAGGACGACTATGGGGGGGAAGGGAGGGACCTGTGCCCGAGGACGACTATGGGGGGGGAAGGGAGGGACCTGTGCCCGAGGACGACTATGGGGGGGGGGAGGGACCTGTGCCCGAGGACGACTATGGGGGGGAGGGACCTGTGCCCGAGGACGACTATGGGGGGGAGGGACCTGTGCCCGAGGACGACTATGGGGGGGAGGGACCTGTGCCCGAGGACGACTATGGGGGGGGGGAGGGACCTGTGCCCGAGGACGACTATGGGGGGGAAGGAAGGGACCTGTGCCCGAGGACGACTATGGGGGGGGAAGGAAGGGACCTGTGCCCGAGGACGACTATGGGGGGGAAGGAAGGGACCTGTGCCCGAGGACTATGGGGGGGAAGGAAGGGACCTGTGCCCGAGGACGACTATGGGGGGGAAGGAAGGGACCTGTGCCCGAGGACGACTATGGGGGGGAAGGAAGGGACCTGTGCCCGAGGACGACTATGGGGGGGAAGGAAGGGACCTGTGCCCGAGGACGACTATGGGGGGGAAGGAAGGGACCTGTGCCCGAGGACGACTATGGGGGGGAAGGAAGGGACCTGTGCCCGAGGACGACTATGGGGGGGAAGGAAGGGACCTGTGCCCGAGGACGACTATGGGGGGGAAGGAAGGGACCTGTGCCCGAGGACGACTATGGGGGGGAAGGAAGGGACCTGTGCCCGAGGACGACTATGGGGGGGAAGGAAGGGACCTGTGCCCGAGGACGACTATGGGGGGGAAGGAAGGGACCTGTGCCCGAGGACGACTATGGGGGGGAAGGAAGGGACCTGTGCCCGAGGACGACTATGGGGGGGAAGGAAGGGACCTGTGCCCGAGGACGACTATGGGGGGGAAGGAAGGGACCTGTGCCCGAGGACGACTATGGGGGGGAAGGAAGGGACCTGTGCCCGAGGACGACTATGGGGGGGGAAGGAAGGGACCTGTGCCCGAGGACGACTATGGGGGGGAAGGAAGGGACCTGTGCCCGAGGACGACTATGGGGGGGAAGGAAGGGACCTGTGCCCGAGGACGACTATGGGGGGGAAGGAAGGGACCTGTGCCCGAGGACGACTATGGGGGGGAAGGAAGGGACCTGTGCCCGAGGACGACTATGGGGGGGAAGGAAGGGACCTGTGCCCGAGGACGACTATGGGGGGGAAGGAAGGGACCTGTGCCCGAGGACGACTATGGGGGGGGAAGGAAGGGACCTGTGCCCGAGGACGACTATGGGGGGGGAAGGAAGGGACCTGTGCCCGAGGACGACTATGGGGGGGAAGGAAGGGACCTGTGCCCGAGGACGACTATGGGGGGGAAGGAAGGGACCTGTGCCCGAGGACGACTATGGGGGGGAAGGAAGGGACCTGTGCCCGAGGACGACTATGGGGGGGAAGGAAGGGACCTGTGCCCGAGGACGACTATGGGGGGGGGAAGGGACCTGTGCCCGAGGACGACTATGGGGGGGAGGGACCTGTGCCCGAGGACGACTATGGGGGGGGGGGGGGGAGGGACCTGTGCCCGAGGACGACTATGGGGGGGGGAAGGGAGGGACCTGTGCCCGAGGACGACTATGGGGGGGGGAAGGGAGGGACCTGTGCCCGAGGACGACTATGGGGGGGGAAGGGAGGGACCTGTGCCGAGGACGACTATGGGGGGGGGGGGGGGGGGGGGGGGGAGGAAGGGACCTGTGCCGAGGATGACGATGGGGTGGGGGGGGGAAGGGACCTGTTCCCGAGGACTATGGGGCTGGGGGGGGGGGGGGTGCAAAGGGACCTGTGCCCTAGGGCTATGGGGCGGGGGGGGTGCAAAGGGACCTGTGCCCTAGGGCTATGGGGCGGGGGGCGGGGGGGTGGAAAGTAAGGGACCTGTGGAGGACTATGGAGGGGGCTGAAGGTAAGGGACTGCTTGGTACACTGGAGAGATGCAGCCATACCTGTCAATCCAGACTTGACATTCATAGAGCTCTGCACAGCCAGGTGGAGGGTGCTATTTACATTTGGGATCTCTAGGCAACGCCCTTTGTTTTTGTTTTGGATAGAGTGGGGGAGGGTCAGACCCCATTCACACTTTGATATTAACCACTTTACCTCCTGAAGATTTACCCCCCCCCCCCCCCCTTCCAATAAAAAAAAATCCAATCTCTTCAAAAATGTGGCCGTTATGTATTCTGCTACATGTCTTTTGGTAAAAAAAAAAATCCCAATAAGTGTATATTGATTGGTTTGTCTGAAACATCTACAAACTATAGGGTATACAGGATTATTATTTTTTTTTTATACTAGTAATGGCGGCGATCAGTGAGTTATGTTGGGAGTGCGATGGGAAATGTGACACTAACGGAGGGAACTAACTGCCACTGACATTACTGGGGACATTATTGCAGTGATCACTGCCAATAGCATACACTGTTACTGTACTAATGACACTGGCTGGGAAGGGATTATCATCTAGGGTGATCAAGGGGTTAATCGTGTGCTTTTACTGGGGAAAAAAAAGGAGATCTCCTGTCACTGAATCCAGCTCTGTGTTTACATTTACAGAGCTGATCACTGGGTGCCAGCGGTCAATCATTGGCCGTGACCCAGTGATTGCCATGTGCTGTGACACATTTTATATTGTGTGGACACAGACACGCAGAGACAGACACGCAGAGATCTATATCTCTCACATACATGTTTAACCACTTCCGGACTGCCGCACACCCATATACGTCCTGACTTTGACAGGGATATATCGTTGTTCCCCCCTCGTCTTAGGTCGGCGGTCCGCTTCAAGATAAAAGTGGTCTCTGTGGCGAATTTGCCGCAAGATCACTTTTATGGGCAGCGGGAGAGGGGCCCCCCCTCCCGTCGCTTACCAGAGCCGTCGGCAGCAGCGGTGATTGGCTGCTGTGCCTTCTTTGGCATGGAGACGAGTGAGGGGAAGATCGCCCCCACCCGTCTCCATGACATTGCAGGGTGGGAGCAATGTCCCTTCCGCCCATAGCTCTTAAAGAGACATTTTTTTTTTTTTTTTATTGCATTTTTGTGTAAATATGAGATCTGAGGTATTTTTGACCCCAGATCTCCTATTTTAAAGCGGAGTTCCACCCTAAAGTTGAACTTCCACTCATCGGAACCCTCCCCCCCTCCGTTGTCACATTTTGGCACCTTTCAGGGGTGAGGGGGGTGCAGATACCTGTCTAAGACAGGTATTTGCATCCACTTCCGGGCATAAACTCCCACTGGAGTCTATGCCTTTTCCTGTCCCGCCGTGCTGTCTGCTGGGACACACACGGGTCCCAGAGACAGCGCGGACGATTCCCATTGCACTGTGCGACTCACGCATGCGCAGTAGGGAACCGGAAAGTGAAGCTGCAACGCTTCACTTCCTGATTCCCTCAACGAGAATGGCGGCGGCAGCAGCCGAGAACCGATCGATTTCTCGGCTTCGGCTGCCGATATCGCTGGACCCTGGGACAGGTAAGTGTCCATTTATTAAAAGTCAGCAGCTGCAGTATTTGTAGCTGCTGGCTTTTAAATTTTTTTTTTTTTTTCACGTGCAATCCCTCTTTAAGAGGTCCTGTCGTGCCTTTTTTCTATTACAAGTGACACAAACTGTGTAAAAAAAAAAAAAAAGGTAAAATAAATAAGAATTTTTTTTTTTTTTTTAAACGCGTCCCGTCGAGCTTGTGTGACATCTGTGAATGCATACGTGAGTAGCGCCCGCATATGAAAACGGTGTTCAAACCACACGCAAGGTATCGCTGCAATCGGTAGAGCAATAAAGCCCTAAAACGCCTCTGTAGCTCAAAGCAACCTGTAGAATTTTTTAAGGGTAAAAGTTTGTCGCCATTCCACGAGCGGGCGCAATTTTGAAGCGTGACATGTTGGGTATCAATTTACTCGGCGTAACATTATCTTTCACAATATTTTAAAAAATTGGGCTAACTTTACTGTTTTATTTTTAATTAAAAAAAAGTGTATTTTTTTCCAAAAAAAAAGACCGCTGCGCAAATAGTGTGACAAAGTATTACAAAGACCGCCATTTTATTCTCTAGGGTGTTAGAAAAAAAAATGTATAATGTTTGGGGGTTCTAAGTTATTTTTTAGCATTTTCTTTTTAACTTGTGAACAATGCATCTAAAAAAGAGGCACAGTGATATAAAATATAATGCACAATAATGTTGCCCAATGGGTAAATTGGAAACAAGGGTGTGATCTAATTTGACCTGTAACACATGTGGATACGCAACATTTCTTAAAACTGTGTGTAATCAAAAAATATAAACAATGCAATTCAAACACATTGTGTATAAAATCTGAAAAGGAATAAAAAAAAAAACAAAAAAAAACTGATGAGTAAATATATATCAGCAGTTTCTCTCAGGTTCCAAATAGTCTATGTGAAAGCAAATCAAATTCAGTAGAGTGAATGGGTTGAATTGAAAACGCATCCAATTATCTTGGTGAGTCCCAAATCGAACAGATGACGATCCCAAGGTGTGTGGACTCTAGTATGAAGACACCACCGTGCTCAAAAGTAATACAATTGGCTGCTTACCAGACCCACATAAGTCACAAGCGTGTGTGCTGATCCACAGCTTAGGGATGCATTCCTCTGCCAAATCTCAGACCCGTATGGATGAGTAAGCATGGACGCTCATCTGCGGCTGATAAAATGGATTCCTCAAAGTGCTCAAGTAGATCCATGGTTAACAGCTCATGGTGAATGATAAAAAAATTGGAGGCAGACTAATGGTGCATTTATCTTTTGATAAAAAATCAATTTATTTTAAAAGGCACTGCAATGTTACAGCAAAAAATTGTGGCACGGCCGCGTGCAGAGCGGGCCGTGCGCTCCGACGTTACAACTGGCTCCTTCCAATGCATTTCCCCTAAGGAGGCATCATCTGGGATTGGGGTTCCAGCCTCTGGAAAAAAAAATATGTAAAAATCAGCAGTTGCAAATACTGTAGCTGCTGACTTTTAATATGAGGACACTTACCTGTCCTGGGATCCCGCAATGTCGGCTCCCCCGAAGCTGATTCATCCATTAGCTCGGGTGCAGGCACCGGCGTTGCAACTAAGGGAAACCGACAGTGAAGCCTTCAGGCTTCACAGCTGGTTTCCTACTGCGTGTGCGCGAGTCGCGCTGCGCTTTCTGCATGACCCTCTCGTCTTCTGGGACACACACAGGTCCCAGAAGGAGGAGGGAACGATGCAAATCCAGAGATGACGTACCTTGGCGAGGTAGGACGGAAGTCCTGCTGGTAAAACATACAAAATGAAAAAAAAGAGGGGGGGGGGGGTTGCTCGATTTGGTTTACACCTAGTTTGATTTTAGCCTGGAACTCTGCTTAAACCACTTGCCAACGAGCCGCCGTCATACTGCATCAGGTTGGCACGATCCCAGGACCCATCGTAGCTGTACGTCTGCTCCTTTTTAAGCGGGATAGCAGGTGCGTGCCCGTTGCACTCAGGGGAGGTGCTGATGCTCGTTACCAGCGATCGCGGGCACGAGAGGCAGAACAGGGGTGTGTGTGTGTGTGTGTGTGTGTGTGTGTGTGTGTGTGTGTGTGTGTGTGTACACAAATTTCTGTTCTGCAGATCGTGAGTTCCTAATAGCTAGGAACCACAATCTGTCAATTCCTCTTCTGGGGTCCCCTGCCAGCACACCTACCCCCCCTTCCCGCTGTGCCCCTAATAGCAAGCTGCTTGCTCTGGGGGCACTTGTATGTAATTACTCCCGAGCCACCTCTGTGTGTCTGAGATACAGATCAATGCTCAGCCCCACCCCCCGTTCCCTCCTCCCTGGTTGTGATTGACAGCAGCAGAAAAAAATGGCTTCCACTGTTATGTCTCACCTAATGAGGAGGGAGAGACCCGGCAGAGCCTCGGCTCCCATGTACATTGCTGGATTTATATGGGGCTCATTTAAGTGTTGGGCATCATGTACACAGGACGTTTATTTAACTCTCCTAGAAGCCAGCAGTGTTTTTGCAGAAAAAATACCTGATGCTTCTAAGTGTGTCACAAACTTTTAGGAGCTTTTACAGGCATCCAGCAATTGGTCATTTAGTTAATTTCATTGGCCAAAATAAATTTATTCTGGCCGTTGAAACCGCAAACTAAAAATGCAATTTAATTCATTTTTTAATATTCAAAGCAAACTCGCCCATCCATCCATGTCTCCATGATTTATTTTGCTAAGAAAACTTTCAAACGCCCCCTAGCATTTCTGTCAGTGGCCATCTTGAGTAAGGGCAGATGATTTATGTAGTGTTTACTTCCTGGATTCCGTCTGCCCTTAGTTCAGGCATGCAGGCAGGGGGGTGTGCTTAGCTGAGAAACACCCCTCCCTAAAGACTCCTGGGATGTATGACCTAATTTGCCAAGGCATCGAAACCAGGAAGTAACTGAAGAAATGTTAGAAACGGTTTAAAACAAGTGAATATAATATACTTTCCTATCTATTTACTAATGCTGGCAGCATAAGGATTCACAATAGTCCAATGTTGATTGAGAGACTGAACTTCCACTTTAATGCTCGTGCACTAAACATGGCTAGCAGCTTTTAGCAGCTTAATGCATTTTTTTTTTTTTTTCTGCCCAAACTCTGCTGCTCCTGGAGGCACTGGCAGTGTTTTTTTTGGCCGCTGAACACCTATGTGTGCATGGGCACATAGGCTAACATGGAGGGAGGTTTAGAAACAGGAAAACAAAAGTCCAGACTCCCCTAGGAGCAGCTGTAAAAACGCCCAGTGAGTACGAGACCTTAGGGGGGATGCTGCAAACAGAAGGTTGTTTACCTTCAGCTTTTACAAGCACTTTAACTGCAGCGGGTGAAATTCAGGTCCCCTAGCCATCGGACTGCTTTGTATATCTCAAAACTAGATAGACAGAAATAGAAATCTTTTGTCACGTTGGACAGCTACCATATACCGCATGTATTTTGAATGTGCATTTAGTTCACCTTTTAATAAAAGGGTGTGCAGACACCTTGTTGTACCTCCAGTTAGCCAACTCTTAAAAGTTTTGGCTAGTAAACATTGGATGAGCATAATAAGGAGACTTCCTATTCCTCCTGAAAATACTAGTTGAATGGCTGTTATCCCAAATAGCCAGTTTTATTTATTATTCCTGGACCTGTAATGAGCATGTTGATTGGGAATGTCATCTACCCTGTTTCCCCGAAAATAAGACCTAGCGCGATTGTCGATGATGGCTGCAATATTAGCCCTACCCCCCAAATAAGCCCTGCACTGTTTCCCCGAAAATAAGCCCCATCCTGAAAATAAGACCTACAAGGACTTTAACTAGGCTTTATTTGTGGAGTAGGGCTTATATTGCAGCCATCACCGACAATCACGCTAGGTCTTATTTTCGGGGAATTCCAGCAAATTAGAGGGAATGGGAGATTGCATGTTTGCAGTGACCACATTCATGTTTGAATCGTGACACATCATGTGTGTCCAGATGTTAAATTGCCTGAAAATGTGAAGGCTGAACATGTTTGTAATGTTTACCAACTATATTTACAGTTGTATAAGACTGTGTGAGGCGTAAATATGCTCAGCCCACCAAATGGCACACAATTTTAGATCCAGTCAATGTGTAATTTCTGTGTTGTGCATTTTAGTGGACTGGCTGAATTGATAAATCACACACACACACACACACACACACACACACACACACACACACACACTTCCTTGGTTCAGTGCAGAGTTCTCTGCTCACTGCTGAAAGCTGTCAAAAAAATTATTACAACATAACTCAGGAAGAGATGAAGAGAAACATTATAAAATTTAGTTCTTTTAGATCAAAGGGATGAACTCCAGTCTGTAATTGAGGGCAGTTAAACCACTTAAAGACTAAGTGCCGGTTCACACTGGGGCAACACGACTTACAGCGCGACTTAGCAAGGCAACTTGGAAGCAACTTCAACGCTACTTCAACGGGACTTTGAGTTATTTACATCACAACTTCAAGTCGCCCCCAGGCCAGGCGACTTTGGCTGTGGCCAATCACAGAATAATTAGCTCTCTGGGAGGGAGGGGTTTGCCTGAGTAAACAAATTTCTTTTCCTGTAAAGTGTCAATCTGTCAATATAGATGGAGATCCGACTTGGAGGCGACTTCCATTGAATTCTATGGGTACAAGTCACCTAGAAGTCGTCTTGAAGTAGTACAGGAACCTTTTCTGAAGTCGGAGCGACTTCAGTAGTATACATTAAGATGGCTCTCATTGATTATAATGTAATTCCTAATGTCAAGCGACTTGGGGCGACTTGAGGTCTGACAAGTCGGATCCCAAGTCGCGGTAATGTGAACCGAGCCTGAGCCTTTTTCTGACACTTGTTGCTTACAAATTTAAAATCCAGTATTTTTTGCTCTAAAATTACTTAGAACCCCCCCAAACTATATACCGTATATAAGTTAGTCACTGCCATTGATCAAAAAATTGACCTGGGCAAAACAGACACAGCAGAGTTGGAAGTGCTTTGTTATTTGTAACTAACATTGCTTGGAGGATAAGGTTGCCAGAGTCAAGGTCCACTTTAAGACTTTCTGGCGCGATGACTACTCAGTGTAGGGAATGATTGTTTGTTAATGATTGCAGGCAGCATATTTGAGAATGTCTGTCTGTGAAAACCAGCTCACCCACTTTGGAGTGAACTGTTGCAGTTTCAATGGATTATCATGACAATATAGATGGAATAGGTCTCTGACTACCTGTTATATGCAGACTTCGCCCACAACAACTTTATGTTTAAAAACAGTTTTCAGTCATGCTATGTATACATCATGGGCCATCAAAGGAAGCTCCTCTTTACTGGTATATTTTGGTTGTTTGCTGACCCTAAACCTGGACTTGGATTTCTACACTAGTGTTGCAGGAAATGCCGGGTGATGCATAGATATTTTTGGAGTAGGACAGGCCATTCTGATTCTTTTTTTTTTTTTTTTTTTTTTTTTTTTTCGCTTAACCATTCAGGGTAGATGTGGGCATCCCTCCTGTGGAGCTATTGTATTCTGACAGTGGATAGGCTTCCCTGCCGTCAATACCCATGGGCACTGATCGACCAAAAATATTCCAATAGTCTGGTTGTACAGAAGTCATTGGAGGGATCAACTTGTGTGCAGGCAGTCTACCCATAGATGGATTGCAATTTGTCTGGTTCCTGCTTAACTGGCTGAGTTTTGATCCATCTATGGCTGGCTTAAGAATAGCTTGGGGAAGTTTGTACTGTAATGCTAATAACAGTGTGTGTTTTAAATTGGACCTAAAGGCTTCTTTTTTTTTTTATTTTTATTGTTTTATTAATTTTGGATAGAATAAGAGATGTTTATAACCCCTATCGGTTTTGGGATTTTCTTTTCCTTTCACTCTCGATGATGACAGTAAACAGGACAAATAGAGAGGGTGGATCTTCCTAATGGGCACAGACAGCAATAAAAAACCCGATAAGAGTTCTAATCCCTCTAGACTAGGGGTACAACGGATCGTCGCCGATCCATGATCCGAACGGGTCACCCCGTTCGGATCGGCACACCCCGCGATCCGCGGCTTCGGCCTTAGGAAAGGCCGCGGCTTCGGCCTAGCTCCGGAGCGGCGGCGGCCATCTTGGTACACCCAGCGGCCTTAGGAAAGGCCGCGGCTTCGGCCTAGCTCCGGAGCGGCGGCCATCTTGGTACACCCGGCCACTGTTTACAATGTGATCGCTCCGTCAAATGACGGAGCGATCACTTATAAACATACTCTGCATTACCCAGCCACTATACTCTGCGATACCCAGCCACTATACTCTGCGATACCCAGCCACTATACTCTGCGATACCCAGCCACTATACTCTGCGATACCCAGCCACTATACTCTGCGATACCCAGCCACTATACTCTGCGATACCCAGCCACTATACTCTGCGATACCCAGCCACTATACTCTGCGATACCCAGCCAATACTCTGCGATACCCTGCCAATATTACAGTGGGGGAGAGGATGTGGATATTACAGTGGGGGAGATGACGTGGATATTACAGTGGGGACTATATGGTGGCAGAATTTTCACAGGTTTTTGCAAATTCAATTATTATTTGCTGATCCGAAAAATGATCCGATCCGTGACTCCTGATCCGAGGATCGATCCGATCCGTGAGTTTTTTGATCCGTTGCACCCCTACTCTAGACTCTGCAAAACTGAAAAAGAAAAGTATACTTTAAGATGGTGTTATAAAAAAAATGCCCATAGAGTCTGGCTTCTAGATTTTGTTGAGCTTTGGGCCTGCACTAACGTTTTTTTGCCATTATTCCTGCCCAGTATATTATAGATCCAACTTTTGGAGATTCTGCTAGTCTGAGTCAGTTCTACTGTGAACTGAGTTAATGCCAACTTTCTTGCTGGCCAGCATACAAGTTTGTATTGGCAAACTTGCATTGTGTTGTGTTTTTGTCAAACAACGTGAGATGCCAATGGCGGTACAGAACACGATAGACAATTGTTTGTGTTTTTAGAGTGAAGTCTTTTGATTTGCATACTTATTTTATGTCTGTACTTCAGAAAGATTTAAAACCATTAAACAAGACAGCCAGGCAAATAGAATTTTTAGAAGGAAAGGTAACCCAGAAAGCATCCATATTTTCTTGCCTCTCATGGTTCCTTACATCTCTACCCCATTTGCCTGATTGTGTTTTTGATTAATTAAAAAAAATAAAAATTCACATATAGTACATGTGACTTGTAGTACTGAAGCAGAATATGTATTTGGCCCTATAGACTATTCAATGGGAGTGCCTGTAAACCTCTATTTTTTGAGTGCTCCCATTAAAGTTTACAGGGCCAAAAACACTTGATTCTGCCCCCAAAAAGTTAGTACTTTTTTGGGGTTCACTTGTCAGGCAACGCATGACACAACACTTGGGTGTGAACGTGCCCATTGAGAATAATGGTGTTCTTCATCTTGAGTGTTATTGTGCTTCAGGAAATGCTTGCTGTAACATTCAAGTTTGAGGGCTCAAGATGGTCAACTCTCTGTGGCCAATAACAGGGAGGAGGTGTGGATATTCCACAGATATGAGTTACCGTATAGGCTGACCCGAATATAAGCCGAGGCACCTAATTTTACCACAAAAAAATGGAAAAACATTGACTCCAGTATAAGCCTAGGGTGAGAAATGCGCAGCTACTGTAAGTGGAAAGAGGGTCAACAATGCCCATTTGCAACCTCACTGTCCCCATTTGAATGCCTCACTGTGCCCATTTGCAGCCATAGGTCCCTCAAACTTCAAACTTGGTAGTGAAGGGTTCCTAGATGCCCCCTATCTGCAGCCAAAATTTGGGGTCTCTGGACCCAAAGGGTCCTGAAATAACATTGCGGCAGATGGACACAGTTGACCGACTTTGGGTCCCTGTATCTTGGGGCCACTTGGTGCTAGGAACCCCAAAAATGGTATGCAAACTCAGTCGAACTAGCATTACAACATATCCAAAGATGGTTCCTATTACCAAGTGGCCCCTAGATACGGGGCCCCAAAGTCAGTTCGGAAAACCCATATGCCCCGTATCTTGGGGCCACTTAGAGCTAGGAACCCCATCTTTGGATATGTTGTAGGGTTGGTTCCACTGGGTTTGCATACCAAATAGGTTCCCAGGCCTCAAGAGGCCCCGAGATACGGGGCCCCATATCCGGGGCGGAAAATGTAATTTTCTGCTGCAGAAAAGTGCTTGACTCGAGTATAAGCCGAGGGGGGCACTTTCAGCACAATAAAATGTGCTGAAAAACTCGGCTTATACTCGAGTATATACGGTAATTTAGTTTATGTACACCATTTTTTTGTGGATGTATTCACTTCTGACCCGGTTCTATTTGCTTCATTTGGGTGAAGCATTAACATTGTTGAAGACAGGATCTACCTAATCTAGATTGTACATCTCTTTGGGATATAATTAACAGGCAACAAAGCGATCAGGTTCTATTACACAACAGCAGCTCTGCTCACAGCAACTCTCTGTGCGTCTGTAGAGGCACACAGCCTGGCGCAGGAGTGTTGCAATATCACAGGGCTTGTTATGTAGGCACTTGCAGGGAGAAGAGGCATACAGCCCTGGCAGGGGACTGCTAAAGAGGAGGTAAGGGCCCTTTCACATGGGCAGATTAATCATGAAACGGCCCTCCTGTCTCCTCTATTAGACCCCATACACACACAGATTTTCTGCAGATTTTTGTATTCAGATTTACCAAAACCATATAATATGAGGTCAAACCTTAAGATTTTTCAATTTGTATGCAATCAGGCAGACCCTTGCACTACATGGTTTTGATATATCTGAAGACAAAAATCTGCAGAAAATCTAATGACAATGGTCAATCTAGTGTGTATGGGGCCTTAAGCCATGGGTGTCAACGGACATGTCTGTTGACACCTGCCAACATCTGATCTGTTCATGTCCACTACAAACAGATTGATAAGTATCTGTTCTTTCTTTATCTGGCGAATGGGATGACAGTTGGGTGTAAATGGACAGGCAGTCCATTTACATCCAACCACCCATAGAGTAGAGCGGGCTGTGTCTGGTCTGCATTAGTCCTGCTGAAATGGACCAGCCATCTGCCAGTTTGTGTGTGTGTGTGTGTGTGTGTGTGTGTATATATATATATATATATATATGTGTATGTGTGTGTGTGATATATGTATATATAAATATATAATCTCTTAAGTGATGCTAAATTATAAAAAAAACAAAAAAAAAAAAAAAAAAACGTACCTGCTCTGTCCATTAGGCACCTTACACACGGGGCGGGCCTGTTGGAGTCTGCCTGCTCAGTGGGGGGGGGGGGGGGGATCTGTCTGCTGATAGGCGGACTCCAACGGCCACGCCCGTGTGTAAGGTGCCTAATGGACTGCTCTGTGCAATGATGTTGCACCGAGTAGGTAAGTTTTAGGTTTTAGAAAACATTCTTTAGCATCACTAATAGATGTACAAACCGGGATCTTAAGGTGGTTCTAAGGGCTCAAGGTTTTTTTTACCTTCGTGCAGTAAATGCATGAAGGTAAAAAAAAAGCCTCTGAGCAGCGCCCCCCCAATACTTTGTCTAATCCCCCATCTCGATCCAGTGATGAGCACAAGAACCTCGGCTCTCCGGGGACTGTCGCCTCATTGTCAATCTCAGCCAGTAAGCCATTAGGGAGAGAGGGGTGGGGGCGGGGCTGAGTCACGCTGTGTCTGAATGGACAGACAGAGCAGCGGCTCGGGAGCTATTGGGGCACTTGGCAGGAGAGATGGGCCCGGAGCACTGGCGGGGTACCCGAGAAGTGGAGCCGCTGCTGTCAATCGCAGCCATCGAGTCAATGAGAGAGAGGGTGTGGCTGAGCCTCAGCTCTGTTTGTGAATGGACATGCAGAGGTGCGGCTCAGGAATGATCCTGCTTGGGTACCCTCATTGCAAGCTGCTGGCTCTGGGGGCACTTGGCAGGAGAGAGGGGCCAAGAGCGCCGGCTGGGGACCCAAGAGGAGGAGGATCTGGGCTGCTCTGTGCAAAACCACTACACGGAGCAGGTAAGTATAACCTGTTTGGTATGTAAAAGGAAGAGACTTTTTTAATATCACTTTAAGATTCGATTCTTGGAAACATGTTTTTGCCCAGCTGCTGTCAAGTTGTAGACTGATAAAAGCATTGTACGTTCCAGTAACCACTAGATCATGATTTCTCCAAGATTTGTGTTTGTTATAATTAGAAAGGCATGCTTAAATTGTAGTCTTTGTTACCTGGCTAATCAAATCTGCTCCGTCCTAGATTAGGCATATTATCCACTTAGCAGGGTTTATCAAACAAACGGCATAGAGATTTGTTTTGTTGTATTTGCTGCACCTTTTTTTTCTTGGGTGGTAAAAATCTTCAAATATATTTTTAAAGCAAGGAGTCCTTTCCATTCTAGTTATATGTAACCTGGATTTGTTAATAGAACACAGTGATGAGTCAGTGTATCCAGTGGGTGTTACACTGTGTATCGGAATACTGTGAAAAATGAGACATTCAGATTTTAGAAGATCTTCTAGTGACCTGTTTTTCTTGGGAAATGCATTCTGCTTTATAGTTGTATATACAGTGCCTTGCAAAAGTATTCACCCCCTTAGCATTTTTTGTATTTTGTTGCCTCTTAATCTGGAATTAACATGGATTGTTTGATTTGCATCATTTAATTTACAGAACATGCCCACAACTTTGAATGTTTTTTTTTTTTTTTTTTCTCATTGTGAAGCAAACGAAAAATGGGACAAAATAACAGAAAAAGTCAATGTGCATAACTTCACCCCCCTAAAGTAAATACTTTGTAAAGTCACCTTTTGCGGCTATCACAGCTCCAAGTCACTTTGGATAAGTCTCCTATGAGCTTGCCACATTTTACCACTGGGATTTTTGCCCATTCCTCCTTGCAAAATTGCTCGAGCTGCTTCAAGTTGGATGGTCTGCGCTTGTGAACAGCAATCTTTAAGTCTGACCACAGATTTTTTTATTGGATTGAGGTCTGGGCTTTGTCTAGGCCATTCCAACACATTTACATATTTCCCCTTAAACCACTCAAGTGTTGCTTTAGCAGTGTGTTTGGGGTCATTGTCCTGCTGGAAGGTGAACCTCCATCCTAGCCTCAAATCACACACAGAGTGGTACAGGTTTTGCTCAAGAATATCCCTGTATTTAACACCATCCATAGTTCCCTCAACTCTGACCAGTTTCCCAGTCACAACTGCTGGATGGTGTTCTTTGGGTTATGTAATGTGTTGGGTTTGCGCCAGACCAGAGCACCTTCCTCCATACATTTTGGGAGTCTCCCACATGCCTTTTCGCAAACTCAAAACGTGCCATTTTGTTTTTTGCTGAAAATAATGGCTTTCTTCTGGCCACTCTGCTATAAAGCCCAACTCTATGGAGCGTACGGCTTAAGGCCCGTACACACGATCGGACTTTTTGACAACCAAAATGCAAATTAGCTGTTTTGGACCAACATCCGACCGTGTGTACGCTCCATCGGACCAACTTTTTCCAGGTTTCATCTGAGTTTTGTTGGCTGTGCGAATGGACCAACTTTCTGCCAACAAAAGTCAGATGGACCAAAGTCCGACCTTGTGTACACAAAACCAACGGACTTTTGTAGAAAGTACCAACACGCATGCTCAGAACCAATGCAAAAGATCAGACAACAATATAGAAGTTGACTGCGCTGGAGTATTCGAACGTCCTCTTTTGAAGTGTCGTCAGTACGTTGAAACGTCACTACGTTCATGTTTGTTGCCTAAAAAGTCCGATCGTGTGTATGCAATACCAACTTTGGGCCAACGCCCTTTGGACAAAAATCCACGGGAAAGTTGGTTCAAGGTCCGATGGTGTATATGAGGCTTTGTCATCCTACGTACAGATACTCCAGTCTCTGCTGTGGAACTCTGCCGCTCCTACAGGGTTACCGTAGGTCTCTGTGCTGCCTCTTTGATTAATGCCCTCCTTGCCCGGTCCGTGAGTTTTGGTGTGCGGCCGCCACTTGGCAGGTTTGCTGTTGTGCCATCTTCTTTCCATTTGGTTATGATAGATTTGATGGAGCTCCTAGGGATCATCAAAGATTTGGATATTTTTTTTTTTTTTTTTATAACCTAACCCTGACTTGTACTTCTCAACAACATTGTCCCTTACTTGTTTGGAGAGTTCCTTGGTCTTCATGGCAGTGTTTGGTTAGTGGAGCACCTTGATTTTGTGTTTTGCCGCCTCTGGAGCCTTACAAAAATGTGTGTGTGTGTGTGTGTGTGTGTGTGTGTGTGTGTGTGTATAGGTAATGACAGATCATGTGACACTTAGATTGCACATAAGTGGATATCATTTCACTAATTGTGACTTCTGAAGGTAATTGGTTGCACCAGAGCTTTTTTATGGGCTTCATAACAAAGGGGGTGAATACATACGGACATGCCAATTATAAATTCTTTTATTTCTGAAAAATTGTTTTATGTATATTTCGAATTTTACTTCACCAACTTAGACTATTGTTTTCTGATCCATCACATATAATTCAGATTAAAAAGACATTGAACCAAAGGCTGTAATGTAACAAAATAGGTAAAAAGCCAAGGGGGTGAATACTTTTGCAAGGCACTGTATCTACCATAATTTACATGTTTTCTAGTAAAGGTAATATTTTTTTTCAGTGGTCTTGTTGTAACAGAAGTAAAAAAAGGAAGGGTTTGTTCTTTACGAGTAGGACTATGTGAAGAAATGTTCTATTTTGGCATACTGTTATATTCTGCGGTAACACTGCTGTACACTTGAGTACAGCAGCGCATAGCCATTCATGTCAATTACAGGCTGTAGGTTGCACCTTGGCTGCTTGGGTAGAGGAAATACGCCTGTAATTATGCTGAACAGGCTCAGCTGACATGGTTTTGCAGACAGGAGGTTGGGATAACTTTCCAACACAGATTAAAAATAAAAGATGAATAGAGCAGGGGTCTCCAAACTTTTGAAACAAAGGGCCAGTTTACTGTGTCTCAGACTTTAGCAGGTCTGGATTGTGGTCAGTTGGAGTAGCAAATGTCTTATATTTGGTGCTCAGTGGGAGTGACATTTTTCTATAGCACTTGTAGGAAGTAGGAGGACTAGTGTCCCATGATTGTTGCCAGTGGCAAGAATTATGTGCCAGCGTGAGGAATAGTGCCCCAAGGACCTGGATAAAGGTTGACAAAGGACTGCATCTGGCCTCCGGGCCATAGTTTGGAAACCACTGGAATGGAGGATGGCTACAAACCCTGATTTTGTATTTTGTGTCCCTGTTGCAGATATTTCCTTCTATTTGCCTGGTAAAACTACGAGTCAGCAAACCTAGGGGGGAAAAAACAAGTGTATATATACTTACCTTACCCTTGCCTTTCTGTGCTGTAGAGGGTGAGGATCTCACCAAGAGAGACCCTGGAGAATACCAATTAGCCAAAATCTTGCAAGATGTTTCTGTACTGTGCTGAGATTTGGCATTCTCAGCATTCGCTGGGGTCTTGCTAGAAGGATGGTGACACTGCCCTCTCCAGCACCATACTCCATTCAGAGAAGCCGTACTATCACTTCCAGCAATGAAAATTCTCTCTATAAATGAAAGGTCCACCTCCTCCATTCATAGAGCACTTTTCATTGTGGGAAGTTATTAGTCCAACTTTTATGAATACAGCATGGGACACTTCTAATTCAATGTAAGTACAGCCCCTTGTGCTGAGGCTTTTTTATATGCAAGAGGCAGCTGGGGGTTCTCACAACATAAGCTGGAATTATCCAAGATTGCTTTATAGAGTGGTGCACAACAGAAAAGTGACGGGCCTGTGAATTTGTCAATTCCTGGTCTCCTCATAGCTGTGGAAAGATCGAAAGCTGCAAGATGCTAATCTGTATATTCATACTTTTCAGTACTGTTCATTGTTTAAAAATGCTAATGTCCTTTTTCATTAGCACCGAAGATTGTGTTTTATTATCTTATGCTCCTTTTTACTCTCCATATTTTAGTTGCCACCTTTTTGGTGTTTAAAGTGTGTTCAGTATCCACACAGTCTTACCATTTTAATTAAGCTCTGCTCTAGTCCCACCAGAGCATGTTGTAAGAAATACCTTGGAGGCTCTCCAGTTCTTTGCCCGCAGCATCTTTCACAAGCAGGGCACATTATGAGCCCAATTGCTGCGTGAGAGTTGTAAGAAGCCAGTCATGGCAGAATGATGGCCTGACAGAGGGCACGTGTACTAAAAATCTAACCACCTTCTTTGTAGCTGACACATTTATACAGCTTGACTTATAGTGCTAATTCAGCTTCTTGATGAAAAATACTTTGTGACTGCCAAGTAGTGCTATTTTTAAGTTGCTTAGAAAAAACAAACTGTCAAAGGGAGGAAATGCAACCTTTTTCCCCTAAAGCAGGCTCTTTAAAGGATTGAACAGCAGGTTACCAATTTTTTTTAAATGTAATGATTGCTGATTCACTTCTTTATTTATTATGACCTGCATCAAAAAAAAAAAAAAAAAAAAAAAAAATATATATATATAATATATATAATATCACTGATGCAAGACTGGTATCCCCATAACAGATGGTGGGCAGGTCCCCTGCTGTTTTTCTACCAGATCACTGAAACGATCAACGAAATAGGATATCCTATTCTTAAGAGTCCTCAATAGCTCAAACTGATATTTACTAACAAAGTAATTACTGCTTGTGATAACCCATTCATGGTCACACAGCTCAGTATATGGTCTCAATTCTCCAGTCTGGCAGCATTTGCTGTGCTGTCTCTTTAGCTAATCCTTAGTGCTTTGGAAATCCCTTTTGGTATTGTATTAACCGCTTGCCGACCGGCTCCTGTAAATATACGTTGGCAGAATGGCAAGGCTGGGCAAAGTAACGTACCCATACGTTACTTTGAATTTCCTGCCGTGCACACACGCGCACATGCCGCAAGCTCCGTGATAAAAATGCCTTAAAACTATCCCTTATTTTGTAGACGCTATAACCTTTGCGCAAACCAATCCATAAACGCTTGCGATTTATTTTTAATATTTTTTTACCAAAAATATGTCGAAGAATACGTATCGGCCTAAACTGAGAAAAAAATATTTTTTTTGGGGGGGGGGGGGGGATATTTATTATAGCAAAAAGTAAAAAAAAATGTGATTGTTTTTTTTTTATTTTTTCAAAATTGTCGCTATTTTTTTTGTTTTATAGTGCAAAAAATAAAAACCACAGAGGTGATCAAATACCACCAAAAGAAAGCTCTATATGTGGGGCAATTTTGGTTGGGAGCCACGTTGCACGACCGCGCAATTGTCAGTTAAAGCGACGCAGTACCGAATCGCAAAAAGTGCTCTTGTCTTTGGCCAGCAAAATGGTCCAAGGCTTAAGTGGTTAAATTGTATCTAAACCCGAAAAACAAAAATGTTAGCTGTTTTTAGATACGATGCATTACTTTCTTAACTTCTTTAGCTTTTGTTAACGTTATAGGCCTAAACTAAAATGACCTAAAATGCTTGTTTTAATTTTATTGTTCTAATGCCGTGTACACACGGATGGAATTTCCAATGGCAGCTTTTCATCTTATTTTCCGTGTGTATGCCCATCGGTCTTTTTCTGTCGGCATTTCCGATGGACTTTGGATTGAGAACCTGTTCTTAATTTTTCCGACGGAAAACATTTCTATCGGATTTTCCGATCGTGTGTATGCAATTCCGACGAGCAAAATTCCAACGCATGCTTTGAAACAATTCGACGCATGCTCAGAAGCGTGTAAAAAATCAATGTACGGTGTTGCGCTCCAGATAAATATAAGCAATAGATTCTCTAAAAGTTTTATTATTTTTTTTTTTACACATTTTATAGGGTGGGGTTTGCACCCCTGTAGGTGGTTTGCTGCAACCAAATGTTATCTTTATTTACTTTTAATATTTACATATCCGCTATTTTATCGTTTCCTGGGTACACCACTATAGTAGCGCGGGAATACCTACTTGCCTTTAGCATGCTCAGAAGCATTAAACTTCCCTTTTTTATAGTGCCGTTGAACGTGTTGTATGTTGCGGTGTTATTGACCATCGAAATTTGGTTTGACCGTGTGTAGGCAAGACAGTTTGAGCGAAATTCCGACGGGAAAACCATCAGAGCTTTTTCCAACGAGAATTCCGATCATGTGTACGCGGCATTGTTTTTTTTTTTTTTTTTTTTTTTATATAGTTCTTGCAGGCCTTGAAAAATCCAAACCAGCGGTGGGCAATTTTCCCAAGGGGCTACATGAGAAATTGGGACTGTTGTGAATCGCTGAAATTAAAGTGATTGTAAAGGATAATTTTTTATTTAAATAACAAACCTATTGTACTTACCTCCACTGTGCAGCTTGTTTTGCACAGAGTGGCCCCAAACATCCTCTTCTGGGGTCCCACGGCGGCTCTTGTGGCTCCTCCCCGCATCAGATAACCCCCTTGGAGAACCGCTCTGCTGAGGGGGTTACCTTTATGCAACCACCCACGTAATGTTTGGTTCTCATGTTCGCTCTTGTGCCTATATCGGCGGCCACCAAGGTTGACTTATTTATTATGTTATTTGCAAAGCCCCAATTACATTTCTCTCCTCTCCCTTTTGTTCCCTATGTATTTGTATTGTCAAATGATTTGTCAAGGATTGTTTGCCACTCTCTTTTGTGACGCTCATAAAAACGTTCTCAATAAAAACTATTGTAACAGAAAAACCTACCATTATAATTAGACTGATCATTTCTTTGTCAGTGGGCAAATGTACAAAATCAGCAGAGAATCAAATACTTTTTTCCCATCACTGTAAATGGCTATCGAGGAAGCGGATGTTTTAATTGACACACTGTTCCATTCCACAGTGACTTTTTAATGTTGGTATGATTTATTTAGTGTTTTATGCACAAGGATAATTGTTTTCATGAGCTTCTACCCTCACTGAGTTGTTCAATCTACCACTGTTCATTTGAACTTCTTCTCTAATCTGACAATGTATTTAGGCTATATATAGAAAAAAAACGCACTACTCAACAGTGACAAAAAAAAGCTGCTAGCTCTAGGTAGAATACACACCTCAAATAACACATTTAAAAAAAGAGCTGTGCTAATAATACTGCATAAGTGAGATAATGAAAACACTTAAAAACATAAGTCATAGTGTTGAACATAAACAGTATAAAATATAACTTGATAGTTGAAATAAGTGAAAAAATCTTGACTGACACCACGACAAACATGTACACCTCCACCACACAGTGCGTGCTTACCAGAAGGCAAGCAATATGCGCTTGCGGATATCAACCCAGCCACAGTGTTAATTTTGGCAGCAAACTTCGATTTAGTTTTAGTCTTGGGACTAAAATGGCATTTTAGTTTTATTAAATTGTAATGCATTAGTTAACATTTCTCTACAATTTCCAAACTCATTATATGGTATGAACATGCACTAAAGGCCAGTGTTAATTTTGAAGTGAAATTGCAATTTATTTTTAGTCTTTTGACTAAAATACTATTTTAATTTTAGTCGTATTTTTAGTCATCAATTGTTTTAGTCATATTTTAGTCGACTAAAATAGTATTCATTTAGTCGACAAAAATGTTTTAGTCGACAAAATTAACACTGCCCAGCTAGGGCCCTTATCCTGGAAATTTTGGAATGTCAGCTCACAGGGGAGTACTTCAATGTTGCAAACAGGATATACACCAGGAACGAGTGCCTCGATCTCTCCAATGTTAACGAGCATGCATCAGACACGCTCCCGCAGCATATTCCCCGGAGCCGATGTGCGTGCCCGGCTGGCTTGATGACTGCCGGGCACCCGCGATCACTCGTGACAGAGCGAGAACCGGGATCTGTGTGTGTAAACACACAAATCCCAGTTCTCTCAGAGGAGTAGACAGATTGTGTGCTCCTACTAAGTAGGAACACTCCCCTAGTCATTTTCACCCCCCCCCCCCCCCCACAGTTGGAACACACCTAGGGACATCTTGGTGAAAAACATTATTATAAAAAAAAAACCTATACACGTGCCAAACTATATGACGCAATCAGTTAATCTAACTGAAAATTAAACCCAGACTCATCTGGGTACACCTATGTCTAAAAGTGCATAAATTCACATGATCAGTGTCCAGTGAATATTAAATTTCACAGAAAAAACAAAACCAAGTCAAAAAACGAAAAAAAAACACCTATAAGTGAAATGCAATAATGTATAGGGGTTGCTTTAAAAAAAAAAAAAAAATATATATATATATATATATATATATATATATATATATATATATATATATATATATATATATATATATATATATATATATATATATATATATAGCAACTATTTTATATTGAAAAGAGAACCTTCCCCTAATAGCGCGCATAGAGCACTAGAGGTGTTCCTTTAAACATGTGCGTTTACATCAAAAGGGGAGGAAAAAAAGAGAGGTTTTGATAAGTATATAAAAATAAAACAAATCTGAAAATGTCCAAAATTAATAGTTATATGTGGCTGTGTCCAGACATAAAGAAAACGAGTGACTTTCGTGCTTGTGGGCTCTCCAGGTGACTTGAGTGCTCCCCCTCAAGGCTCCCCACTCACCAGCTCCTTACACCCCTGCAGTGGTAACGGGCATGTAAATCCACTCCCTCTGGCTGGTCCCCTCGGGTTTTCCCAGCTCCAGGTCCTGTAGATCAGTTCCAAGATGTATCGGTCGTCCTGTTGTTTTTAATATGGGGATGTATAGATCTGGTCTGATCACCTGGAGGATCCCTGGGTAAGGAAAGGAAACACTTCCTACTACCGTACTCCTCCCCAAGAGCTCCACCTCCTGCCCCCGCTCGTTTTCTTTGTCTTGACACAGCCACATATAACTATTAATTTTGGACATTATTTTCATATTTTTTTTTTTTTTTTTATATATTTTTTTTTTATTCTTATCAAAATGCACATGTTTAACACCTCTAGTGCTCTATGCACGCTATTAGGGGAAGGTTCTCTTTTCAATATAAATAGTTGCTATATATATATATATATATATATATATATATATATATATATATATATATATATATAATGTGTGTATATAGCAACCGCTATATATTATTGCATTTCACTTATAGGTGTTTTTTTCGTTTTTTGACTTGGTTTTGTTTTTTTGTTTTTTCCTGTGAAATTTAATATTCACTGGACACTGATCATGTAAATTTATGCACTTTTAGATATAGGTGTACCCAGATGAGTCTGGGTTTAATTTTCAGTTAGATTAACTGATTGCGTCATATAGTTTGGCACTTGTATATGGTTTTTTATTATAATCTTTTTCACTAAGACATCACTGGGAGGGATTGTGCGGGTTAATTGGACTATACCACATACTTTCTACTACCCCCCCCCCCCCATATGCCCCTGGGGCATTGAGCCCTCAAGATAAAGGTCACTTTTAAGCATCCAAATAAACCATTTACATTTGCAGTCCTGGGCAAACCTATATGCTACAGAACCTATTAGTTCATATGCTTATGCTATAAGGTAGCGCCACTGACCCCTATTTTCAAACTATCTAGTACAGTATTTATCTCTTCATACAACAGAGGGGATGCCAGTTGTTTGTAAATCTGACTTTACAACCACTTTAAGCATGTGAGTGCTTGTAAATGACACCCTTTTGAATATTTACTTTACATTTGTGTAATGCAATATTCTGGGATTTTTTCAATGCAAGATTGGTTTTAGCAAATGATGATGCTTTTTTATCCCTTGTGTTAAGGGAGATCTGTTCAGATACCAAGTGCCTGCCAGCTTGTAAGTGGCTATATGAAAATGAAATTCATGCTTTTCAGTTGATCCCATCACACTGCTAAATTTAGCCTTCTCTTGTAACCAGCCTCTCTGAGGGAATTCTTCATTTTAAAACCTTCCTTTCAGGGAAGAAGCTTTCAATGCATTTCAGAGACTTTTCACAAATTAAAGTGCGCTTGTACGCAGACTATAGAGCAGGGGTCTCAAACTGGCGGCCCTCCAGTTGTTGCAAAACTACAAGTCCCATGAGGCATTGCAAGGCTGACAGTTACAAGCATGACTCCCACAGTCAGAGGCATGATGGGATTTGTAGTTCCGCAACAGCTGGAGGGCCGCCAGTTTGAGACCCCTGCTATAGACACTAGCTACTTGAGCTGTCACACCTGTATCCCCCCATATTTTTTATATACATACATTTTTTTTAAAACATTTTTTCCCCTATGCACCTGTTTGCAAAAAACAGTCACTGCTTTAGTTTTAAAAGTCGATATATTGGGGTTGATTTACTGAAGACAAATAGACTGCGAACTCTGCAATTGCAGTTGCTCCAGAGCTTAGTAAATGAGCAAAAGCTCTGCTGCCTTCTATCATCCAATCATGTGCAAGCAAAAATGCTGTTTTCTTTTTTTTTTATGCACGTGATTTTGCAAAGTGAAGCTTTTATCTAATTTTACTAAGCTCTGGAGCAACTGCACTTGCACAGTGCACTATTTGCCTTTAGTAAATCAACCCCATTGTTTTTAAAGCAGAGCCAGGGATTCCTCGATGTCGGCACCCCATCGATTTTTTTTTTTTTTTTGTAAGGGAAACTGGCAGTGAAGCCTTGCGGCTTTACAGCCGGTTCCCTACTGCACATGTGTAAAGCATGCTGCGCTTTCTGAATGACCCAGTGGAAGGAGGAGGAGGCCAAACTTCTGGGGGACCTCACCATGGCGAGGTCTCCTAAAGGTGGGAAAGGATACCCGTGGGTGGAGCTCCGCTTTAAATACAAACAAGGCTTTAGTTTTTGTAATATTTTCTGGCAATTTTTTTGCTACTAAATGAGAGCAGCACATGGGATCCACACTTCATAGTAAGTAGTGTCCCTTTCTACTTCATTCCATTGATCTGCAGATGAAGGGAACAGTGTAGAAGTGTTACTTCGTATCTCTGTTTTTATACCGGACAGAAAGCCTTATTTTTTTTATTTTCTTTACAGCAGCTACTACTAGAGCTGCTGTATTTACTGAGCAAATCCCTGCTTTTATTGAAAGAGCTGAGAATCGTCGGCAAGAGGGGAGGGGGTTGGCAGCAGGGTAAAAGGAGTGGACATGCTACACACATCCTGTGTACTTTTTGATGTCATTTTTTTGGGGAGTAGTTTAGCACGTCCAATGTCCTTTAACTAGTTAAAATATTTACATATTTTTAAACAGGAGAGACGTTAAAGCATTTCTCAAATTGCTTGTTGTATCAAGAAATTCTGAAAGATCACAAAGTCGTCTTAAGTGAAGTTTCAGTTGGTTTCTTAGAATCGACCTGATGTATGTTTACGCCAGAGAGCTAGCACACGGGCAAGATTCTGCACCAATAGAAAGTAGAGCTGCACGATTCTGGCTAAAATAAGCATCACAATTTTTTAAAGATCGTAATTCTTGCTGCGTTTTTTTTTTTTTTTTTTTTTTTACTCATAAAAGTAGAAGTCCAGCCTGAGCTTGTTTGGCTGCGCTTCTATGGGTCACAGAAGTGCAATGAGTTTTGCACTTCTGTGACCCATTTTCAGCAGAGAGCGGTCTGAATTCTGCTGACGTCACCAAGATCAGTCCAGGCACCGCGTCATACTGACTTTGGAAGTCTGGATCTGCCAGGTGCCTGGACTGTTGGGCATCTCAGCGAGCCACTGAGACGGCCGCTCTCTGCCCTTCCACAGCTCAGTTCTCCAGTGAGCGTGGAGGAGCAGGGGGGATCTGCTGACTGAAAGTCAGCAGCTCTCCGCTCAGGAGTCTGTGAGAACCGATGCATTGGCGATGTTCGATGACTCGGTTCTCAGTGAAGAGGTGACGGGGGACAGATGCAGCATCCACCTATGCAAGTATGACTGGGGAAAAACCCCAAACCCATACTTTTAAAGGTGTATTTTTTTTTTTCAAAAAATTTTGCGTTTGAAAGACCGCTGCGCAAATACAGTGTGACATACAATCTTGCTCTAACCACCATTTTATTCTCTAGGGTCTCTGCAAAAAAAATATGTTTGGGGTTCTAAGTAATTTTCAAGTGTCAGAAAAAGGTTTAGTCTTTAAGTGGTTGAAGTTCATCTCTTTGATCTAAAAAGAACTAAATGTCACAATGTTTTTCTTTATCTCTGCAATGTTGTGATAAACTTGGCAGGGTGCATTTTTGTTTGACAGATTTGTTTTTTGTTTTCTGTAAACACGCATATCCCAGTTCTGGCAGGGGAGTAGAGAGTGATCGTCCTGTTCCTAGTGATCAGGAACAGCGATCTCTCTGTACTCCCAGTCAGTCCACTCCCACCCCCCCCCCCCCCAGTTAGAAACACCTCCCCTAGGGAACACTTAAAGTGGAGTTCCATCCATTTAAAAGTCCGCAGCTACAAAAAGTGTAGCTGCTAACTTAAAGCGGAAGTAAACCCATCGATTTAACAGTTTAAAAAAAAAAAAAATGCCGGGAATGCTAACTGCACATTGGCTGTGCTCTCAACCAAACAGTCAAACCATCCAATGGCTGGTGTCATAAAGTATCACATGTGCAGCACCGTGGGAGTTGAAGATTAAACAGAGGCAAAGATGGCAGCTTCCTTGGCTGAAAACGATAGGGGGGTTTACTTCCACTTTAATAATCAGACACTCTCTCCTGTCCCACAGTCCAGTGACGTGGGTGCAGGAAGCCTCGCTCCTCTCCCCCTCCTCTCCAAGGCGCCGGCTTTCTAACTGGGCGCCCTGCTGTATACTTATTTGCCCTGTGCAAAGTTATTGCACAGAGTGGTCCCTCACCTGCTCCTCCTGGAGTCCCCCATCAGCCCTCTCCACTGTGCCGCCATAGCAATCTTTGTGCTATGAGGGGCACACATGCGGGCATGCTCCTGTGCTGTTTGTCCATAGACACACAGCATGGCTTGGCCATGTCCCCGCTCTCCCTCCTCATACCAGGAAGTGAACAGAGTACCTGCAGCCAGTCACAGCTTTGGATTCCTGACAGGCTCAGGTAAGTGTCTGGGGAAGGGGCGGGCGGGGGTACAGGTATGGGGAACAGTGAATTATTTTTAATGCATTTCCTGCATGAAGGTAAAAAAAAAAAACCTCTTAAACTCGGCATGCTGGTTGTACCCAAGCTGATCGATCAACTTGGTACATTAAAGGGGTTGTAAAGTCCGAAGGTTCTTTATCTTAATGCATTCTATGCCTTCTGTGTGCCGCAGCCGCCCCAGCACTCCTTAATACTTACCTGAGCCCCATCTCTGTATGGGACACTCCTTCTGATTGGCTGAGACACAGCAGCAATGCCATTGGCTCCCGCTGCTGTCAGTCAGTCAATCGGAGAAAGGGGGCGAGGCCGAACCGCAGCTCCATGTCTGAATGGACATATGAAGCTGCAGCTTGGCTTGGGTACCTCCCATAGCAAGCTGCTTGCTGCCGGGGCACTCAAGGGGGGGCAGAGAAGAGGAGGATTTGGGCTGTTCTGTGCAAATCCACTGCAACAGAAGCAGGCAAGTATAACATGTTTGTTTTTATAGAAAATAAAATGAGACTTGACAATTGCTTTAAGCCTTCCCATACATGCTTTGAATCTCTCCCCGGTTCCTGCTGAACCAGCTGAGATCGTACTGTGTATGGCCTTCCTTTGATTTTAGAACCACTTAAAGGGTTTTCAGCTTCTTCTAATGATAGATGTGCATTGTTGATTCCTTTATTGTATGCAGCTTTCAAAATGGTGAGATGCAAAAAAAAAAAAAAAAAATAACAAGTTCACATGTTTATTTTAGGCACGCACGGGTTAGCTGGCTGATGTAAGGACACTGAAGCGTACATTCCAAAGAACACTTGTGAGTAAATTCTGCATGTAAATGTTGTTCTGTGCGCATGATTGATGCACCAGCATATGTCCATATACTTTAGTAAACCAGGCCCAATGTGTCTGGAAATGTAAATCGAGTAAAATAGTTAATTCTCTATCTTTAATGTGCATTCTCTGTTTTCAAAGCTGGTAATGTTACTGATGCATGAGATCACTGGTGTTCAGTGTCTGTTTCAGAACCTTGACATTTGCAGCATTATCAGACCTGATCGTTTATCTGTTAAAGTAGGTGTTTAAATTGTTCGCTCACATCTAAAAAGAACGATGGCAGTACCTCTTACTCCAGTTTTAAAATGTTGACGGGAACATGTGCTCAGACTATATCCTTCTTCTTTTTTTTTTTTTTTTTTTTTTTTTTTGTGGAAATATAGTATCCTACATGTTAGGTATGGTATATGGCAGGGATGTGCATTTAGCGGACCTCCAGCTGTTGCAGAACTACAAGTCCCATGAGGCATAGCAAGACTCTGACAGCCACAGGCATGATGCGACTTGTAGTTTTGCAACAGCTGGCGGTCCGCTAATTGTGTATCCCATTACCTGCTTCTGCAAAAAAATTCTCTCTGCTGTGCCTCCTCAGAGCCACTAGATAATGTCCTGAGTGGCTATCATCCAAGTCTCTCTGTGCATTTAAAGGATAATGTCACTTTTCATAATAAATAGCTTTTTCCAATGCCATTTCTGGCCCAGCCATCCCAATGTGCTTTTCTCTCACTTACCTTATCCACAGGAGGTTTAACATCTTGTCAGTTTATTAGAATTTTTAAAATGATTTTCCAATTCCACCACTTCCTGTAGATCATTTCTCAGCATTCACTTCCTGTGGGTAATCTCCCACAAGCCTTCATTCACTTCCTTGTTGCATCGGAGGAGTCATGATGGGGTGTGTTTACCACTCTGGACCACACCTCCCTCATTACAATACCACCGTCCACCCTTTTCCTGTACAATCTCCTTTTAGATCTCCCATCAGCTATGTAAATGCCCCTCTCCAGCAAAGCCACAGCCATGGTTTCCCTGTCTGATTTAATACAAATTGAATGAATGGATTGGTCAGGTGAGTCCTTCTAGTCCATAGGAGAAAAGAGAGCCACCGCTCCAGGCCGATCCACCAAGATAATCGCTTCACTTCCAGACTAGGAGCCCCAGGTGCTGGCTAATGCATGCATAGATAGGGGAGGATGAGGAAAAAACTCTGGATAGCCGCACTCCGAAAAGAATCTGTTATCTTGCTCTTTAATTGTAAAATAAAGATTACATGACACGATGATTCACAGCAAAAGTGATACAGTACAAAATACTGACGCGTTTCACACTGAAATCAGTGCTTACTTATAGTAAGTTATCATCCTCCCCCCTCCTCCTATTCCATAGTTCTAGTACATTTTAAATTGTACAGAGATTGTATAATCAGATTGCATGGTGTATGGCCATCTTTATACACGTACATGGGAGGGAGTGGACGGAGACACTCAGTTGTCAGGCCCCATTCGCATTTCCTTGTAGCGAAAAACTCATATTCCCACATGCATTTTTCTGGTGTATTGGATCGTTTTCACTCATAGACCAGCTCCATTCATTTGAAATTTTAGCAGAAGCAGCAGCCCACAGATAATGGGAAACGTACCATTACACATAACACACAGTAGAGCTCCACAATTAATCGTCAAGAATCGTTATCGCAATCTTGACTAAAGTGTTTCACAATTCATTCTATGCAAAGAATTCTCTCTGCTCTGCTGAAGCCACAGCCCTCAAAAGTAAGAGATAAGGTGGGCAGTCTGCCAAGAATCAAAACATTCTTTTATCAGTTGAATTTAAGTATAAACATTGTAACAATTTGTCAATGGAATAGACTTTGTGTGTAAGTGAAAAAAGTTTAACCACTTAAATACTAGACCTTTTTCTGACATTTGTTGGTTTCAAGTTTTTTTTTTTTTTGCTATAAAATTACTTTATATTTTTTTTAGTACACCCTAGAGTAGCCTTTTTCAACACAGAGGAACCCTTGAAATAGGTCTCGGGGAATCCCTGCTAAAAATTAGAAATCTACAAAACTCTTGACACATTAGTGTGATGGTCAGTGGGAAGAATGTTCCTTACACTTGTGGTCATTGAGAAGAATTACCTTATTTATCGGCGTATAACACACACTTTTTCCCCCTTAAAATCAGGGGTGCGTGTTATACG
This sequence comes from Lithobates sylvaticus, assembly GCA_028564925.1. NCBI lineage: Eukaryota > Metazoa > Chordata > Amphibia > Anura > Ranidae > Lithobates > Lithobates sylvaticus. The sequence goes on along the minus strand of CM053027.1, from coordinate 495,840,998 downwards.
CCGATCCCCCGCCGTTGTGAGGCTCCGGGCGGCTGTCAGCCGCCTTCGGCCCTTCTCATCGGCTTTCGATAGCCGCCTTCTGCCTTTCTCTGCAACTTTCGGCCGCCTTCTGCCTTTCTCTGCAACTGTCGGCCGCCTTCTGCCTTTCTCGGCAGCTTTCGGCCGCCTTCTGCCTTTCTTGCCAGCCGAAGGCGGCCAATGGCGCCAGTTTTCAAACTGCAGTGACACTGATATGTCACTGCAGTTTAACTGCAGCCTGGGCAAGGCTGCAAATGTCACTGTAGAGGCTGCAGATGGACGCTGCAAATGACACTAAGAAGGCTGCAATGTTGCAAATGACACTGACAAGCATGCAGATGGACGCTGTGCAAGGCTGCATTAATGGGCATTTAAATGTAAGTTTTTTTTTTTTTTTCTTTTTTCCTTAAAATTTCCTCCTAAACTTGGGGTGCGTGTTATACGCCGATAAATACGGTACCTCCTTACAGATGGCTAAAAAGATCAATGGTGTCAGTGGGAACGTATCTGAGAGGCAGAAATTGCCCAATGCTGAAGGAACCCCTAGCAACCTTTGGAGGAACCTTGGTTGAGAATCACTGCATTAGAGAATAAAATGGTGGTTGTTGCAATATTTCAAGTCGTACTGTATTTGCGCAGCGGTTTTTCAAATGCAATTTAAAAAAAAGAAAAAAACTAACCAGTAAAGTTGGCCCATTTTTTTTTTTTTTTTTTTGTATAATGTGAAAGATTTTACATCGCAAAAATTGTGATCTTTTAATTCTAAGCAAAAAAAAAATAGTGATTCTCCTTTTGGCCAGAATCGTGCAGCTCTAACACACAGTCAGTGGATGTGTCCCAAAAAAACTCAACTTCAGCTTTAAAGAACTAAACTGCTTATTAGGGTTCAAACCTTCAGGAGCTTTTGTCATAATGTGCAAGTATGCAGAGCATATGGCACGCTTACCTTCTAAATGCCCCTCTCCAGCAAAGCCACAGCCATGGTCTCCCTTTCATTTTCACTTGGTCGTTTTCCAGGTCGAGTCTTTGGCCCTTTTAATTGGCTAGGTTGGGATGATGCACAGGAGATCTTTTGTCTTGGCACTAAATGGCACTGGGTATGCACACTGAGCAGTGACCCAGTGTGTACGTTCAGGGAAAAAAAGAGGTTGACTGGCAAGGAGCAGGATTTATGACCATAGAGACACATACCGTAATAAGCCAGGTATGTACACCATGGAGTACATGCATTTAATGCTGAAAGGCTGGGAGCAGGATGTATGACAGAAGATGGATATATCTTTATATATTTTTTTTTTCAGAGTTTAGTTCTGTTTTCAGTATTTACATGTTCTAAATAAACAGTAAAAGCTCTTTTAAAAACAAGCTTCTTCACCTCTGTAGCAATATGCATTGTGGAGAAGTTCATTTTTCAAAGCTCACAACAAAGGCACAGAAGTATGTTTTTGTTTTATTTTTACTTGATATTGCACAGGAATCCTGACAGCATGCTGGCCTTCTAAAGTAAACACACAGCAGATATTTCTAAGCTGTTCTGACTTTTTGAAAGTGTTTTTTTTTTTTTTTTTTTTTTTACCTTAATGCAGAGGATCCATTAAAGTGTTACTTAACCCAGGATCCTGCATTAACTATATTTGGTTACTAAACCCAGGACCCTGCATTCACTATATTTAGTTCCCCCAGTCCACAGAACATGGAAATGCAATAGTTTTATTAAATACGAACTACTAAATACCTTTTCTCATCAGCAGTTAGAGCAATCTTATGACTTCTATCAGTGTCTGGTTAAAGCTTGTAGGAGGAGTTTTCTGCCTCCCCTGACTGTCCTATAAGGCTGCAGGACCCCTGACCCTCTGTCTAAACAGTGCTGATTGGCCCTGTGCTGATCACATGCACTCTCCTGAGAAAAAAGCCCCCCCAAAACTCTAGCAATACACACCAATCTGAGCATGTGCAGCGTGTCCCCTGGCCTCTGTTCTATCAGATGGTTTGAGGACTGTGGAAGAAGGGGAGGAACAAAGACAAGATCTAACAGCGTTTTTACAGAATGCAGAGGATTAACCCCTTAGTGAGTATAACCATGCTTTACTGCATATTTATTATTATTACTACACAGGATTTGTATAACGCCAACAGTTTGTGCAGCGCTTTACAAAATGAAGGCAGACATTTGTTACTATGCAATTTGGTACAAGAGGAATCGGAGGACCCTATTTGTTGGGGCAGACTGAGATGGTAGCTGCCATAACCCTGATATCCACTTCTCCAGTGGGCAGTCCGCTTTCAGATAAAAGTGGTCTTAGCGGTGGATTTGCCGCAAGATCACTTTTATCGTTGGTGGAAAAGGGGGCCCCTTACTGGAGCCGCTGGCAGCGGCGGAGGCGATCACGTTCTCTCTCCTGCTTGGCATGTAGTTAAGTGAGGGGGAAGATGGCCCCCGCTCCGCTCTATACAATTGCAGGGCGGAAGCCCCATCAAAATGTCACTTCTGCCCATAGCTCTTAAAGGGATTTTTTTTCTATTGCATTTTAGTGTAAATGAGATCTGAGCTCTTTTTGACCCAGCTCTCCTGTCATGCTTTTTTTTTCTATTACAAGGGATGTTTACATTCCTTGTAATAGGAATAAAAGTGTGACTTTTTTATTTATTTTTTTAAATAGCAGTGTAAAAGTCAAGTAAGAGAAATATTATTATTTTTTTTTTTTTTTTTTTTTAACTTCCTCCGTCCCACCAAGCTTGCGTGCAGAAGCGAATGCATACGTGACATCTTTCACAATATAAAAAAAAAAAATTGAGCTAACTTTACTGTTGTCTTACAAAAAAGTGTGCTTGTAAGACTGCTGCGCAAATACAGTGTTACAAAGTATTGCAACGACCGCCATTTTATTCTCTAGGGCAGTGATGGCGAACCTTGGCACCCCAGATGTTTTGGAACTACATTTCCCATGATGCTCATGTACTCTGCCGTGTAGTTGAGCATCATGGGAAATATAGTTCCAAGACATCTGGTGGGGTGCCAAGGTTTGCCATCACTTCTCTAGGGTGTTAGAACCCCCAAACTATATATATATATATATATATATATATATATATAATTATATTATATTAATTATATTTTTAATTTTCTAGCAAAAATAACTGATTTTAACTTGTAAACAACAAGTTTGGAAAAATAGGCACGGTTTCTAAAGTGGTTAAAGGATAAGTTCACCTTTTTGCAAAAAAAAAATAATGCACTTTTTTTGCAGGTAAAAAAAAAGGTGCTTTTATTTTTGTTGCATAAGCCTGTAAAGGATTGCACCAGCGATCTGCGTGTCTCCTGCAGATCTGTCACTGCATCGGCTACCTTGTATGAAGAAGCCGATGCATGCTAATGGGAAGAATGAATGAATGAGCTATCACAACGCCGTGGTAGTTCATGGGAAAACTACAAGCCGATGACTGCAAAGGCCGCCGGACCTTGTCGTTTTCCATTCATAGAGAGCTGTAATTAAGTGACGCGGCCGGGTGGGCAGAGCACCGCACAGCCACAAGTTTTTTTTAATTTGACAGCTAGTGGGGAGAAAAGATTCCCCCGCTAGCTTTGAAAGCGGGGGAGCAGTAGATGCTGGGGCTGGTGCATTCATAACATGTTTTATGTTGCACCCTGTATATGGGTGTAACATGTTATGAAAGGTAAACTTATCCTTTTAAGGGGGGGGGAAATAAAACCTTTTGCCTTTTTATAACTACTTCAAGCCCATATTGACACCCGTGCGCTTTTGTAATATAATGTGCGTGTCTTGATGTGCATTTTCTGTGTGTTTTTCTGTGCATTGCATCAAAGCACCAAAATAGCACTGAAGTGCATGTTGTTTCAGACCTGCATCTTTTAGCACTATGGTGTGATCCAGAACCTTGTGTAAAATGACTTGTGGGCCTAACACAATTCTTATAAACGTTGGTCTGTTTGAAGATGGTGCTCACCTCCTTTTTATAAAGCGTCCAGGGCCAATCATTCGCAGGGAATTGCTCCATGATCGATTACATGCAAGTGGCTGTGATTAGCTGTGAGAGCTGTCATTCTCTCAATGCGGCCTTCCACAGCTAATCTCGGGGAACCCTGCAGGGTCTCATGCATGTAATTGCCAACAGCCCCATTGGCAAGTGTGAATGCGGTCCAAAGGCTAATCATTCTGTAATCCAAGATACAAATTAGGATGGCTCTTTGCGATACCCAAGTGTCCTCCTGCATACTTCCCTTGTTATCTGTAAAATATGACTTTGCAATGCTTCCCTTTAAGGGTTAAATGCTTATATTTCTAATTGTATTGTTTGCCCTCACGTTGTAAAGCGCTGTGTAAACTGTTTGGCGCTATACAAGTCCTGTATAATAATAATGTAGGGTTGGAATAAGCATCAATACTTTTTTTGTTCCCACAGTTTTCTTCTCAGTTTAATGATCCCCAAGATCCGTTTTTGGTACTCCTTTGGTCACAGCCTCTTCAGTGCCATCACTACAAGGTTGACTTTTGCAGATGGAGTTCAGCTTTAATGTATATCCTCATTAGTACAAATGCTCCCATTGATGACCACCTTCTGAAAATGCTGGTGGTCCAGCTGTAATGTTGACATCCTGGCATTTTTATTTTCTGAGGCACTGACCTAGGTAGATCAGGAAAATTGGGTAGAAGAGTCAGAAGTCTTTAGCTGCATACTTGTTCTTTATCAAAGACTAAAAAGAAAGTGGTTTATGGTGACAGACTGAAAATTTGGATTTTCAGGAGTCTTGATCAATAATGGCATTTTTTTCTCATAGTAAACCTAATTTTAACAGCAAATACAAGTGCTCCCTATTGTCTATCTCAGTCTCTGGACACATCAAGAACACTTGTTGCAAGCAAATCTGAGCCATGAATCCGTATCTTGGTAGGGAGAGGTTTGCTGTGGTTTTTTGAACTCCCATGTTCTGTGCTCCTTTGCTGCTATTCACCTGATGCTCAATGTGACAGCTGCATACCCCCAAGGCATTTTCAGAATCATATTTCTGCAAATTAGGTACCTCACTTGTTTGCTATGGGTACATGTAGAAGATTCAGATGGACTGAACTGAAAAATCAAGCTCACCAGCCTGAGATCACAGTACATGTGCGATCAAAAATATACCAGATTTTGTGTGTGTGTGTGTGTGTGTGTGTGTATATGTATATGTATATGTATGTATATGTATATGTGTGTGTATATATATATATGTATGTCTTGTTTCTGAAAGATGTCTTTTCCACTTTATTGCCATTTACTTTACCCATGTCAACCATTTCAGGCAATAAACAGAAGTTTGTAATTTCAACCCGTTTCAGTTGCTTTGACCAATCTGCTCAAAGGCAACGTACCACAAACTTCTTCTGTTGGTGGTTGGTTGCCTGGACTAGGATTAGTTTGTGTTTAAAGGGTGGATAAATGTGTCACCGTTATCAGAATATTGTCATATCTGTCAAGCATCACTGTTGCTTCCCTGCGTTCTGCCCAAATGCACAGTTGAAACGCCTGTCAGTGTATGTTATGCTTTGGGTTATTCTGGAAAGAATTCCCTTCACTTCTATCCTGGTGATGCAACAGGAAGTGAAAGGAATTTGCTTCTTAGGCCGGCCGTAGACTGTTTGAATCTCAGGCAGTGCAGCAGGAATCCGACTGAGATTCGAACCATTTATGGGCAGGCTGTATGTACCCAAGTTGATCTATCGATCAACTTGGGTACAATCAGCCCGACGGATTTTACATGCGACTTTTCCAAGCCAGTAGAACACAAAGGCTCGGTGGGAGGGATTCCACTGTCAACACTGTGTTGATGGGGGAACAGAGGGATTTTTCTTTCCTGCAACCTCCTGGTTTTTGCATCAGCATTGTATCTGCCTTTACCCTTCAGTAATCGGCAGATCAGCTGGAGTGACATTACGTACTGGGCATGCGCAGATTGTCTGAGGCATTGTCTGACTATCTGCACTATTTGACAGAACACCAGTGACTTAGTCACTGCTCTATGGTCAAAGCGGACCAGAGAAATTAAGCAATCAGTGGTTTTTGATCACTCATTGATTGGTGTAGAGCCGGCAGTGGACAGCTGCTGCTCGGACCAATGCTGCAGCCATCTAGGCGAGTATAAATGTTTGGTTTGTTTTTGGAGGAGATATGATCACAATAAACAAGTCTTTAAATTGTGACTTTATCATTGTGAGGAAACTCTTTCTTTAACCACTTCAGCCCCGGACCAATTGGCAGCCAAAGGACCAGGCCCCTTTTTGCGATTCGGCACTGCGTCGCTTTAACTGACAATTGCGCGGTCGTGCGACGTGGCTCCCAAACAAAATTGGCGTCCTTTTTTTCCCACAAATAGAGCTTTCTTGTGGTGGTATTTGATTGCCCCTGCGGTTTTTATTTTTTGCGCTATAAACAAAAATAGAACGACAATTTTGAAAAAAAATGCAATATTTTTTACTTTTTGCTATAATAAATATCCCCAAAAAATATATAAAAAAAAATTTTTTTTCCTCAGTTTAGGCCGATACGTATTCTTCTACATATTTTTGGTAAAAAAAATCGCAATAAGCGATTATTGATTAGTTTGCGCAAAATTTATAGCGTTTACAAAATAGGGGATAGTTTTATAGCATTTTTATTAATATTTTTTTTTTTTATTAGTAATGGCGGCGATCAGCGATTTTTATTGTGACTGCGACATTATGGCGGACACATCGGACATTTTTGACACATTTTTGGGACATTTGTCATTTATACAGCAATCACTGCTATTTAAATAGCACTGATTCCTATGTAAATGACAGTTGTAGTGAAGGGGTTAACCACTAGGGGGCGGGGAAGAGTCAGTGTGACGTGTTGTGTTTTTTTTTACAGTAGGAGGGCGTGGCTGTACGTCTGACGTCATTGATCGGCGTGCCCGATGACAGGGAACCGCCGATCACTGACAGTCAGTGTAGGAAGCGCGGGGAGAGGTTTGTTTACACAAACCTCTCCCCGTTCTTCAGCTCCGTAACCCGATCGCGGGATACCAGCGGCGATCGGGTCCGCTGGTCCTGCGGCCGTGGTCACGGAGCTCCCGACCGGGTCGCTCCCGACCCACGGGCAGGCAAATGCACGTTCACGTACAGGTACGTGATTCTGCCTGCCCGTGCCATTCTGCTGACGTATATATGCAGTGGCCGGTCGGGAAGCGGTTAACCCAAGATCTCTAAAGAAGACACACAGCCACACAATTAAGTTGAAAGAGAAGCAGTTTAGTCTTGACCTGTACAGAACTTTACAGTTAGTGGTAAGGATGTGGAGCTCCCTTCCACAGTAGGTGGTGTCAGTGGGGAGTGTGGATAATTTCAGAAAACTTTCAGATGTTTTTCTTAGCAAGTGCAATGTACATTTTTTACTTTTCAGGCTAAGAAAATTTTCACCAAGTACATAAATTGTCTGATATTCCTGTGAAATAAAGGAAAATAACCTTTTTATCTTTATTGCGTACTAGTCCCATCCATGTAATGGGGATGAACCAAGGTTGATATGTTTGAAGTTCAGCCTGTTTGACAATCATGGTTGTCCCCTTAGATATAGTAGAGAAAAAAAGTATAGTTATGAAGGGACGGAGGAAGAGCGTTATTTGCAGGATAACCAGGAGAAAACCAGTTTGAAAACTATTTCTAAGAAGTGATAAGCTGCAATATATTACATTGTTTTTTTTGGGGGGTTATTTGGGTGCATCTCAAAAAATTTGAATATCAAAAAGTTTTTATTTTAGTAATTTAATTAAAAAAGTGAAACTCCTATATTATATAGATTTATTACACACCGAGATATATTTCAAGCATTTTCTTTCCTTTTTAATTTTGATGATTATGGCTTACAGCTAGTGAAAACCCAATATTACCCAAAATTACAGAAGGCCAATAAAAAAAAGCCTTTTTAATTCAGGAAATTTTGGCTTACTGAAAAGTATGTCCATGTGCAGTATAGTATGCACCCAATACTTTGGTTGGGGCTCCTTTTGCAGGAATTACTGCATCAATGCAGCGTTGCATAGAGTGGGATCAGCCTGTGACACTGCTGAGGCGTTTATGTAGGCCCTGGTTTCTTTGCTACAGCTTGTCTGCATTGTTGGGTCTGGTGCCTCTCGGCTTCCTCTTGACAATACCCCACAGATTCTCTATGGGATTTAGGTCAGGCATGTTTGCTGGCCAATCAAGCACAGTGAAACCATGATCATCCAACCAGGTATTGGTATTTTTGGCAGGTGCCAAGTCCTGCTGGAAAATGAAATCGGCATCTCCATAAAGCTGGTCAACAGAGGGAAGCATTAAGTGCCTGATAGAGGGCTGGGCTGACTTTGGACTTGATAAAACAGTGGACCAACACCAGCAGATAACGACATGACTCCCCAAATCACTGACTGGAATCTTAACACTGGACCTCATGCAACTTGGATTCTGTGCCTCTCCATTCTTTCTCCAGACTCTGGGACCTTGATTTTCAAATAAAATCCAAAATTAACTTTCATCCAAAAAGAGGACTTTGGACAACTGAGCAAAAATCCAGTCCTTTTTCTCAGCCCAGGTAAGACGCTTCTGATATTGTCTCTGGTTCAGGAGTGGCTCGACACAAGGAATGCGACAGTTGTAGCCTATGTCCTGGATACATCTGTGTGTGGTGGCTCTTAAAGTACTGACATCAGCCGTAGTCTACTCGTAAATCTCCCCCAAATTCTTGAATGGCCTTTTACTTCCCAATCCCCTCAAGGCTGTGGTTATCCCTGTTGCTTGTGCACCTTTTACTATCGCACTTTTTTCTTTCCATTAATATACTTGGAATACAGCACTGTGAACATCCAGCTTCTTTAGCAATGGTCTTTTGTGACTTACCCTCCTTGTGGAGGGTGTCAATGACTGTCTTTTCAACTGTCAAATCAGCAGACTTCCCCATGATTGTGTAACCTACTGAACCAGACTGAGAGACCATTTAAAGGCTCAGGAAACATTTACAGGTGTTTTGAGTTAATTAGCTGATTCGTATGACACCATGAGTCTACGATATTACATTTTTTCACAATATTCTAATTTTCTGAGACACTGAATTTTTGGGGTTTTCACTAGATGTAAGCCATAATCCAATTTAAAAGAAAGAAATGCTTGAAATATCACACTGTGTGTAATGAATCTATATATTGAGTTTTTCACTTTTTGGATTAAATTACTGAAATTAACTTTCGATGATATAATTAAGGTGCACCCGTATACACTTAAAGTGCTTAAATTGGTGCTAAAGGCAGAAGGTTTTTTTACCTTAATGCATTCTCCACATTAAACACTTCCTGGCCGCTCTATAGCCAAATGACCAGCTACAGTACGGTCTTCCAGTTCTGGAAGGGCATCATGAGACTTTTTTTCAGTGATTGCGCCCACTGAGGCATGCTCTGTGATCGCTGTGTCCTTAGGACATAGCTGATCACAGATTGGGGTAAAGGGCCAATCGCAGTGGTCCTTTAACACATGATCAGTGTCCTGATTTATCAGTGCAGTCCCATCGGTGTCACCTATCAGTACCTCCTCATCAGTGCCACCCCATCAGTACTGCCTATTTGTGCAGCCTCATCAGCACACATCAGTGAAAAATTACTATGAAAAACTTATTTTTTTACATTTTTGGTCTTTTTTTTTATTATTTTTTTTTTTAATAAAAAAAAAAAACAGTGGTGATTTAATACCACCAAAAGAAAGCTCTATTTATATGAAAAAAAAAATTATAAAAATATCATATGGGTCCAGTGTAGCATGGCCGCGCAATTGTCGTCATTCAAAGTGTGACGGGGCTGAAAGCTGAAAATTATTCTGGGCAGGAAGGGGGTAAAAGTGCCAAATATGCAAGTGGTCTAGGTAAAGATATTTCTGTATGCAGCCCCCCCCCCCCCCTCATGCTTGCCTAAGCCTTATCTCCATCCAGTGCTGTGTCTGAATGCAGTGGCTCTCTCTCCTCATTGGACAGAGTGGCAGCTGTTGAGGGGGTGGGATCGAGGCACGTTCTGTGTGTTAATGGACGAGAAAGATATAGGGAACAAGTAAAAAAAAATTGTTGAACAGCTCCCTTGGCAATCTTCTTATAGGGTCAGGGGTTCCCAACCCTGTCCTCAAGTACCCCCAACAGGTCATGTTTGCAGGTTTTCCTTTATCTTGCACAGGTGCGTTAAATCTGAGTCAATGGCTTGGTATTTTGGACAGCTACTTTATCCAAGAGAAAATCCCAAAACATGGCCTGTTGAAGGTACTTGAGGACAGGGTTTAGAACCGCTGGCCTAGGCCATCTTTATGTAGAGCAACAATTCTTTTTTCAAATCCTTTTTTCAGAGTTCTTTGTCATGAGGTGCCATATTGAACTTCCAGTGACCGGTATGAGAGATGGAGAGCGATAACACCCAATTTAACACACCTGCTCCCCATTCACACCCGAGACCTTGCAACACCGAGTCACATGACAGCAGGGAGGGAAAATGGGTAATTGGGCCCAATTTGGACATTTTTACTTAGCCAGCGGTTTAGACATTAATGGCTGTGTGTTGAGTTATTTTGAGGGGACAGTAAATTTACACTGTTATACAAGCTGTACACGCACTACTTTACATTGTAGCAAAGTCATTTCTTCAGTGTTGTCACATGAAAAGATATAATAAAATATTTACAAAAATGTGAGGGGTGTACTCACCTTTGTGAGATACTGTAAGTGTCCTATGTTAAGTCAGCAGCTACAGTAATTTTTAAGGGGCGGGCGGAAGTCTGCTTTAAGACTTTTTCTCTATCCTGCTTTTGGTGGAATTGTGGACTTGCTACACGATTCTGTTCTACTTGGCCTACCTCACATTTCTCGCACACATTAAGAGGATGGCCCTTAGAACTGAGGAATACATCACTTGTACTTGGCAACTGAATTGGCAATTATTTTAGCTGTGCTGCCAGATTTACTGTATGAATAACCCTGGATTAAAGGGTTGCAGGTTGCCTACCCTTTTTTTTTTTTTTTTTTTTTTTTTTTTTTCTTCCATTTAATTGTATTTGTAGGTAAACTATATTTGGTTCTGACATTCTCAAATTTTGAATTGTGTTTAATGTCAGTCTACATCTGTGAAATGCAATGTAACAGATTTCAGAGATTTATTTTTTTTCTCGTCCTTTCCTTCACCTTGATTTGAAATGTATGACACCATGCTGAGCTGATCTCTGAATAGCTGGAGAACACAAACTGGTGAAATCGCAGCCAAACTATTTTGAGAGATTTGCAATTATCACACTGCACAGTGTAAGCTGTATGCTAGAATTGGGTCAACCAATATAGAAGATGATGGCAAAGAAGCAATGCGAGGAGACCAATTTATAACTTGCATGTTTACCACTTGTGAAAACTTCTTTATTACCTTTGCTTGCATTGTGATCACATATGTAGTTTTAATTTAACTCGTAAAGGAAAGGGTGCTATGCAGTGGAATAATGATCAGCATTGGGACTTGCATAAGCTGACTATCAATGGGCAACAAGTAAAATTAACCAATAAGCCAAACGAAAACCAAACGAAAGCCAACTGATACGGCAGACATTTATATTTCCACTATGGATAATAAGGTTACTGCAGTATGTCAACTGCCAAATGGGTTTATAAACATGGTTACTTTAACACCTTCATATTTGCTTTCCTTTTTAGTGGAAGAACAGTTCTTTCAGGGTGTCAGACAACAAGAGGAATGATGTCAGTATGCACCCCTGTGCTACATCTTACTGATTGACACTGCAGCTGCATAAAGTATATTATATGGCTGTTCCCAAAGTAGACAGCTACTGAGCTAAAAGTGCCCATCGTTATTACAGGTGATTGGCTGGCAGACCTGGAAGTTCAAACTTGCGTCTGCCAAGAGTTCAAAGACATGAATGCCATTCTGAAATTATTAAGCCATTATCAAATGGGCTTCTTATGTACAAGCAGTGTAAGTACCGTTTTTAATTTGACCTGAAATGTGATTGGAAGGAGCAGCACAAGGAAAAAATGTTCATGTGCTGACCAGAATCATGCTAATGGGAGGCGAAAGACGGCCTTGTTCTAATACACTGATCTCATATTAGCCCAATTCAAACCCATCATCAGCTTCCACTTCATTCCATCCAGCTGTAAAAAATGAATAGGGAGTGTTTTAAAGTTCTGCGTTTTGGACATCAGCACCACCAGAACATTCATTTGATTTCCATGGAGATTTAATGTTGGTGTCCTCAGTGACCAAACGGCTGAGATCTGTTGTGTTATGGATGAAGGTTGTATAATGAGCACATATTCCTTCTTGCCTTCCCCAGTTGTTCCCTATATAAAATGGCAAAGCTTTTGAGATTTTATTTTTAAATGGGCTGTATTCCAACATTTTAACGAAATGCCAACTACTGTGGTGTTCTTCTCTTTAACGTAAAAATTTTATCGGCCAGACTGGAATAAGTTCGCTTTTGTGTTTGTTCCTTTTCTCCTTTCTTTTTATTTTAATTTTTTCCCATTCCCCTTTTCTTGCCCTTCCTTGTGTAAATAAGCCCTGCTCATGGGATGTAAAGCCACCGTACACACGGGCAGAATGTCAGAAGACATTTGTGATACAAAAAATACTGGCCGATGTTCTGCCTGTCTGACAGAAGCCGGCCTCTGTCGGACGTGCATGCTGGAAAACAAGCATCCGACCAACGGAGTGTTCTGGCGGAGGGGGGGCACCCCTGTCGGAACTGAACAGCTGAGCAGGGGAGGTCGCTGAACTAACCTTGCATGAGCTGTCGGGGTTTTTTCAGTGCAGGCCATGGGGTTGCACGAAAATAAACCATAGTGCGTACCAAGCTTTAGTGTATATGACTACCAAAGGACAAAACAAAATGCGATGGTTTGATAGTTTCCTATCCTCATTTTTAGTCCTTTTAGGATAGTCCTCTGGTAGGGGAAATTTGAAGGCTCTTGTTGCTGACTACTCCTAATGAACATGCTGGCTATCTGGCTCTAATGCTGATCTTCTATCTTCACAACTCCTTGTGTTTCTGATCTCTAACAAGTTTGTAGATTGGGAGTACTGACTTCTGCCTTCTCTTGGTGCATTCTTCTTCAAGGTCCGTGACCATCAAAGTAATGGATTCAGACTGCCAGACTACTAGCATGTTCAACAGGGTGTTGGCAAAGGGATAAATATTTTTTTTTTACTGTAATTAGGCATCCTCGGCTTCCGATGTCTACGGCCACATGCACACGAGACGCAGTTAAACGCGCGTTCAGAGGCAGTTGGACACTTTTTCAACTGCACCCGAACGCATGCAATGTTATCCTATGTGTCCATGTACACAGTCTAGTTTTTTTCCCGTTTTTATGCAGTTGCGTTTAACCTCGTTTTTCCAGAAGCAAAAAAATGCGTTCAGACACTTTGCTTTTCCACGTTTCAGACGCAAAACGCTGCGTTTGCGTTTATAAGCCTTTTTAAAGGAACCCAATTTTTTTGACCAGAAAACTCAGAAATATGATGGTAAACCATAAATACTAGAAAAAATTGTTTTTAAAATGTCGTAATTAGTTCATAGAGCATATATAATCACTGATGTATACATGTTTGTGAAATATCCAACGGACATTCGCTGTGCCATCAACGGATGGGTCCAATATCGCCAAGCTCTGATTCTGGACCTCTCATGCAAATTTGCGACAACGTTGCTGCTTCATCAAGAGCAACATCAGGAGCATTTCCTGACATATATTCAATATGGGATCCATTTCCAAAAAAAAAAAACACAGAGGCAAATGCAAGAGTACAACTGCTCTCTCTGCTGCTCACAAAATGGCAGAAATAGTTAATAATATATGCTTTCTGAGCTTGGGGAGGGTCTATATGATATCTTTACAAATGCTTATAGACGCAAACGCGTCTAAAGCGGTTAAACGCGACATGAAAACACAGCAAAACGCGCGTTTTTAAACGCAGGTTTCTGCTTTTTAAAACATGCGTTCAGCAGAGTTTGCATCTGCGTCTCGTGTGCATGGGGCCTAAATGTTCAGTCTCCAGGTAGTCCTTAAACTTTAAAGGAAGTTGACGGCTGGCCTACCACTGCATGCTTCTTTTGAGTCTTCTAGTTGTCATAAGGCTGTATTGGATAGACTGCTTTCCTTCTACACACCTAAATGCATCTTTTATTCCACTAAGTAACTGATTAATAATTATTCATGTTGCTTATTTAATATGCAATGTTTTGCCAGTAGTTCTACTTTAAAGTTGAATTCCAGGCAATCGGCTCAGTACACAGATAAACTGTTTCCTCTCTATTCTGAGATTTACACAGTCCTGCCACATACCTTAAGCTTGTCTGCCTAGGCAGAAGACCTGCTTTTTTTGCTGCTGCAGTTAAAGCGGAACGAAAGGGCTACTACTTACCTGTCCAACAGTCCCTCGTTAGCACAGGCATCTTCTTCTGAGTGCTTGGCTTTGGGCCTCTTCATTGACCAGCGGGGGATAACATTACTCCTACTCTTGCTTAGGAGGTAGTTATCTTGGTCATCCTGGCACTCAGTGATGGGCTAAGCAGAGAGCTTGTCTATTCACTGTACAGCTCTGAAAGCTTCTTTGTTCCTCTGCTTATCCTCTCCCCCCACATATGTGCCTTTCAGCCCTCACATCGTGTATGCCCAGACTCCACACCCACTGCTGAAACAGGAAGAAAGATTTGTAACAGTGTGCACTTTCTAAAGAATGTAGAAACATGAAGACAGCAGATATACATGTAAAACTTATGTAGGGGGATTTGTTTTATCTGTGTATCATCTGGGGCTATTCACTTCACTGGGTATAGGAAGAGGGCTTACATCCACTTTAAGGTTTCTTACATCAATACATACTGTGTCCTGTCCTCCCCCAGTCTGTGACTGGACAGCGAAAGGGAGAAGCAGCACACTCTGTGCGATTCTTTTCTCTTCTGCTATTGGCATGCTCTGTACACTGCAGCATAACTAATTGGCTTCTTGTGGTGATTCTCCCTCCCCCAGTTTGAGGTCTGCTTTACAGCAACTGCAAAGGACTGATACCAGACCACATTTATGTACTTGGAAAAAAATACTTTTTGGCTGGGTTCACACTGGTGCGAACACAGACATGGCATGTGATTTGCACCGCATTGCTGTGCAGATCACATGCGATGCGGGTGCGATGCGAATTCAGCCATACAGTTTGTATGGCTGAAATCGTATTTGCATAACATTGGTGCAGGACCCTTTTTTTTTTTTTGGTCTACACTAAAATCGGATCACATGGCTGTTCCCACCCATGCTATCCAATTACTGTACCATTTGAAAGTTTGCATTGCGATCTGAGAACCCATCTGGGGCTGTCATTAACTTTCTATTGACACCCACTGTGGTTCGCAGAGGGCAGTGTAAACTGCCCACGAGGGACATGTGATGCAGGAACCCGCACTGTAAGTACGCTGGTTCCCGCATCGCATATGTGTTAACCCAGACATAAAGTCTGACTTAAACACAGTGCGTGTGCTGTCTAATCTGCTCCTCTCTAAACTGTAAAAAAAACATAGCTGATCATGTCAGTTCCAGTGTCTCGCTCTGTGTACTGACCATGGTGGTCCGTACACCGTGGTCAGTTTACATGCCTCCATCCACTGCTCTGCTCTCTCCCCCTGCTTGTCAGCTTGGAGTCTGTCCCAATTTAACCTTAAAAATGTCTCTGGCAGCCCCTCAATTTTATGCAGCCATAATGCCCTGTGTAAAAACGATGCCATAAATACCTTTTTCAGATAGATTCAGGCGGTCACGTGACCTCCTGGCTGACGTCAGATTGAGATCTCGGCCCCTCCCGCTGTAACCCTGGATCGGAGTAGGAGAGCGGCCGGGAGTCACGTGACCTGAAGAGCTCTGAAAAAAGGCATTTAGAGGCTTTGTTTTAAAAAAAAAAAAAAAAAAAAAAAACTTATGGCTGCATAAAACAGAGGGGCTGCCAGTGACGTTATGTTTTAAGGTTACAAACACTGTAGGATGTATTCATAAATATCGATCTGCATCCAATTGCTTGTCTTTTTTTTTTTTATCTGCCTGGAGTTCAGCTTTGGAGAGCCCATAAATACAGGCAAATTGTTGCACTGCGCATTGATTTTGGTTTATTAAAACTGGTTCCCAAAGATCCCTTTGTACCTGCTGAGAAATTGTTCTGCTGTGTGATAAAGTGTAACGGTTTGTCACATCTTATGGGATGTGCACGTAGGGTTAAAGCAAAAGGGTGATAAAATGTGCTCGGAAACCCTTATGTATGTGTCATCTTATGATGAGGTATGGACTTTCATTTTTATATTGATCCTGCTGGCTATACAACTTTGTCCACCAAAAGGTGAGCTACTCATTCCGCTTCCTGCTGGAGACTTTAAGCAGCAATGCCAAGAATGTCCTCAGGTGTTTTAGACATTTTTGCTTAAGTGCCTCTTCTGGAAATACATTTGTGAGATTACTGTCCCTTCTGGAGTGTTCTGAAGCCTGTAACCATAGAGATATGTGATCGTATAAAACTGCGCGCTGTTTAGATACCCATGGAAAACGGAAACATTTTCAGTCGCCCCCAATATGCTATTCCACTGCAGTGATCCCTTCTTTATTCAGGCTTGGTTATTTATGCTATTTTTAGTCTTTTTTTTTTTTTCTCTCTCTTTTGTATGTCAGGAGATTTTTTTTATTTTCTATGAATTATTTATCATTGTTCAGAGCTGAGTGGATTGATAATTTTTCTCTTATTAATGGCCATGTGCTTGCCTTTAGCCCTTGACAGATTTGGTTCATGTCCTGCGATGCGGACACTGGGTTATATCAAAGCAAGTGATTCTGCAAAGGCATCTATCTGCAGTAAATAATAGAAGGATCGTTTAGTTTTTCTCTGTTCTACATGAGGAATTGGAGAAGCATGAATGTTCCCTTCAGGCACAGTGTGGGTTCTGAGTCTTAGCAGCTGCCGTCCCTCTTGTTACTGGAGTGGCTTCTAGCTAATTGAATCAACAAAAAGGAAGCCCTACATAGTTTTAATTGTCAAAAACCAGATCCAATTCATTTAGATATGTCTAGTGAAAGAGCGCTTATTGAATCAATGTATAGGCCCCTTTCCTTACTGATAATCGCATGACATATATTTTTGTTTGCAAAGTTGGTAATCGGCGATCAGCCCACCTAGCTGGAAATAAAAACTTGTGCAATTGTTATCCTTGTAGCAAATAGTGCTACTGGTCTTTGTCAGTGCCTGCAATGAGTTATTCCAAGTATGGTTGGAATACCACTACTTTCTATTGGTTGAAATAATGGGGCAGATTCTTTAGGAAACGGAAATTCATTTTAGCTGCATCTGAACACCCTTTCATCATTCTATTATTCTTGCATATTTGTGCTCTGTCCTCATCAGGGGTTTTGTATTTTTTTTATTTTTTTTGATTCGGCCTCCTCCATCCACACAAGTGAGATGGATTAAAGTGGTTATAAAGGCAGAAGTTTTTTGTTTATCCTAATGCATTAACCACTTGCTTACTGGGCACTTAATCCCCCCTCCTGGCCAGATACATTTTTAGCTTTCAGCGCTGTCGCACTTTGACAATTGCGCGGTCATACAACACTGTACCCAAATAAAATTTTTATCATTTTTTTCCCCCACAAATAGAGCTTTCTTTTGGTGGTATTTGATCACCTGCATTTTTTTTTTTTTTTTTTTTTTAAAAAAAAAAACATTTTTAAATATATTTTAGATTTTTGTTATAACATTTTGCAAACAGGTAATTTTTCTCCTTCATTGATGTACGCTGATGAGGCGGCACTGATGGGTGGCAATAATAGGCACTGATCGGCACTGGTAGGTTACATTGCTAGGTGGCACTGGCACCACTTGTGGGCATTGATAGGTGGCACTGGTGGGCGATGGCACTGGCAGAATTGCCTCTTCCTCTTCGGGACCGATGTCGCCTGCAACATAAGCCGGTGACCGGCTTTTTTTCTCCTCACGCAGTCAGCGTGAGGAGAAAAAACAATTACCGATCTTTTGTTTACATCATGTGATCAGCAGGGAGCGTGTGGGGAGCGTGCAAAGGGGGAGGATGTCATATGACGGCCTCCCGGAAATTCAGGTCTGCACTGTGACCGTCATTCGGCTATAGCGCGGACGCCAAGTGGTTAAGATAAAAAAAGCCTTCTGTGTGCAGAAGCCCTACTAACACTTACCTGAGGTCCCTCTCTGTCCAATAATGTCAGCGAGTGTCTCAGCCTTCCCAGATTCTCTGTACTGATGGGCTGAGACACAGCAGCGCTGCCATTGTCAATCAAAGTCAGCTAGCCAGTCAGGGGAGAGAGGGGGCCGGGTCAGTGCTCCATGTCTGAATGGACACTGGGAGCTGTGACTTGGCTTGGGTGCCCCTACAGCAAACTGCTTGCTGTGGGGGCACTGAACAGGAGGGAGGGACCAGGATCACAGAAAAAGGGGGATCTGGGCTGCTCTATGCAAATCCACTGCAACCAAGCAGGTAAGTATGACATGTTGTTTTTTTCTTTTTGCCTATAAAAATAACAGACTTTGAATAACTTTTAAGGAATCCCCCGCTGGGATTTTGTATCCTGGAAGCGGGACTCTCCACTGTCAGTACATTGATCAGTGGCTGCTGAACAGACATGGCTACACATGGATTGAAACCTGGCTTGTTCTTGCCAAGTCAGAGGAATTTTTATCCATCTACAGGTATGGTTAGCTTTATGCCCCGTACAACTGAAAAAAATATCTTTTTGAGCAAAAATCTTCTTGGCTGGTTCATAGTGTTTGTAGAATATAGAGGAAGGGACCCAGTTAAACCTCATATTATTATTATTATTATTATTATTATTATTATTATTATTATTATTATTATTATTATTATTATTATTATTATTATTATTATTATTATTATTATTATTATTATTATTATTTTTTTTTTTTTTTATTATTTATTGAAATATCCCTTTTCTGGATAGTGCATGCTTTCTCAATATTTATTTAAATTTTTTTTCCTAAAATACTTTCATCGCTGTACTTTTTTGAAAATGTGGGATGTGTCGGGACAAGTCTGATCATTGGAAGAGAGCAGGCTGCATTCCCAGCATAGCTAGAAAACTGACCATGCTGTGTTCTCCTGTCTAGTGTGGTCAGTTTTTTTTTTTGTTTGTTCTTTTTTTTTAAGGAAAGCAGAGGGACTGGCAGGAACACCAGGGATTTCACACAGAGAAAGCAATAGAAAGAGAACAGGTAATTGTTTTCATACAAGTACATGGTACAGCAGGCACATATCAAGAATATTAAGTGTTGGGTTTACATACTGTTTAAGACTACAGTACCCAATGTTGTCAAAAGGTAATGCTGCAAAGCCTTTAGATGGGTCTTCAAACAATGAATGATCTCCCTAGAATTATTGCTCTTTCGCCTATT
This sequence comes from Lithobates sylvaticus, assembly GCA_028564925.1. Taxonomy (NCBI): domain Eukaryota; kingdom Metazoa; phylum Chordata; class Amphibia; order Anura; family Ranidae; genus Lithobates; species Lithobates sylvaticus. The sequence continues at coordinate 495,821,482 of CM053027.1, read as the reverse complement.
TTTGCGGTGATATCTTGCTTGTGGTGCAATCGCTGTTTACATTGTTTACATGCACGTATGCATTTTAATTGGGGGGGGGGGGGTAGCGGAACATGCTGTGCACTCAGGTCTGGCCACCTATTATGACCATGGTGTACTTTCCGCAAAAATGGGATGTCTAGGGCTATAGTAGTTCTTTAGATGTGGCCCAGCGTTGTGGCCTCCTCCTCAGAACCACCACTCGGACACCTCTCTCATAGGTGGAGTGGATATAGAATACCAGTGATCCTAAAAGGTACCTGTAAAGCTATAAATATGGAGGCTGCTATTGATTGCTTATTTTGTTAATGGTTCAAGCCTAATCCCGACTTGGCTTCACTATTTAAGGTGTAACCTACTCTTGGTATGTAGAATGAGATGTTCGGGCTTTTTGGCTTTACTTGTTGCTTGCTTATTTTAAGTCTGTTACTATCTAGGCCCTGCTGATGCCAGCAGCAGAAGTATACATCCCTTGAACCTTCACATTTTTAAAAATGTAAAAGAAGCCAGCAATGGCAGCTAAGGTATCACAATTTTCACAAGTACATTTTAAAACAGATGTATGGCCAAAGATTTTTTTGTCATACTACTTTTGTGGGTCACAGGAGTGCACTTATTTGCTCTTCTGCGATCCAGAATCAGCTGCAAGGCTCTGGAAGGATCCCAACCATGTTGTAAGGATGCACCCAGAAGCCTGATTAACAGCTGGACCTGGCTCTCAGTTTGCGGATGAGGGCCGGAGCCAGCTGCACCCAATCCCTCTCCAGCCCGGCCCTGGAGGGGCAGAGCAGAGAGCAATGACTGACAGTCACTGCTCTCTGCCTTGAGCAGACAGAAAACCGAGTGATCAGCAGTTGTGTGATCTCTCAGTCTTAGCGCTGACATGGGACAGCTGCAGCATCACAGCGATGAGGTGAGTATTGAGGTTTATTTTTTTTGGAAACTCCATAGTTCTCCTTTTTAAAGTTATGTAGGCACAGATGACACATTATTCTCGATGTCTGGCTTGAGATATTTATTATACAAATTCGTTTTCAGTTTAGGGATTGAAAACTGTTTTGCCATTAGAAAAGGTTTATACTAGTTTTTTTTTTGTTTTTTTTATGTTTGATTTCCCTCAACCAGGATAAGGCAACATTAATAGTCCAGCTGTGGTGAAGCCACATGCCTCTGAGATTTGTGCCCGTGGATGTCAGTCTTGCAATGCCTCATGTAACTTTCATAACAGCTGGAGTACCAAGGTTGCCTAAGCAAGTCTATTGTCTAACGCTAAATGTTGGTTTATAAGGCCTTTAAGGAACTGAGTTTGACTATGGTGGTTTATGATCAACTAAAGCCTGTCGTAAACGGCTAGAGTTTTGGCTGATTCCTGCTGAATGGACCAGAATTTACACCATGGGTGGCCCTGTTGGCATCACCCAGCTTGACAATTACTTTGTTCAATTGACTTTTGTCACAGGAAGCCAGCTTTCTGAAATAAAATGGAAGGCTGGAGAGATTTTTTTGTTTGCGCTGTTTAGCGTAGATGGAGAAATCTATACATGTACGTCAATCCTAAGTGTTCTGGCCGTCATGAGTTCAGTACTACTTCTGAAAATGTCACTGGAAAGATAAGAAGTCTAGAGTTTTGTGTTTTTCCTTTTGTTTGTTTGTTTTGACTTGTCTTGTCTTGGCTTCTTGTGTTTTTGCCGCCCCCCTCTAGGTGGACATGGTGCTGTTTGAAGGAGACACATTGCCATGGGAATTTTAATGCAATATGCTGTAAAATTCTTCCATATGAGTGAATGACAGTGGGCTGCAACGGCCAGCCAAATGCTTGGCTTACAGTTGAGGCGTGATGCAAAAAAAAAGGCAAAGTGTTGCCTCCTGAATGCCTGCAAGCCTCTTTTCACTGTCATCTGAAAAGCAGCCCAACTCAGATCACTTTTTAGGGGACGCTAAACACGGTGCTAGTGTGAAATAAGCCTTGCGTTGTTCTTGTGGACTTTTAACCTAGTATTTTTTTATTTCTTTTTGCAAGGTACACTGTGTCTTTAAGCAGCTGCGGAGGTTGTTCCATTAAAGTGTTTTGAATGAGAGCAAGAGGGAGAGCAAGCGAGCGAGTGTGTGTGTGTGTGTGTGTGTGTGTGGGTGGCTGTGTGCGCGACTATTGGCAGAACTCTCAGTGTGACAGCGGATGGGAACAGCTGGGCTCTGCCCTGCTTCGGAGCAGCTTGTCAGAGCAATTATCTTGGCAAAGGAAAGGCAGCCAGAGTCCATAGCAATCCATTCACAAGGATAGCAAAAATTGAAAAGGGGAGGGGGCTAAATTTTTAAGGCAGTTTGGCAGAAGAAAAAAAAAAAAGATGTGAAAAAAAAATCCAGCATTGGAATTGCGTTGAAATTGACCTGCTCCGGCACATGACAAAGATGATCTCCTTCATAGGTTGGAATAGCTGATTTTCATCAATCAGCCTCTCACCCCCCTCCTCCTAACGGTGAGTGGAAGTCATTTGTATGCAGCGACCGTCACTTCATCCCTTCCCTGTTCACTGATTGTTTTATCCCATTCATAAACTCGTGTCGGTGATGGCAAGGCCATTTCGTCTTTTCCAAGCCTCTGGTGGTTAGAGAGTTAAAATGCCTATAAACAGCGCGGATGTTCTCGCTGGCTCCAGTGAAGACAGGCGTTCTTTGTGTTATATTTTAGATGCTTTGCGTATGTCTCAGGTTATGTATGCTCATTGTTGCTGCCGATGCATTTTTTTTCTTTTTCTGCCTGTTGATAAATAGGAAGGGGTAAGAATAATGAAATGCATGTTTTTGTTGGCTTGCTTAAATCTAAGGTGATCCATTTTGTCCCAGAAAATGAGCGATTTAAACATATTCTTTGCAGTAAAAGAGCTTTTGCTATGTCTGTTGGCAGCGGATTTCAGCTAAAGAGGTTATTAGAAAATATGACATTCTTTTCTTGCCATTCATTCACCCCTCCCTCTCTCCATTCATTCATGTGATGGCGTCATTGATGTGCCTTTGGCATTATAGGGGATTCCCACCGTCAGATGCGTTTAGGATCTGCTGCCAAACTTTGATTAAAAAAATGTGCCCCTTTTTCCTGCTCTAAAGACAATACTGATTGGTTTAAACAATAAGTACATGTGCAGTGACTGTCCTTTCCCAGAATCTCACAGATCACTACCACCAATCACACTATGCTGTGTGCTCTTTGTTGTGCTTTGTAAAATGGTTGTGTCTTTGAAATACATGGTAATCTGACTTGAAGTAATTTGCTGCATCTATACCATTATTTATTTATATATATATATATATATATATAATATATATATATATATATATATATATATATATATATATATATATATATATAATTTCAGTGTAATGTCATTAAAGAATTTTAGGTATGTAGTTCATGAATGGATATTTGATTTGGTGTTGGTAGGGGGTAAGTATATAGTCCACTACAGAATAATTCACACACATTCATTTAGGAACTGCTGCACATTAAATCCCCCCATTACAGATATTGGAGAAAAGTATTCAAGAGAATAGTGGTACAAAAATAGAAAATGAACAACCTTGTCATGGCGGATCCTTCACAGGAAAATGGCAGTTGAATGGAACTTAAGTCTGCTTTAGTAATGGAAGTCTCATTTTCTTATGTCATGAATGCGGCTTGGTTAATATCCAGGAATTGCTGTTATATTTTTTTTTCCAAAAGCCCATTATTCAGCATCTTCCTCCCCTTCAAATTGTAAAAGCAGCATTTTAAATTTTTTTTTTTGGTGTGTTTAATCATGTTTTCTTATTGAAAAGTCTGCCGTTTGGACCCAAGTAATTAATGAAGTTATTTTCAGCATACAAGTTTACATGCAGCATTCTGCTCAAAATTGTCGGTTTCGGGGGGAAATCTGATGTCTGCAAGTATACTGACAGATTGCAAAATGTGACTTCATTTTTTCCCACCTTGTTCGCTGCTTCTGCCTGCCGCTAACAAATGTCTTCCAAAATCTGCCATGTGCCGAGTCCTCATCTTGCTTCTGTTTTATTTTTAATTAGGCAAAAAAAGACACCGACAACTGCTAGCAGCCCTCGCAGCCCCTCCTGCTCTGCATCCCCCACAGCCACCTGCTTATCAAAAGCACATTCCCACCAGCCTTCACATCAATTCAACATTTACCTAGATTTCTAGTCTGAGGCTCTTGACTGAATACAGGGGGTATGGGCCAGCTAAGGTGGCACATGTGATTTGGATGAGTTATGCAAGTTTTAGTAACTTGTTCACAACAAAAAAAAAAAATCACCTGTGGAATTGTGATTAAAAAAAAAATGTGCTTGTGAGATGATGTATAACCCACAAGCACATTTTTTAATCACAATTCCACAGGTGATTTTTTTTTTTTTTTTTTAAATAGTAAAATAAATAGAGAGATATAGATATATATCATTTTTAGATTAGGGCTGTTACTGATTAAAATTTTCATGTTCGATTAATCAATTTTTTTTTTTTTTTAAATCTACTACTATTTAATTATCCACTTCAGCCCCGGACCAATTGGCAGCCAAAGGACCAGGCCCCTTTTTGCGATTCGGCACTGCGTTGCTTTAACTAACAATTGCGCGGTCATGCGACGTGGCTCCAAAACAAAATTGGCGTCCTTTTTTTCCCACAAATAGAGCTTTCTTTTGGTGGTATTTGATCGCCCCTGCGGTTTTTATTTTTTGCGCTATAAACAAAAATAGAGCGACAATTTTGAAAAAAATGCAATATTTTTTACTTTTTGCTATAATAAATATCCCCAAAAAATATATAAAAAACATTTTTTTTCCTCAGTTTAGGCCGTTTAGGCCGATACGTATTCTTCTACATATTTTTGGTAAAAAAAAATCGCAATTAGCGATTATTGATTAGTTTGCGCAAAAGTTATAGCGTTTACAAAATAGGGGATAGTTTTATAGCATTTTTATTAATATTTTTTTTTTTATTAGTAATGGCGGCGATCAGCGATTTTTATTGTGACTGCGACATTTTGGCGGACACATCGGACATTTTTGACACATTTTTGGGACATTTGTCATTTATACAGCAATCACTGCTATTTAAATAGCACTGATTCCTATGTAAATGACAGTTGTAGTTAGGGGGTTAACCACTAGGGGGCGGGGAGGAGTCAGTGTGACGTGTTGTGTTTTTTTTTACAGTAGGGGGGCGTGGCTGTACGTCTGACGTCATTGATCGGCGTTCCCGATGACAGGGGACCGCCGATCACTGACAGTCAGTGTAGGAAGCGCGGGGAGAGGTTTGTTTACATAGACCTCTCCCCGTTCTTCAGCTCCGTAACCCGATCGCGGGATACCAGCGGCGATCGGGTCCGCTGGTCCCGCGGCCACGGAGCTCCCGACCGGGTCGCGCGCGCGCCCCCCCGGGCAGGCAAATTAAAGGGGACGTACAGGTACGTGCTTTTGCCTGCCCGTGCCATTCTGTTGACGTATATCTACAGGAGGCGGTCGGGAAGCGGTTATAATGCATGATCCATGACTTAACTTCACAGTTCACACAAATACGTTTTAAATTCAAACTGTAGCACTGACGTAAGTAAATTATTATTTTTTTTTTTTTCCCACAGTAGCGTGACAATCCCTCCACCTCCAGTCTAGCTAATCACTCTAACCTTATGGCATGGACCCCTGTGCAAAAAGGTGGTCATGCAAGCGGGTATCAAAAGGGTAAACACAGACCATAAACTTCTCTCACGTCTCCTTAGATCTCAGCAAGGACTCCAGGTCATGGGTAGAAAGAAAAGATCTAAGTGCTCACCGCTTAAGAAGAAGATTTATTTTTGTGTTCAAACACAAACTACTCGCATAAAGATTATAAAAACGCAGCATGTAAAGCCGACAATCGTGTTAGTTCCATAGGGCAGCAGCGGGTGACGTCATGCGTAGCTCCTTCCCCGTACGGGTTACATACAATCAGAACGTCACCGGACTCCTCCCCCTTCCCTTTGTTAGCAGGAGGCATTTGGGGAAAGGGGAGGAGTCAAGTGATGTCGATGTCTGATGTCACCGGATCTCCGACGGAACTCCCTGAAGACCCGGAAGGCGGCAGAGAGGTGAGTACCGGTCAAAAAAATGTATGACTAATCGAGGAATTAATCTTTTATTTCCACAGCCCTAATTTAGATGGATGTGTGTGTGTGTGTGTGTGTGTGTGTGTGTGTGTGTGTGTGTGTGTGTGTGTGTGTGTGTGTGTGTGTGTGTGTGTGTGTGTGTGTGTGTGTGTGTGTGTGTGTGTGTGTGGTTTTTGTTTTTTTAAATCGAAGAGCTTGTACCTTAATAGAAATGTTTTGCATACATTCTAATGCAAGAGCTGTTTAGATCTCTAAATATACACCTGTTAACAAGTTTGCCCTAGTTTCTAATGCTAGGAAGACTGCTGATTAAAATATAATGCGTTATGCCTACCCTACTTTAAAGGATAATTTGTAAACTTCATATCTTTTATTTCTTATTAAATTTTTTATATCAAAGACATTTTTATAAAAAATATTTTGCACTGCACTTATACTGGCCATACATTAGAAGAATGGTTTCAGGACCAATCAATTATCAAATTTATTAATGGGGTCAAATAAACACTGCACTGATAAGAAAATTAGAGTAGGGTGGAATATTTCTAGCAATGAATATGGATTTTGCTGGGGAAATTGGATTAATTTGATATCAAATTTAGAGCAACCACTGCTAGAAGCAGGCAGCCCCTGAATGAGTTTAGCCACAGTGTTGAGAGTAGCGGACATTCATTACCAGGGCTGAAATCGAGGGAGATGATGGTGATTCAGACTGTTGCCTACACACGTATTGTTAGAAAACCTGGGAAGGGAGAGGCACAAACTGATTACAAGAGTGCTCTGTTGATCCTTTTTCATCCAGTAAGCACTCTGGGTTGCGTTTTGGCAAGATTTCTTAGCCAAACTGGGCTTCTGTTGGAGTGTAAGGTACTGAGGGGCCTGGATCATAAAACAGGCTGCGCAGAATTATTGCAAATTGTGGGACTGCTTGATGGATGTTTCTCTTTCTCCCGTACTTTTCTTTTTTTCATTCCTTCAATCCAGAGTAAGTGGGAGTATTTTCCAATTCCCACCCTTGTCTGCAGCAGCATGTAGGTCCTAATTTTCATATTTACTCTACATGCGTGGCTGTGGAGAGTAAAGGGATTTCATTCAAAATGTTTGCATTTAGCAAATAGTTTGCAATAATTTGTGTAGTTCTGCAACATCTGGTTTGGATTTATTTTAGTATGTGTGACTGTCCCCCCCCCCCCCCACCTAAAAAAACACACACACGAATTGGTGAGGGGGCTGTTTTATATTGGTGCAGTGTTAAGCTGGCCATAGACAGTTTGAATCCTGCTGAACCATCTGAGATTCTAACCATCGGCAGGCTGAATGTATCCAAGTTGTTCGATCGGTCAACTTGGGTACAACCAGCCTGTCAGATTTTACACAAGATTTTTGCAAGTATCTGTCATAGTCACAAGCAATAATCGGTCTTCTCACAATGGCTCTGCGGAAGGGATCGAGTGATTTTCAGGTTGTAGGAAAATAAATCACTTGGTCTATGGCTGGCTTTACCTAATATGCACGAGAGGAGTGGATCTATAAACCAAGTTGTGATCTTCTGTCTGCTTTTCTTTTCTGATTTATCTACCTGCCCTGTTTATGGGTAAATTTATATATATATATATATATATATATATATATGTGTGTATATGTATGTGTGTGTGTGTGTGTGTGTGTGTGTGTGTGTGTATATACACATATATACATACATTTTTTTTTTTTTATTGGACAGGGCATTTATTTGCTTGGAAATACTTTAGCAGTACATGGTGTTTGGTAAACTCCCTTGAATCAAGCTTTTGGTTTGCATACATCTACAAGTTACATGGTTTTGTTACATTGACAGTTGTTACTGTGTATTCTTTTCAACAATTGCATTGTTTATTTTTCCTATGGGAATAGGTGGACAGGAGTGTGTGTGTGTGTCTTTTTTTACTATTTTTAGTTTTGGTGGTAAGGGGAAAAGCTAATTGAAAATGTGCTGATGTTTTATTCTTCTGAAATGCTGCCCTGCTGGAATATCTGCATTCTCCTCCTCCTCCTCCTCCTCTCCGAAGCTGCATAGCATCTGTCCTGATGCATCTACGTCAGCTGGGATTTCCGTCTGTGTGACGCACATTGGCAACATGAAACGAAAGATGCAGAGAGGAAAAACTGGGAGGGGAATGCTGTCATGGGTTGTTAAGGAGATTTTCAACAAAATTTCAAGCCCCAGATCCCCCACAATGACCTTGACGTTCTTGGAAAAGCCCCTTCATGACTAAACCTTCATTTTAACTGCAGCAAGCCTGGATAATTTTTCCATGCAAGCCAAAATGGGAACCCCCGTGGAGGATATCCCTATGTCTTGGTTGCCAAGTGACAGATGTGTGACGTCAATGGCAGTTCCCAGGCTAAAAATAAATGTGCTGTAACCCATTAAATGCCTGTAGATCTGCAATGCAGTCTCCAGTGAATTGCAGTTATTTCCCAGGTCTGAACAAGTTAATGTAGCTATGGGCGGTTGGTGAATAGATGAACTCCATCAGTATGATTGATTACTCTGAACCCTGGAGGAAGGAGGCGTTGTGTGATATGTTCATGTGGCTTTGTCATAAAAGTGACAGTATATTTTTCTGACATAGCACAGGTCACAATTCAATTTATCCCCTATCCTGCTTAATTATTATATCGCTATATATTTTTTTATCCTCTAAAGTAAAATCTTTACATTACACTTTGTTTTATTGTATTTGGCTAATTATTGAAGTCCATAGTGCAGCCAATAGAAATGCACGCTGCCTTTTTATAGTGGACAATGGCTATGTGGTTAATTTCAGATTTCAAGCTGTATTTTTGTGCATCAAAAATGGAGCAAAAGAAGCAAAAAGCCTGAATACTACAGCAAGTTTTAGGGGCCTATTTATATAATTGTACGAAAATCGGAATCCTTGTTCCATTTTCAAATATGCACTGGAAGCTGTATAATTTGATTTGGGCAACAATTATTTATCTGCCCACATTTCTTACATTATTATTATAATGCAAGTTTTATATAGTGCCAACAGTTTGCGCAGCGCTTAACAAAATAAAGGCAGACATTGCAGTTTCTTTACAATTTGGTACAAGAAGATCCTCTTGCATAGGAGTCTTACTGGCATGCAGGTAGCGCTCAGTGGGTGGCACTGTCTGCCCCCTTCAGCTGCAGGCACTGTTTTGGTATTTTTACTATACTGCACTCTGTATCTATGGAGGAGTAGCTTTGTCACCCTTGAACAAGTGTGCAAGGACTACAGAACACCTTTCCTCCATCTCCCCTACGTGGAGGGAAGGGGTCTGTAGTCCCGAGCTGAACTAGGCAGGGCTACTAACCATGCCTAAGATTATTCCAGACTTCAACCTTCTCCCAGTGTGCATTTGAAACTGCAGCAAGTCAGCGCTCACTTCATTTCTTGGCTGGTGGATGTTCTACATTCTCTAACCAGTTCCTCCCCTTCCTTTCTGTCCGTTCCACCCCTATCATTCATTGAATTTCAGTTCTTTGAATAATGGGAACAGCATAATATGTGGATGTTACCTTTTGAAAGTCTGCATGCATTGCAGCCTGCCTAGGAATACCCATCCCGTTCATACTGGCCATCCCACATTAAGGCTTTTTTTTATTTATTTTTTTAGGTGATTGTAAAGGATTTAAAAAAATTAAAATAAAACGCATTCTCGGGTCATCCGCTGGTACTCCTGGCCACTTCTGTCCTGCAAGTTCCCCCCATAGCAAACTGCTTGCTGTGGGAGCACTTATGTGGACTTGATCCTGAGCTGTGCTGCCTGCGTCCATAGACAGTCAGAGCGGCTCTGCCCTACCCCCATTCTCTCGTCACAGGATTTCACTGGCGGGAGCCAATGTATCCTGCTGCCACAGCAAGGCCTGTGAGTGGGGAGAGAAGAGAGTCACTGCAGATGGGCACATCACTGGATCGAATGAGGTATTGGGGGTGGTGAGGGGGGTCGATATGGAGATCTAAACCTTTTTTTTTTTTTTTTTTTTTTTTTTTTTTACCCCAATGCAGAGAGGTAAAAATTGTTAGGTTTTAGAACCACTTTAAATATTTGTACAGATCCTGAAGAGCCAGCCCACTGTTTGCATCAGTGCTGAAGGCGTTTGAGAGGGGTGAAGATGGTTTCAGGAAGCCATGTATAGCACATTGTCAGCCCCTCCAACCAGCCATGATCTGCCTAGATTGCATAGAGGAGCACATAGACCAATGATACATTTCACTGGAACTAAAATAAGGTACAGTATGTAATGAAAACAGAAGGGAGATTAAACTTCGGCTTTAAATGTGCGTAGGGCATCGGAAACAAGGCAGCACTGGATTTCTTTTTAAGTGCACTTTCCAAACTAATCTATTGTAATGCTTTCATTGGTATATTTGCCAGACCAAAAGAGCACAAATAAGAATAATTCATTGATTGGCTTTGCATACACTTCAATAATTGCCTAGCCCTGCCGCTTGTACTGCCGAGCTCTACTGTTTGAAAGAGCTACATTTGCTGTATAGTCTTCATCACTTGATGCTTTTCCGGGGGTTGTTGGATGCCCAGTTCAACTTTGCTTGCAAGAGTTTTTCTGCCAGCCTGTATGTAACTACAGTAGTAACTGTGTATTTATCTCCTATTATGCATTTTGCAATTATTTGGTACATGTACATGCTGTACTCTGTGTGTCAATGGGCGCACACAGCCCGGCTCAGGAACAAGCCTGCACATGTGCCACCAAAGGAAGCTACTTCCTATGGTGGCACAAGGTAAAAGAGTAGGAGCCAAGAATTCTGGCAGTGGACATTAGAGGAGGAGGAACAGGGTATTTGGTAAATATACCATCTTTTTTATTAAAAAAAATAAATACAATTGCTTTAAAGTGACATTAAACCCAAAAGCAAACTTATTATGTTGCAGCGTACTAACTCTTAGGCCTCATGCACACAAGACACTGTTAAACGCGCGTTCAGAGGCAGTTGGACACTTTTTTCAACTGCACCTGAACACATGCAATGTTATCCTATGTGTCCATGTACACAGTCTCGTTTTTTCCCTTTTTTATGCAGTTGCGTTTAACCTCGTTTTTCCAGAAGCAAAAAAATGCTTTCAGACACTTTGCTTTTCCGCGTTTCAGATGCAAAACGCAGCTAAACGCATGCACCTGCGTTTAGCCGCGTTTGCGTTTATAAGCCTTTTTAAAGGAACCCAATTTTTTGGACCAGAAAAATCTGAAATATGATGGTAAACACTAAAAAATACTAGAAAAATTGGTTTAAAATGTCGTAATTAGTTTAAATAGTTCATAGAGCATATATACTCACTAATGTATACATGTTTGTGAAATATCCAACGGACATTCGCTGTGCCATCAACGGATGGGTCCAATATCGACAAGCTCTGATTCTGGACCTCTCATGCAAATTTGCGACGACATTGCTGCCTCATCAAGAGCAACGTCAGGAGCATTTCCTGACATATATTCAATATGGGATCCATTTCCAAAAAAAAAACAGAGAGGCAAATGCAAGTGTACAACTGCTCTCTCTCTGCTGCTGCTCACTCTGATCAAAATGGCAGAAATAGTTAATAATACATGCTTTCTGAGCTTGGGGAGGGTCTATATGATGTTATCTTTACAAATGCTTATAGACGCAAACGCGGCTAAACGCGGCATGAAAACACAGCAAAACGCGCGTTTTTAAACGCAAGTTTCTGCTTTTTAAAACATGCGTTCAGCAGAGTTTGCATCTGCGTCTCGTGTGCATGGGGCCTTAGATGTGATGGCTGCATTACTTTTTTCTTTTTTTTTTTTATGCTTTCTTTCCCTCATTTTCACCTGATGAGCTAGCCATCGAAGGAATAAGCTGCCCTGCAGATGTAGCAGTTAGTGTTGAGACAAGCCATTTACCACTCTCATGGGTGCCTAAAATTATCAGCTTTTATTTATGTAAAACTTTTCATCCCAAAAGACAACTTCTGTAACTGCCTAACATTTGAGCTGGAGTTTGGCTTCAATTTGTTAGTGTATTTATATCTACAAGTACATCTAACACTCCCCTCCAGACTGGCAATGCTGCTGTTCAGAGGTGTTACTGGGGGGGGGGGGGGGGGGCATTCTAATACAGGAGGTGTGTTACTGGCCAGGTCTCCAGATGAAAACGGAGGAGAAAGGAAGTGGATGCAGCCACCACATCCAATGATTGGTAAGCTTTTTGGGTTTAATACTGCTTTAATGAACAACTATAACAACCACTTCAATGTTCTATTTCCTGGACCAAAAGGGAGAAAATAAGACACACTACTTGTAAGAATTTTTATATACTTTACACTGATACTGTAATAGTAGTTTAATATAGTCCTTATCTTATTGGGCTGCATAGATTGGAAATGTATTGGATTGTTTGTGATTTTTTCTGAGCTTTCTCTACAAGAATAGCATCTTCGCTGGCTGCTCTTGGTGATAGAATTGGTTGCCACGGAGCTTAAATTCTGATTGGCTTGGATCTTCTTCCAGTAAGATTAAAGATCTTTATAATGTCATAAAGTGTAGCCTTGTTGTGTAGCATATTCCCCTTTCTGCATTTGGTTTTGGAAAGATTTTAAGGCAAGTTAATAGTGTGAGCAGCAGATTTGATTTCTGAATGTGTCACTGCTTCTCCTCCTTGCATGCAGCCTCAGCATTACATAAATACAGGAACTCGCACATCTCTGTGCTTCGCCAGTGGCCTCGAGCACTGGGAAAATAGCACTGCCTTAAAACACACATCCTCATCCTGTGCTTCCCTTCATATGTTAACCAAGATGGCCACCTGCAGATACTTGTTAGTGTTGTTTAAAGGCACACTCCAGTTTAAACGGCAAAGTTAGTGGTTGTGTAAACCCTTACATTTTTCTATTTAAGATACAATAATTAGTTTATTCAGCATGAAATTGAGCTTAGTTATGCAGCATGAGGCTGTATTTTCTGCAATATTTACATTTTTGGTAAACTCATTCAATGAATCTAAGTTCTGCAATCTGAAATGCACTGCATTGATGCATTCACACAATTTCACAGTAATCATGAGATAAAACAAAGTTCAGGAATATTCCTTTATCCTATTGTTTTTCAAATCTATGTACACTACAAACTGTATGATTGAATCAGTTCTGATATCGCTGTTTTACTAACCTGACAGCTTATTATTCTAAATAGGAAACATTCATTTTGTTTGTAAATATTAAAGATTCTAACTACCAGCAAGAATAAGTCCTTGCATTTAAAGAGCACCTGTCATTTCAGATCCATCATGGCAGTGCCTGTAAGTGGGCATCCACTCACCTGCTGCCACCACGTCCCTCACCTTGTTGTGTCACTGCTGCATCTCACTAGACGTCCCATTAAAGTGAATAGGTCTGTCGTTGAGTCAACAGCGGGTCAGAAGAGGAGCTGCTGAAGGACAGAGATGACAGTTGCTCTTTAAAAATGATATAAATTGAGTTGATTGAAATCAAGCCTTTTTACTAGGGATTTAAATCAAATCCACCCTGTACATACATTGTACCTGTTTATCTGCAATAATATGTCCCCTACATCCATTCAAAGATCTTTCAGCTCTGAAAAACAGGGGGCAGTGAGCTGAAATTAGTTTGATAGCTTTGATAGCTGATTGGAAGGAGGGGGTCACAGCACATGGGAAAAGTTTACCTTTTACCTCTTGGTGTCAGGAAAACTTGTCAGAAGTGACTCATGCAGGGAAATGAAGCAGCAGACAGAAATGACACATGAAGCGGAGTTCCTCTGGAAAAAAATATATAATTTAAGTCAGCAGCTACAAAAAGTGTAGCTGCTGACTTTTAATAATCTGACTCTCACCTGTCCCACGGTCCAGTGATGTGGGTGTACAAGTCCCGCATCTCTCCATGGCACCATCATTCTTACTGTGGGCGCCCAGGCATGCACTGCGATTGCGCGAGCTGCACTGTGAATGGTCCGGGCAATCTTCTGGGACCTGTGACGCGTCCCAGAAGATTGCAGGGAGGGGGGGAGAGGTGAACTTCCTTCCAGCGCCGCAGAGCCCCGGGAGGAAGTGGGAGCTGGATGCCTCCTAAAAAGAGGGTATCCGCTACTCCTCCTCCCCCCCAAAAATAAAATGGCATGCCCAATGTGGCAGGTCAGTGGTCACAATCACTTAAAGCGGAAGTTACATTTTTGGGAGGAACTTAATGTGGTTTTAATGGGAGTTTTCTTTAATCTTAATGCGTTTTATGCATTTGGATAAAATACCTTCTGTGTGCAGCAGTCCCCCTAATACCTGAGCCCCATTTCAATCCAGTGATGTTACACGAGAGCCTCGGCTGTCCAGGGACTCTCCCTTATTGACTCTGACGCTCGCTGCTGTCAATCAGTAAGTGAGCCGAGGAGGCGGGGCCGAGCCGCGGCTTTGTCTGAATGGAGACACAGAGCCTCGGCTTTGGTGCCCCCATAGCAAGCTGCTTGCTGTGGGGGCATTTGGCAAGAGAAAAGGGCAAGGGACCTAAGAGGAAGATCTGGGCTGCTCTGTGCAAAACCACTGCACAGATCAGGTAAGTATGACATGTTTAGAGACTTTAATATCAATTGAATGCTCTCAACCCTTTCACGACCACGTATAGCCGAATGATGGCTACAGCGCGACCACACTTTGCAGAGAGGCTGTCATGTGTCCTCCCCTGCTCGCACTGCCCCCTGTGGTGCACATCAGCAGTGATCGCAGATCGGGGCAAAGAGTCACTCACGGAGGCTCTTTACATCCGTGATCAGCTGTGATCAGCTGTGATTGGACACAGCTGATCATGTGGTAAACAGGATTTGCCGGTTATCGGCTGACAGCGCGAGTAGCGGAGAGCTGAGAATTGGCATATCCATACAAGGGGGGACATCTGCACTGGTTTAATCAATGTAGCCTCATCGACAAACGTGAAGGAGAAAAATAAAAATTCAGCCTCTTTTTCGTTTTGTTTAGCAAAAAAAAACCCAGTGGTGATTAAATACCCCCAAAAGAAAGCTCTATCCTTCAAAAAAGATAATGTAGTTTGGGTACAGTGTTGCATGGCCGCACAATTGTCATTCAAAGTGCGACAGCGCTGAAAGCTGAAAATTGGCCGATAGGTTTTAACATTTCTGAACTCAAAATGTAGCAAAGCTTTACTTTTTTGAGTTCAGGGCCACTTTAAAAAAATATATTCTGAGCAATAGTCATGATTGTAGTTTCCAAGTAAGGATATCCTAACAGTCAAAATGTATTTTGACAATAATGTATACATTTCACTCATACTGCTATAAAGCAACCAGTTTCTTTCTGTATGATACATTATTACGAATGTAAGACACTGCTTTCTGGTAAAAAAATAAATGCTGTACATAACCCTATTTTAAAGCAAGCCTTTCTATGCTTCCGGTGCGGATTTCCCATTATGCAGATGCTGGTTTACTGAAAATCATGCTGACTCTCTTGCTTCAACACCTTGAGTCACTAATGCAGAACTAGTATGCAGATAATGACTTCCAATAATTATTCTAGGCCAGCAAAGCACCCCCAGAAATTTCCCTGGTAAAGGTTCACTATTGTGACAACATTTAAACCAGTTCAGAGAGGTGACTTTTCTCCAAAACTGACTTTACCTTCCTGTCAGGTCCTGGTAAACCCCTTGGGCTGACATAACTACTGCAGACACCTCTTCTGGATCCTGACAGGACCACACTGCTAGAGAGGCATTAGGAAAGTGACAGGGACACCTAAAAAAAAAGGACCCACATCCTTTAACCACTTACAGTCCAGGCCAATTCTTGCGTTGTAGAAAATGACTTGGAACCCCCAAACATAATAAAAAAAAAAAAAATATATATATATATATATATATATATATATATATATATATATATATATATATATATATATATATATATATATATACACACACATTTTTTTTTTTTTTAGCAGAGGCCCTAGAGACTAAAATGCTTGGCGTTTCATATTTTTGTCACATTTGCACAGTGGTTTTCCAAACACAATTTAAATTTTTTTGAAAAAGTACACTTTAATGGATTTTAATACACAAAAACACAATATAATATTCAATTGTTTGGTAGAATACAAAAGATGATGTTGCGCCGAGTAAATTAATACCAAACATGTCATGCTTTAAAATTGCGCCTGCCCGTGGAGCTGCCCAAATTATGGTACCTAAAAATCTAGGCAGTGCTCTATAAGCCTTTTAAATATTACCAGTTTAGAGTTGTACAAGAGATATGGCGCTAAACTTGTTACTCTCTTGCTCTGATACCTAATGTGTGGTGCGATCGCCATTTACATATGCGTGTGCCACCCATGTGCGTGTTCGCACGGCGGAGCGGGGGCGATTTTAATGTTGTTTTTTATTCTAATTTTTTTTTATTTTTTGTTGATTTAAAAAAATATATTTAATACTAACTTTATTGCTATTACAAGGGATGAACAACATCATTTGTAGTAGCATGGCCCGTGACAGGTCCTCTTTATGGAGAGATAGATGGTCTATTAGATCCCAGATCTCTCCAGTGCAGCCAATCAGACACAGATCAATCTGAGTGGCTGCTTCCCTGGCCGATAACGACCAGGTAAATACAAACCTGAAACAGGAAGTGACAAAATCCGCTTTGCTTCCTGTTTCTGACGTCTGTTCCTCTTACTGTGTGCCTAGAGCGGCGGGAGAGGAGTGGGGGACCCCTTTCTGCCTCTTGTAAAAGTAATCCACAGGCTCTTTAGCCGCTCGGATTACTTTTACTTTGTGCAGAATCACCGGCCCTAAAATAGGATCTCCTTGATCATTTCTGCAGCAATGACCGAGATATCATCCTTTCTGTCCAAGCCTGCTTAAAAACCCTGGACAGGAAGTGGTTAAACAGAGGAGGAGAGTAGATTCGGGATTGGATTGTCACTTGACTGCAGTTTAAAGAGGAACTGCAGTCTGCTCACATAATTTGTAATAATATTTTTGCCATTCTGAAGCTTCCCTCCAACCACTTTGCATATTTTATATATACAGTGATTCTGGATTTGTCATATATGCTGCAGAAATCTCCCTACACTGTTTTCGACTTTAACCATTCAAACTGTGGGCATCTGAAGCTGCTGCCTGTTCACTTCCTGGATTTACACAGATTTACTCCAACTCTGCAGCTCTCATTGGGCTTCTTATGACTCATCCTCCCATACCTTCCTGGCAAACTCGCACTAAAGAGAGCTGTGCATGATGTCATAGGACTAGGCTAATGACCAGACAAGGAACAGGAACAGTGGGCTGTATATTACTGGCAGAAAAAAAAATGTTTTACTAACCAAAGTTAAAACAACAAGGGCAGAAGATTTAATAGATGGAAAGATGAATAAATGACTGAAAGTTCCCTTTAACCACTTAGGACGTACCTGTATATCCTTGGGTTGAAATGACTATACTGGGATGATGCCTGCTCCTGCAGTATCAAAAATGTCAGCTGGCTGAAAATGTTGCACGATTACTTCTACAGAGCGCAGAAGTCTGTTCGAAGTAATTTTCTAGAAAAAAAATGCAGATTTTTATATGCATGTGAAGAGTGTCAGAAATGGCCTGGGAGTCAAGTAGTTACTGTGTGTGGGGGAAGATAGGAGGTGCCTGGGGAACAGATTTAAAGTTGTTGTAAACCTCAGACATGAAATAAGAACAAAGTATATCCCTCTATAGTGTGTACTTGTCGGACTAAGTGTCATTTCTGTCTGTTGTTCCTCTGCTGTCTGCATGAATCTCTTCTGACAATTTTTCCTGACACTGAGAGAAAAGGGTGACGGGAAGGATCTCCAGCTGATTGATGGCCTCAACTCTGTTCCTGTGTGAAGGGGGGGGGGGGGGATCCTATACCTCCAATCAGCTCTGCAAAGTGTAACTTCAGCACTACGCCCCCTTTTTTCTAAAGTGAACCAAGCTTTCAAATTCAGCACTTTCTGTGTATCACCAGAGGCCAGTCACTTTACTGAGTATATGGAAGGGTCTACAACCACTTTAAAGTGACGCCAAACAATATCCGTATTTTGCAGAATACACATAATACTACTTAAAGCGCACCTTCAGTCAGTCATTTTTTTCATGTTCCCATCTAGTAAAACTTCTGCCCTTGTTGTTGTTTTAACTTTGGATAGTAAAACTTTATTTTTATTTCATTTTTTCTGCCAGTAAATACCTTCTATAGCCCACTACCTGTTTCTTGTCTAGTAAAAAGCCTAGGCCTATGACATCATGCACAGGGCTCTCTTACTCGTGAGAGTTTGCAAGGAAGGGAGGGGGGATGAGTCATAAGAGGGCCAATGAGAGCTGCAGAGCTGGAGGTGTGCCTCGGTATCTGTGTAAATCCAGGAAGTGAACAGGCAGCCGCTTCAGCTGCCCACAGTTAAAATGGTTGCAGCCAGACTCAGTGGAGGGAGATTTCTGCAACATATTTGGCAAGTACAGAATCACAGTATATATAAAATAATATGAAATGTGTTCGGAGGGAAGCTTCAGAATGGCAAAGATGTTTTTATTACAAATTATGTGGTCCTACTTAATGGCCATGTAATCAAATGGTCATGAAAGTTTTTTTCTTATTCACATCTGTGTGCAAGCAGGACTTCTTTCATCTTAGCACACTGCACCTAAAACTCACATGTCAACAGGTTTTACTGTGTTTTTCCACCTCCTTGTTAACACTCTGTGTACAACCGTGATGTAGTGACACAGGAAATCATTCTTTACATGTGCCCATCAAATTATACAATTCTTCACTGTGAGTATTCAGGTTTATCATCCACATTTTTATGTGGTATTATATTACGGTACCGTTTGTTTTGTATTGTATTTAACTTGCAATTATTGGTAATGGTATTGTTGTTGAATATACCATATATACTCGAGTATAAGCCGAGTTTTTCAGCACCCCCCCCCCCCCCCCGGCTTATACTCGAGAGAAGGTGCAGCCTCACTGTGCCCATCTGCAGCTGTACCTTTTGATAACTAAAACAGCGGGCGTCTCCCGCTGTCATGCAGTCTGTTGGGCCATCCACTGTAACAAAGCCACGCCTCCTCCTCATCCATGATAGATGAAACACTGATACAATGCGGGGAAACTGAATACGTTTTCCCTCTATCACAGACGAGGAGGAGGCGGGGCTTTGTTACAGTGACGGCCGTCGAACAGAGTGCATAACAGTGGGAGACGCCCTCTGTTTTAGTTATCAAAGGTACAGCTGCAGATGGGCACAGTGAGGCTGCAGATGGGCATTGTTTACACAGTAGCTGCTGAATTTCTGACCCTAGGCTTTTACTCGAGTCAATCCGTTTTCCCAGTTTTTTGTGGTAAAATTATATTATTACTCAAGTATATACGGTAATTGTATCTTAATAATTTATCTTTGAAATTATTAAGTCGGAGCTCCGCCCAAAAGGGGAAGCGCCGCTTGTCTGCCTCCACCACCTTCCCTGCCACATTGGCCACCTTTTTGGGGGTGCAGGGGGTACACGGTTTTGACAGGTACCTGCTCCCACGTCCAGCTCAGTTCGCTGCAGCTTTAGATAAGATTGGCACTGGGTAAGCATGGCCATAGCTAATGAATCGGGCATTAGTTGGTTGTCCTTGTGAGGTAGCTTTGTTTCGCTGCCACTTTTCTGTTCCCGCTCAGCATACTGGAGGAAAGCCCATCTGATGGAGGGTCGGCACGGTTGGTAGGCAATCTACCCATCGCATGCCTGCAATCGACGTATTGCTGACCTCCAAGTTAGTGGATTTGTTATAAAACGTGACATCCGCCTTGGGGGGTTAGAAGGGACTTGTAATAGGAGCATATTGCACAGTGGTTTGTGGCTTGGGTAGTGAAGCAAGGGCTGGAAATCAGGTAATGTTAAACAAAAGTATATGTGAGCACAGTAGTAAATCTAGCCACCTAGTTTGTATCACTGTTGTGCCTGTCTGACTGTTGTCACCTATGAGGATAGATGGAAACATGATTTATCTCTCTCTAATGTTTACATTGAAGTAAGCTTATTTTCTCTCTGGGTACCTGGATGTGCACTTCATCTCTTTTTATCTATTGGCATTGTTGTGCCATTTACTGAAACACTGTCCTCTTACCTGCACCTCACCCTTCCCCCCCCCCCCCCCCCCCCCCCCCCCCCCCCCCCCCCCCCCCCCTCCCCCCCCCCCCCCCCCCCCCCCCCCCCCCCCCCCCCCCCCGCTTCCCACTGTATGTTTGCTCAGAGATGATCGTGTCTCCCTCCTCCTCCTCCTCACAGCCTCCCACGCTGTCCTGGGGGACGCAGGCTGATTCATTCATACAGTGAAAACTGCCTGCCTTTTAGAAAACCTTAATGAAAGAAACCAGAACTGAGCAGACACGCAGAGCAATATATCCAGGTTGATGATTTTCCTGGTATGTTTTGCCATAATTGTGCCAATGCACTCGGTGAGTGCCTGTCTCTGTTAATTTGCCTAATTTCTAATATTGGGATACAAGTGACTATTGGTGCCGGTTCACACTATAGCGATGACAGACACCGCATTGCTGTGCAGATCACTTGCAATGTCTGTGTGATGCGAATTCAGCAATACAGATTGTATGGCTGAATCCAATCAGACCAAAATCGGGCAGGACCCTTTTTTTTTTTTTTAAGTGTCTGCACTGGAATCGGATTGCACAAGTGTTCACACCCATGTGATCCGATTCCTGTCCAAATACAGTTTGCACTGCGATATGTGAACCGATCTGGGGGTGTCATTAACTTTGTATTGACACCTGCAGCGGTTCGCATTGGGCAGTGTGAACTGGCTGCGAGTTGTGTGCAATACGGGATCTGGCGCTGGAATCGTGTTGGTTCCTGCATCGCATATGTGCGAACCGGCACTCCATATTATTTTTTCTAAATAAATTGGACAAAAGGTGTGTGTGTGTGTGTGTGTGTGTGTGTGTGTGTGTGTGTGTGTGTGTGTGTGTGTGTGTGTGTGTGTGTGTGTGTGTGTGTGTGTGTGTGTGTGTGTGTGTGTGTGTGTGTGTGTGTGTGTCCTGAAAGGAGACCTGTACTGAAGTATGAAGGCTTTTATTTGTTTCATAAACTGTTTTTAATTTAAAAATTTGTGTGTATACATGTTGGCTTCTTATGATTGATGGCGCTACCTGTAATGTTAATTTTTTCTGTGTCTTTATAATATTTGCCATGTATTATAGCACAAAACAATATCTAGTCTTAAGGTCTGTAGACTGAATGGGCTTTGTGTTTATACGGTTGCAGGTGCTGCGTGCAGGCAGTCTATGTAAGTGGATGGAGACACTTGTGCCAATTTGACCGGCGTGCGGTCCCAAACACACGCTATTTACTTGACTCTGTCATCTTTTATTTACAGGAAATTTGGAAATATGGTTTGTGTGCACTAATTGATTTCAATATTTTTTTTACTGCAAATGTGAATTTGAGAAACAATTGCACTCTTATTGTGCGACATAGGAACTGCAAACTATGTTGTGTTTTTTTTTTTTTTTTTTTTTTTTTTTTTTAATATAGGTCCTTTGATTTCAGTGTTGTGTACACCATGTTGCAGTCGACAGATTACTGAAATGTCACAAGCCACTTTTTATTTAAGTTCTACCATAGTTCTTCATGTGAAAAATGAAATTTCAGCATATGTGCAAAAGTCTTCCTGGAATGTATACATAGAAATGCAAGGGTGGATTACTTGCCTTACAGAAAATGCGGTTCCATGTTCTCTTTTGTGCTGGTCCCAAATCCAAAGCCATGGATTCTTAGACCTGTGATCTCTGAAGCAGGAAATTTCGGGTTTATATGGGCTTTCCTTCAGATGAGATCACAAGAACAAATGCCTTGGTCTTTAGATTTGTCCAGCAATGGGATAGTATTCCTGGCATTGTAATGCTGTTATTTCTTTGGTTAGTCTGGAAGAGTTGGCACCTGTCTTTGTATTGCTATCAGTGTCCCAGTTGTTGACTTTTCCCCTCACTTGTGGTCCCAGGTGGCAAGCAGTCACTGGATCAGGACCGAAGTGGAAAACTGACATTTCCTGATCTGTCCAAAATAAAAACAATGTTTGGCCTCTATTTTAAAGCCTAAACTCTAGGCACACAAAAAAGAAAAAAAAAACTTTCACTGAGCTCTCCCCCAGCACTGCAGGCCTAAATGCTTGTTAAAGTGGAACTTATCTGTATCTAAGCACCACAAACTGAAATGTATTTAATTTACTTTAATACATTATTGATATTCGGAGCAAACTCCCTCATCCAGCCTGCCAGTACCAGCAATAGGGCAGACATGCTGCATTTTATCTTATTGCACCGGCCAGAATCGCACTGCAATGTCAGGACACATTGTCGCTGCCCCTAGCGTGGTCGGAGCGGTGAATCGCTCTTGCCGCTCTATGTTGCAGTGTGAATTGGCCCTAAATGAGCATTTTGTCTTATCTCCATGGCTTACTTTAAAACATTACCTTGATCCTGCCATTAATGTTCTAGTTCAGGTACTTCTGTTAAGGAGTGACTGCTGCTGTGGGTGCATGTAGATGGGAAATTGCTGCAGAGAGGTTGGAGGGAAAAAGCAATATAGAGTTCAAGGGAAAATCTTTTACTTTTAGTCATAGAAATCAGTTGTGACGGCTCGCGTGCTGTCTTTTTAATGTTTTGTGGACTAACCGAAGTAGCCAAAAAATATACAGTGTCTTAGTGCATGTCAAGCCATATCTATCTATCTATCTATCTATCTATCTATCTATCTATCTATCTATCTATCTATAAAAAAATTCTAGGGCAGGCAAAGGCAACCTCGCCACTCCAGCTGTGGTGAAACTACAAATCCCATCATGCCTCTGTCTCTAGGAGCCATGCCTTTGATTGTCAGGGTCTTGCAATGTCTCATGGGATTTGTAGTTTCAAAACAGCTGGAGGGCTGAGGTTGCCTACTCCTGCTCTAGGGAATAAAATGGGGGACGTTGCAACTTTACATCACACGGTATTTTGGCAGCAATTTTTTTTGTATAATGTGAAAGATCATGTTACATCGAGTAAATAAATACCTAAAAAAAATGTAAAATTGCGCACACTCGTGGAATGGCGCCAAATTTTGATACTTAAAAATCTCCATAGGCGACGCTTTTTTTTTTTTTTTAACAGGTTACCAGTCGCGTTACCCAGGAGGTCTTTTGCTAGAATTATCGCGCTCGCTGTAACGCACACGGTGATGCCTCACATGTGTGATTTGAATGCTGTTTACATATGTGGGCGTGACTTGGGGACGGGGGCATTTGTTTGGGTTTTTTTATTTACTTTTATTTTTATGCTTGCCTCTAAAAAATTAATTTAAAAAAATGTAATCGCGTTTATTCCTATTACAAGGAATGTCCCTTCCCGCCGCCTGTAAGAAGGATCAAGCAGCCGAACTGCCGCTATGATTGTTCTTACCGTGCACAGAATCACTGGCTGCAAAAGATGATATCTGAATGATGCCTGTAACTGCAGGAATCATTCAGATATCCCCACTCATAGTCAATGACGTCCTTGGGCTGGAAGTGGTTAAAGTGGTTAAGCCACTTTCATATCTTCATACCATCCCCTCCGTTCTAATCCTGTGTGAGACCACTTTCACACTGGGGAGATTTTCAGGCACTTAAGCTCTGGAAATAGCCTCCCATTCATTCAAGTGTAACTTTTCACACTGCGGCGGTGCGCTTGCGGGACATTACGAAACGTCCTGCAAGCAGCATTTTTTGGGGCAGTGTGGGATCGCTGTATTTAGCGCTCCCCAAAAGGCCCTGCCCATTGAAATGAATGGACAGCGCTTCCAAATCGCCTGAAAAGCGATTCAGAAGCGCCAGACCCAACAATGCAAAAGAGCTGAAAGCCACTATCAAAGTAATCTGGGCTTCCATAATACCTCAGCAGTGCCATATGCTGATGGCATCCATGCCATGCTGCATTGATGCAGTAGTTCATGCAAAAGGAGCCCCGACCAAGTATTGAATGCATACTGTACATTAAGCCAGCATTTCTATATTAAAATGTATTTATTTTTTTATTTATTGGTCTTGTGTAGTAATCAAATTTTCTAAGATACTGATTTCTGGGTTTTCACTAGCTGTAAGCCATAATCAAAATGAAAAGAAAAATGCTTGAAATGTATCACTCTGTATGTAATGAATCTATATATTAAATTCATTTCACTTTTTGAATTAAATTACTGAAATACATTTTTGATGATGATCTAATTTTGAGATGCACCTGTATGTGCTTTGATTTCACAACCACTTTAACCTTTTTTTAGGACAGAGTCTAGTTTGCTAATTATGGCAAGCACAGCTCCCCAGCCCCCTCATAAACAAAGAGAACCAAGTAGGATTTTTCATAGCCTTTGCTCTAGCTCTAAAGATAGTTTTCTATTTAAGATGCATTAATAATTTAGTTTATTTAGCATAAAATGGTGCTTAGTTATGTAGCATGAGGCTGTATATTCTGCAATATTTACATTAGTGGTCAACTCATTCAATGAGTCCAAGCTCTGCAAGCGGAGATAACAAGCACTGCATTGATGCATTCATACACTTTCACAGTAATCATTAGGGGTGCAACGGATCAAAAAACTCACGGATCGGATCGATCCTCGGATCAGGAGTCACGGATCGGATCATTTTCGGATCAGCAAATAATAATTGAATTTGCAAAAACCCGTGAAAATTACGCCACCATATAGTCCCCACTGTAATATCCACATCCTCTCCCCACTGTAATATTGGCTGGGTATCGCAGAGTATTGGCTGGGTATCGCAGAGTATTGGCTGGGTATCGCAGAGTATTGGCTGGGTATCGCAGAGTATTGGCTGGGTATCGCAGAGTATTGGCTGGGTATCGCAGAGTATTGGCTGGGTATCGCAGAGTATTGGCTGGGTATCGCAGAGTATTGGCTGGGTATCGCAGAGTATTGGCTGGGTATCGCAGAGTATTGGCTGGGTATCGCAGAGTATTGGCTGGGTATCGCCGAGTATTGGCTGGGTATCGCCGAGTATTGGCTGGGTATCGCCGAGTATTGGCTGGGTATCGCCGAGTATTGGCTGGGTATCGCCGAGTATTGGCTGGGTATCGCCGAGTATTGGCTGGGTATCGCCGAGTATTGGCTGGGTATCGCCGAGTATTGGCTGGGTATCGCCGAGTATTGGCTGGGTATCGCCGAGTATTGGCTGGGTATCGCCGAGTATTGGCTGGGTATCGCCGGGTTTACAAGTGATCGCTCCGTCATTTGACGGAGCGATCACATTAAAAACAGTGGCCGGGTGTACCAAGATGGCCGCGCTCCGGAGCTAGGCCGAAGCCGCGGCCTTTCCTAAGGCCGCCGGGTGTACAAAGATGGCCGCCGTCGCTCCGGAGCTAGGCCGAAGCCGCGGCCTTTCCTAAGGCCGAGGCCGCGGAGCGCTCCGCGGATCGCGGGGTGTGCCGATCCGAACGGGGTGGCTCGTTCGGATCACGGATCGGCGACGATCCGTTGCACCCCTAGTAATCATGAGTTAAAACAAAGTTCAGGAATATTCCTTTATCCCATTGTTTTGCAAATCTATGTACACTACAAATTATATGATTGAATCAGTTCCGATATCGCTGTTTTACTAACCTGACAGCTTATTATTCTAAATAGGAAACCTTCATTTTGTTTGCAAATATTAAAGATACTAACTACCAGTAAGAATAAGTCCTTATATTTAAAGGGCACCTGTCATTTCAGATCCATCATGGCAGCGCCTGTTGGTGGGCCTTGTTGTGTCACTTCCACATCACCAGCCGTCCCATTAAACTGAATGGGATTGTCTGTGAGTCAGCAGCGGGTCTGAGGAGGAGCTGCTGCAGGACCGAAATGACAGTTCTTTAAAAATTATGATTTAAATCAAGCCTTTTTACTAGTGATTTTAAATCCTGATTTAAATCGACTTGATTTAAATGGAATCCACCCTGTTGACGGAACAAAAAAGTAAAAATTTAGAACCACACTGGCTACTACAACGCCTGAGATTTCTCTAGCTTGTTTTTCTGCCGTATTTTGTTGATTGATTTTTATTTTTAATTTAGAATATAGTATACACACAACATTTCTGTAAATACATTTTTTTTATTTTTTAAATGCAGGTTTCTACCATTTGCTTTGTACTATGCTGAAGATGTCCCATGGCCACACGACCCAGGAAACCCTGGAGATCATGAAGGAGTCTGAAAAACGCCTGGTTGAAGAGTCTGTAAACAGAAGCAAGGCTGTATCAAGATCGCCAAGTAAAGAGGAGCCAGAATCAGATGAGCCAAATTCACGTCAAGAACCACAGGTTGATATGTTCTCAGTGGATCCTCTATTCCCCACACACACATATGCTTTATGCATTACAGCTTGTTTTTGTAGCCACTCAGGTGTTTAAGATCTCCTAATAGTTGATTGTTGCGTTCTTGTACTGTCATTTCTGCAAGGCTTTACAGTTTTTAGCTGTTTGCCTCATGAGTCTTAATGTTCTAATCTTATTGAACATTTTCCTGGAACCAATTACAATTTTGTATGCAATATCACACATCAGAGAGGCCTTTTAACTACTACTTTGTGATTTCATAGTTGGGCTTATAATTACTTGAAGCAAGTACAGGTATATCAACTGTGCTTGCTGCTATATATATATATATTTTCTCTATCCTAGTGGTTTCAGTGCCAGATATATTTGAATTTTTACACCCTTCATGCTTTGTGCCTTTGTTTTTCATTCATTGTAAAGATTTTGCCCTCTTAGGCCCCTTTCACACTGGGGCGTTTTTCAGGCGGTACAGCGCTGAAAAAATCCTGCCCCATTCACTCCAGTGTGAAAGCCGGCAGAGAAGAAGATGGAGGCTCCGTACACAAGGGAACAGCGGTGACATCGCTGTCTCCTGTGTCAGGTAAGTGACACATAATGGGCTACTATGCGGTGCATAGTAGTCCATTATGCTTTACCTTTGCAGGGAAACAACGAAGTAAACCCATAAGGGTTTACTTCCTCTTTAAAGGAGGCCAGTTTATTCACCTGTCGGGTCCTCTGTTTCTTGGGACCATTGTCCATTAGAGAAATTATACATGACGTTATGTGTATGCTTTTCATTCTTCATTGAATTTGTGCATACCATCATGTATGTGTTTTTGGGACATTGTTTTCAGCCCTGATGTTGATCTTTTTTTAGTCAAGAAGATTGTTTGATGGATAGGAAGTGGTTACAACTAATAGCTGCTGTATCACTGAATAGATTATACTTTTATTTACCTGCCCTTTTGCTTCATTGATGCAAATAAACCTCTTGATATGTATTACAGAATTAGCAGTAAATTATTATTTGCAATGTGGAACAGTGCCAAACATCAGTGTTTGAGAATAAAACCTTCACCAATCATCCATAACATTAAGACCACCCACCTAATATTGAGTAGGTCCCCCTTTTGCCGCCAATACAGCCCTGACCTGTCAAAGCATGGATTCCACTGGGCCTCTGAAGATATGCTGTGGATCTGTTACTAAGCTGTCTTTAGCAGATCCTTTAAAAGAGAAGTATGGGGATCTACAGTATCTCAGAAGTGAGTACACCCCTCATGTTTTTTGTAAATATTTTATTTTTTCATGTAACAACACTGAATAAATCACACTTCTCTACAATGTAAAGTAGTGAGTGTACAGCTTGTATAACCATGTAAATTTGCTGTCCCCTCAAAATAACACAACTCGCAGCCATTAATGACTAAACCGCTGGCAAAAAATGTGAGTACACCCCTAAGTGAAAATGTCCAAATTGGGCCTAAAGTGTCAATATTTTGTGTGGCCACCATTATTTTCCAGCACTGCCTTAACCCTCTTGGGCATGGAGTTCACCAGAGCTTCACAGGTTGCCACTGGAGGAGTCTTCCACTTTTCCAGGAAGACATCATGGAGCTGGTGGATGTTAGAGACCTTGCGCTCCTCCACCTTCCATTTGAGGATGCCCCACAGATGCTCAATAGGGTTTAGGTCTGGAGACATGCTTGGCCAGTCCATCACCTTTACCCCCAGCTCCCTTAGCAAGGCAGTGGTCGTCTCGGAGGTGTGTTTGGGTTCGTTATGTTGGAATATTGCCCTGCGACCCAGTCGCCGAAAGGGAGGGGATCATGCTCTGCTTCAGTTTGTCACAGTACATGTTGACATTCATGGTTCCCACAGTGAACTGTAGCTCCCCAGTGCCGGTAGCACTCATGCAGCCCCAGACCATGACACTCCCACCACCATGCCTGACTGTAGGCAAGACGCGCGTGTCTTTGTACTCCTCACCTGGTTGCCGCCACACACGCTTGACACCATCTGAACCAAATAAGTTTTATCTTGGTCTCAGACCACAGGACAAGGTTCCAGTAATCCATGTCCTTAGTCTGCTTGTCTTCCGCAAACTGTTTGCAGGCTTTCTTGTGCATCATCTTTAGAAGAGGCTTCCTTCTGGGATGACAGCCATACAAACCAATTTGATGCAGTGTGCAGCGTCTGGTCTGAGCACTGACAGACTGACCCCCCCACCCCTTCAACCTCTGCAGCAATGCTGGCAGCACTTGTACGTCTATTTTACCAAAGACAACCTCTGGATATGATGCTGAGCATGTGCACTCAACTTCTTTGGTCGACCATGGCGTGGTCTGTTCTGAGTGGAACCTGTCCTCTTGAACCGCTGTATGGTCTTGGCCACTGTGCTACAGTTGAGTTTCAGGGTCTTGCCAATCTTATAGCTATCATTTTATATATTTTTTATTTATTACAGGATTTATATAGCGCCAACAGTTTACGCAGCGCTTTAGAGCAGTGATGGCAAACCTTTTTGAGCCAGAGTGCCCAAACTGCAACATAAAACCAACCTATTTATTTCAAAGTGCCAACATCCATCGCCATGCAGCACATCGCACATCTCATCACACTGTAAACTTCTTGCACATTATGTATTGGCCTTCAGCTCACACCTCTCTGTTGTCCAGCCACATCACATCAGTGAGCTACAGCACATTATACATCGCCATGTAACTTATAGCACACCTCCTCACCATGCATCACACCCCTCCATGCAGCTCATGGCACACTACATCACACATCTGGTCCCCCCTCTGCAACTCACCACTCCCTCCCCCCTCTGCTGTGATACGGCAGTGGTGCAGTGACACTCATGTAGCCAGTCTTGCTCCCTCTGCCCATACACACCTCTCCTGCTATCACCATAGCACAGAACATGCTCACGTGGTGCAGCTCATCACCGGCCGCTCCGGCCTCATCTTTGGGCTTTCTCACCAATGGAATGAAGCAGGACAGTGTGGGGACACTGGACACTGGGCACTTTGTCCTCCTAGTGAAGTGTGAGGAGCCTGTGTTTGCCCGGAGCTTCTGAGTGCCCACAGTGAGGGCTCTGCGTGCCAGCTGTGGCACGCGTGCCATAGGTTCGCCATCACTGATATAGAGCAACAATTATTTTTTCCAGATCCTCAGATTTCTTTGCCATGAGGTGCCATGTTGAACTTCCAGTGACCAGTATGAGAGAGTGAGAGCGATCACACCAAATTTAACACACCTGCTCCCCATTCACACCTGAAACTTTGTAACACTAACAAGTCACATGGCTCCAGGGAGAGAAAATGGCTAATTGGGCCCAATTTGGACCTTTTCACTTAGGGGTGTACTCACTTTTGTTGCCAGCAGTTTAGACATTAATGGCTGTGTGTTGTTATTTTGAGAGGACAGCAAATTTACACTGTTATATAAGCTGTACACTCACTACTTTACATTGTAGCAAAGTGTAATTTCTTCAGTATTGTCACATGAAAAGATATAATAAAATATTTACACCCTCGCTCACTGGAGTGTTAGGCTGTGGAGTAGGTGGGAGTGCCCAGGTCAGGCTCTCAGTGGCTCACTGAGATGCTGAGCCAGGTGCTGGTCCATGCCTGTGGGCAGATCTTAACTTCATAGTTGCAATCTTGCCCGAGCCTTGACCGGCTCTGTGCGACGTCAGTCGACAGTGGGCTTTAGCCCTTTGTCTGCTGAAAACAGGTCACAGGAGTGCAGACAACGAGCTTTGGCTGTACTCCTCCTTAAATTCCAGTAAGTTGAGAGTTGAGGCCTCCATTGATCGGACTTCCCATAGTACATCCTGGTGCCCTATATTGTCCACGTAAACGTCATGCATGCACCTGGCCATATACATGATGTAAAAAAAAAAAAAAAAAAAAGATTCATCAGATCAGGTAACGTTTTCCATTGCTCTGTGGTCCAGTTCTCATGCTCGCATGCCCATTTAAGGGGCTTTTGTCTGTGGATATAGGTCAGCACGGGCACCCTGACCAGTCTTCAGGGTCCCACACATGAACATGCACTGCCTGCATGTTGATGCAGGTAGAAATCAATTGCAAGTTGATAACACTGCTCTGAAATTCCCCCAAAAACAAAGACTTTAAGTAGAGCAATGATGACTTGAAATGTGTGATCACTGAAAATATTCTTAACTGTTCCTATAGGTAATTAAGTGTGTGGTTTTAAAGATAATCTTCCCCCTTAAATGGATAACTCCACTTTTGTGGGAAAAAAATTAGCATATGCAATTGCTACATGACTTATTGTAATTGAATGTTGTTAAAAACTACCTTTCCATTTAAATCTGCAGCGCTGTCGTTTTCTGCATAATGACATATATGGCTACCAGGAGCCCATATTCTGTACACATATGGTGTACAGTACGCCACCCAGAAATGTAATTTCCTGCTTGTGTGATTGGCTCACTGATTTTCCCAGAAGTCTGCACTAAAATACAAGTCAGGTTTTGAGCATCCCCTGCAACAAAATTGTCATTTTTGGTGAGACACTCCCAATAGGAAATCACGTCTAAAGGGATGCAGACCCTTTCTTCAATAGAGCCCCACAAGTGCAGCAGATGAATAATGAATATGAAATCAATCCCATTTACTTTCATTTTACACATGGACGCAGTCAAACAAGCTATTTCTTAAGAATTCCAAAAGGTAGAAATCTTTGAAATTCCTGCAATTTTTTTTCCTAAACAAAAGTGGAGTTACTCTTTATATTGATTTGGCTCCTCAGCCTACTGCACATATATGATGATTTTTTTTTTATATGAATAATTGACAGGAAATCTCGCCAATGGGGCACAGATGGCAAAAGTCCACAGGAAAGGATGTACTCTGAAATGGAACTTTTTACTTTAGGCGCTGCTTTTTTTTATATATCTAGTGTGTGTGTGTGTGTGTGTGTGTGTGTGTGTGTGTGTGTGTGTGTGTGTGTGTGCTTTTGGCTACAATAATGGGAGAAGCATTTTAAGGTAAACCCAGCCTTTATTAGGGTATTACATTTCATTAGTTATCGCTAGAAAAGATATGCAAGATGCTCAGTGTCTAAATTGGATTGTTTGTTTTTCCATTACACTTACTGTTTTTTATTTTTTTCCTCTCTCAATTTTCTACCACTGGCGCAGAGGCGGAATCCAAGCCACGGCCATGCTAGGAAACGAGCCAAGGTACACAAGTATAACTCATGCCTCCCACATGTCAGAAATCACTGGCTACTTATGCTTTCTTCATACTCATTACATTTCCAGTTTGTTCTGCTTGCATTATTTTAATACCTACAAGAGTACAGGTACATATTTTTGGGGAAAAAGTAAAATTCTACAATTAAGAAGTCTGGGCCAAAGATTGTTTCTATAGTTTCCAATGACCTAGTTTATTTACGGTCTATTTTCTACCGGTATTTGTATATGGTGCTGAGAATGTTTGAAGCACTTTACATACTTTACGGTCACATCATTCACTGCTTCACTTGCATGCATGCACTTACACCCACATACTATGGCCAATTTAGACAGTGCCAGTTAACCTACCAGGATGTCTTTGTAGTTTGAGCGGAAAGGGAGTACCCAGTGTAAACCCACGCAAGCAAAGGGAAACCAAGGACACTAGTGCTGCAAGGCAGAAGCGCTAACTACTAAGCCACTGAGCTTTGTGGTTATTACTTAGGTTATTTGGTTCTGCAATCAGAGACTGGTTATGTACAGATTAGCTAATATTTTAAAGCGGACCTTGTACAAAAGTATGGTTTGCTTATTTTTTCCAGCCATATCTCTCTAGCAGTTAGGCTGTGCACCTCAGGCTTCATGTTAACTGAAATGATAATTTTAATAATATCTGGTCTTCTGTAAGTTTTCTTGTTGGAAACTGTAATCACCCTCCTCTTCCTCCTGATTCCAGGAAAAATATTGAATGTTCTGAATGATCTTTGCTCTTTTTGAGTGAGTGCCAAACACAGAACTACACAGAATTTGCAGACCTGTGAAAGTGGCACAGTAACACCAATTTTTGTCCCTGCATACCTGATCTAATGTTAAAGCTCTTTTGGCTATACTTCTCCTGTGGGCCACAAGAGTGCACCCAAGTGACCCAGATTAATCCGACAGTGGGGGAAAAGTCCTCTATTGGCTGATGTCACACAGCCAGTCCAGGTTCTGCATGGATCCCAACAATGTCGGTATCTGCACAGATGCCTGACTGGCAGCTGGCTCGGCATCTCAGTGCTCTGCTGAGAGCCCGAGCCAACCGCTCCCATCCACCCACCAAGCCCAGCACTCCAGTGAGCACTGGAGGGGCAGAGTGCAGAGCAGTGACTGACAGTCACCGCTCAGTCTGGACCCAAGAACTGAGCGACAGCAGTTTGATTGTACAGCTCTGTGTAGAGGCGACGGGACAGCTGCAACTATCTAGGCGGGTATTGCCTAATACACACTACTAGTTGTTTTGTTTTTTTTCAACCCAGTGGGCTGAACGGAAAAAAAACTGACAGCTCAGGAGGAGCCGCTGTACTAACTTTGCAATGTTAGAATAGGGATATCCCCTGCTGTCCTATTGTGTTCTGACAGGGGGACAACTCCATTGGCTGAGAGCACTGAATGAGAGCTGTTCTGCAGACCTTTTTTCGGTCATGACCCATTTAGCCGGCTTCTCTCTGACTGGCTGCAGTACACATGGGCTGAATGTCGGCTGGTTTCTATTGAACCAGCCGATGCCGCCCGACATTCGGCCCGTGTGCAGCAGGCCTAAGATTGTTTATTTTAGATTTCTGCACTTCTCTTATTATACTGACCTTTTTGTACAGACAGATTCTTTTTGCGGTTTGTCATATAAGATACCACGCACTTTTACGATGGGAGTCAAACTATCTTTGGATGTTAGTACTTTGCTACACTTTGGAAAAAATACACTTTTAGGAAATCTCTTGAGAAATTTGAAGATTGCCTTTTCTTGACTACCATAATAGTCTGCTACATTTTTAAAACAAATCTCATGTTTAGGAAGCTTCTGAGAGAAATATAGAGTCTGCCTTTGCTTTCAAAGGGGTTTCTCTAAAACTCTTACAAAAAGCCCAGGCAGAGGAGATCGTATTCTAGACCTGGTACCGATAAAAGGGGTT
Source organism: Lithobates sylvaticus (assembly GCA_028564925.1). Taxonomy (NCBI): domain Eukaryota; kingdom Metazoa; phylum Chordata; class Amphibia; order Anura; family Ranidae; genus Lithobates; species Lithobates sylvaticus. The sequence continues at coordinate 495,787,804 of CM053027.1, read as the reverse complement.
TGTGTGATAAGATGAGAAAAAGATTGGGGTCAAATGATTGATATTGGAACAAAAACTGAAAAATCATTTACAAAAACAAAAGATTTAGATTTCTGAAGCACAAATTATGCTAATTTCCTTAATCGAAATGGCAATTGCAATAATTATAGATCATACAGTAAGTAAAGCTAAGGAAAAAAATGCAGGTAGTGAAGTGTATAAAGACAAAAGCATGCACAGCAAGAGGAGAAAATGGCTTCATCCGTTATTAAAGGAGACCATTTTTTTTTTTTTTTTTCTTTTTAAATACATCTGTGTCATGAAGAAAAGTTACTATGGGATCAGAAAAATAAAAACTGGGCACGACATTAAGGGCCCATTCACACATAAATGGACAGCTGCAGTACAGAAAACCAGCAGCGGTCCATTCTGGCTGCAGCCGTAGGGGGCAGTATGATGGGTATTTCAGAGCATCGCACCTTTTTTTGAAGTGCGCTAAATCTGACATTTTGTTCATGTCACCACACAGCTGTACAGTGACATGCAACCCTGCCCAGTGCACTGCATTCGAGTAGAACTATAGGAAAAACATTTATATATATATATATATATATATATATATATATATATATATATATATATATATATATATATATATATATATATATATATATATATATATATATATATATATATAAATTTTTTTTTTTTTTTTTTGATGAAGTAAGGGAGGGTCATAACCCTGTCAAAAATAGTTTTTTTGCCATCTGTGTCACTTTGCGGAGATTTTCCTTTACTTCCTGTCCCACAGCCAAACAGGAAGCGAGACAAAATGATTAAAGACCCCACGTCACCAAAACTAGTTTCCTCAAGATTTCCACTCCTTTTCTGGCAACAAATTTGGTCTTTTCTTTTACTTTCACTTACAATGATCATCGTAAACAGGACAAATCGAGAGGGTGAGTCTCCCTAAAAGGGGCACAGAAAGCAATACAAAAAATGACAGGTGTTCTTAACCATCTCAACTCCAAAACTAAAAAAAAGTTTTGCCTTTTTAGTTATACTTTAAAATGTAGCAATGTCTGCATTTTATCACAGATCACTGGATTCACTTCAGGCTGTGTTGCAATGTGAATAAGACACATAGCAAACAATTGTTTTCTGTGTGCCCTAGTGGTGACTGGCATTCTTCCAGTGCGGAAAAACAGTCACGGTGTGAAATTACCCTTATATTAAAGAAGACCTGGATGTAGCAGACCATTTTAAACTATTAGGGAACTTTCACTCTGAAGCGGTGGGGGGCGGTAGTGGTAAAGCGCTGCAAGTTTTAGCGCCGATTTCCCTATGTTTAAGCAGCGCTTTGCGGCAGCTAGTGGTTCGCTTTTAACCCCACCCCAAAGGGGTTAAAAGCGCCCTTTTAATGTGCAGGGGTGGTTTAGGAGCGGTGTAAACACCGCTCCCGCACCGCCCCAAAGATGCTGCTGGCAGTACTTTTTTTCCCGTCCTGCAAGCGCACCACACCGAGTGTTTTCACACTGGGGCTGCAGGTGAGGCAGTTTTTAGACGTTTTACAGGTGTTTTTAACGTTAAAGCGCCTGAAAAATGCCTCGGTGTGAAAGTAGCCTTACTGTACTTTTTGTATTTTCAGACGTAATTGGCACTAGCAAAAATAACTTGGGGGATCATTGGTTCTAGTGGTGAAGGTTCATTTTCAGTTATACTGGCCTACTAAAAGTAGAAGTTCACCCTAAGAGCTCATGCACACATTGCTTTAGCTTTATGAGGTTTCCCACATTTTTTTTTTCTGTGTTTTTTGGAGTTAGTGTTTTTGGGCTTTTTATATTAAACACTCCCTATAATGTAAAAACACTAAACGCGGCTTGACACGTTTAGCCTTCTTTTTTTGGCCTTTTTAGTTTTTACTGCTCCTGGATGCACAGGCTGTCCTTCTTTTTTTTTTTTTTCTACTGCTCCTTAGCGCTTATGCCTCCAAACGCCTCGGACAGTTTGTGTGCATGGACACATAGGCTAACATGGGGAGATTTTTAGAGGCAGTTAAAAAAAAAAGTTAAACGCCCCTAATGGCAGCGGTAAAACATCCTGTGTGCATGAGCCCTAACACTAAAATCTGTAAATCTACAGACATTCACAATCTAAAACCTATCTAGCCCTGTAAGGAAAAAATTGCTACACATACCTTTTCTGAAACCAGTCCGGTCCCACGCTGAGCTGTCAGCTGTGGAGGCGGCAGCTGAAGCCACATAGTAACTCTATAGGTGACGTCACTTCTCAGGCATTTCACAACCGTTGTGGGCTATCTTCTGCACACCGCATCCACCGCTGGAGACCGGACCGGAGCTGCTTCAGAAAAGGCATGTATAGTGATTTCTTCTTTACAGGGTTAGATAGGTTAGTCTTAGATTGTGGATGCATGTAGATTTACAGATTTTAGTTTTAGGGTGAACTTCTACTTTAACCACTTCAATACCGGGCCTATTCTGGCACTTCTCTCCATGTAAAAATCATAATTTTTTTGCTAGAAAATTACTCAGAACCCCCAAACATTATATAATTTTTTTTTTAGCAGACACCCTAGGGAATAAAATGGCGGTCATTGCAACTTTTTATCTCTCACGGTATTTGCGCAATCATTTTTCAAACACCTTTTTTTTGTAAAAGAAAACGGTTTCCTGAATTAAAAAATAACAAAACAGTAAAGTTAGCCCAATTTTTTTATACAATGTGAAAGATGATGTTACGCAGAGTAAATAGATACCTAACATGTCACGCTTTAAAATTGCGCACAATCATGGAATGGCGTCAAACTTCAGTACTTAAAAATCTCTATAGGCGACGCTTTAAAATGTTTTACAGGTTACCAGTTTAGAGTTAGAGGAGGTCTAGTGCTATAATTGTTGCACGCGCTCTAACGCACGCGGCGATACTTCACATGTGTGGTTTGAGCGGCGTTTACATATGTGGGTGGGACTTACGTGTGCGTTCGCTTCCGAGTGCGAGCACACAGGGACAGGGGTGTTTTAAAAAAAAAAAATAATTCATTTATTTTATTTTACTTACTTTACTTTACTCCGGCGGTCATAGAGATCACTGGTGACCATCTGGTCACCGGAAATCTCTATGCTCGTCATTCGGCGGCAGGCGATTCTTTCTCCGGGCCCCCGATTGCACGGGAGAGCCTGGAGAAGCTCCTGCCCATTGAACTGAATAGGCAACCGCTGCCGATCCACCGGCAAAGCGCTTTGCGGGTCGTTTTAACCCGCAAAAACGGTGGTAAAGCACCGATAAAAATAGTCGCTTTACCTCTGATGCTCCAGTGTGAAAGGGGCCTAAAGCTTAATAAAGCAATGGGTCCTGGTGGTATTCATCAAAGAGTTCAAAGAGAACTTTGAGGTATAGCTTTTGAACTTTTACTGGATCTTTTTAATCAGTCTCTGCTGACAGGATTATTTCCCTATGACTGACAGATAACTAATATTGTAATATGCTCAAGAAAAAGGTAATGAGGAAGAAGCTGGCAACTACGGGACACTAAGTTTGACATCTGTAGTAGTAAAATGAATGGAATTGCTAATGAAAAATTTAAAAGATGATCACTTAAAAATGCACAGCTTGCTGGACCCAAAGCATCATGTCAGACTATTCTGATTTTGGTTTTAGACTATATCACAAATATTTTGGACCAGGGTAGTGCTGTGCAATTGGATTCCAGCAAAGCATTTGATACGGCTTTTCATATTCTCATAAAAAAAAAAAACGATAAATATCAGTGTGGTTGTAAATGGGGGTTCATTCAGAAGAAAGTCCAGCCATTGGTTGTGTGTACAAGGTGCTGTTCTATTTAATCTGTTTGCTAGTGGCATAACTAAAGGTTTGCTGGGCAAGGTATGTCATGCTGATGATGTGAAGGTGTGCAATAGGGTTATTACTGGAGGTGTTTGTAACATGGGACATGATTTGGCATTGTTGGAACAATGGAAACAGTGGAAAGCGTAGTTCAACATTTTTTTTCAATGCAATATGCACCCTTTGGAAAAAAGAATTGTTTGATAGAGTACAATATTGGGGGCACAGTGTTGGCCAGGGAGAAAGCAAACATTTTTGGGGCTTATTTGAGATGATTTAAAAAAAGGTGGAAAAAAAAAAAAACAGGCAAACTTGATAAAATCCATCTCCTTTTCTGCTGTCAGACTTCTGGGTTTCTGTGACTTGTCTCTGGCCTCAGTACATTGAGTCCTCAAACCAAGAACGATTATGCAGCAGGTGAAGCCAGAACTTTTGGTCTGCACATGTCTGGGTCAGTGACCCAAAATATTGAAGTTAGTGGGTCAGTGTGACAGCTTGGCAACTGGCATTTTTTCAAAAGTAGAAATCTGCAATCAATGCCAGCCTGTATATTCCTTTCAGACCATGTTTTCTTAAAATTGTACCCTTGTAATTGCAAGCCTGGGGTTATCTTCTGTAATAATGGTGGTGGAAGAAATTACTGGGAAATTTACCCCCCCCCCTAATGATTTATTAATGAAAGTCTGTAAAATAGAAATTCATATCTGACCAAATTCAGCCACCTCTGTGCAGCATGTTGGCATACAGACATTTTAAGTTATTTGACATGAAATGGACACCTCACCAAACGAAAAGATTTTGCTCTTGTATTGGAAAACACACTAGGATCAAATTGAGTAACAAGCATCTAAATGTATAGTGCTTTTTTGTATACAGCGTTTGTGCCCAATGAATAGGGGGTAATGTAGCAGATGACTGAAGTAGGCCTTCTACAGCTGTGGTATATATTTTAATAATATTTTAAGCTGTTTGTGTTAAATCTTCAATATAAATGTGGCTGCAGGCCCAGAGAACTTTGTTTACACCTCTGCATAGAAAGTTTGCTGTTACTATGATACACAATTATGCAGTTGTGGAGGCAATATTCTACAGTACTCTACAGTGAATATTGAATCATTTTGCATTCACATAATTACAGTAGATGTGGTATGGGTATAGGCTGGTTTAATCTACTACTGTGTTTAAGGAATATTTAAAATTTACTTTTTCTCACCCATTGAGTGACACAGGAATTCTGATACCATTAAGCTATACTGGCAAGAGGCTGTTTTGGACCTTATTGATGTAGTGCATACTTTGTGTTTGAAGGATCAGTCTGCTGTGTCCAGTCTTGGATCATTCACAGCTCCTACAGATGGTTTCCTTTCCCTCCTAGATGAGTTTTGACTGTCCCGCAGCTGGTTAGGGATCTGAATTCTTGGCGTTGCCCATGCACACCTGGTACTTCTCAGAGCTTTGGCTTATGTGTTTGGGTTAGTGCTTTTTTTCCTGGTATCCCTACTCTGAGACCCCTGGTGAAGAGAGTAGGTTTCGTGAATCCTTGTGGACAAAATCTTTCGGAATTAATGTCTGCGAGATCGGCCAGAACTCGCCCTATCCACCTTTAGCTTTGGAAACAATCTGTCATCTGTTGGTGAGTTCCTTACTACAAAGGTCCACATCATGGTTACCTTTAGACCCTTAATTATCAGACTCCTGAATTACCCCTCACTTCCTACTTGCAGTAGTGTTTAGTTCCTGAGTAGTCTAACATGTTTGACCCTGTGAACTGGGTGTGGTTGTGTGTGTGTGTGTGGGTGGGGGGGGGGGGGGGGGGTTGGTTAGCGCCATCAGGTTTCCATCTGGTCTTTCGGTGCAGGTGATTTTCTCTGTTTTGTGGGATCCCACCCAGGCAGGTCTTTGCCACAAAGGAGGAATGGGGGAGTTCTTCCTGGCATTAGGAGAAGCAGTCTGGCTTCTGTGCTGGATGATGCAATGAGTCTCAGTCTGACATACCCTGATCCCTTAAAGAGCAGTCTCCTGGAAACCAGACCCCCCCCCCAACTGGTAGCCACTGAACATATAGGAGAGAGGCTCACGCTTCTAAATGTGCCTTAGACCCTGTGTGGCATCTTAGGCTAGTCTGAGGACGTTGTATCTCCATGGATTGTCCTAAGGAGAACAGGCGAACTGGATTGTCCTAAGGAGAACTGCCGGAGCGATCTCCGCTGAGCAGGAAGATGACAGGTCCGTCTCTGCACTCTGTGCAGGGACGGACCTGTCACAGCGCCACTCTCCCCTATGGGGGATCGGGTGACGACGGACCGTAGAGTCCGTTGTCATCCGATCCGCTCTGCAGACGGATGGAAAAAATAGGGTTTTCCTCCGTCTGCAGAAACGGACCATAGCGGGCACAGACGAGATCGGGTGTCAGCGGATGATCATCCGCTGACACCCGCTATCCCATAGGGATACATGTATGTCCGTTTTTTCATCCGAAAACGGATGGATGAAAAACGGACATACGGACCGTCCGTGTGAAAGAGCCCTTAAATAGAAAACTATATTTAGATAGATTTTTACTCCAAAAGCATTTTATTAAAATTTGCTAAAAAAAAGATTTTTATCCACTCTTTCATGTGATTATTGCCAGAACGATAGAGAATACAATAGCTTCACTGGAGACATTCCACCATCAACACTGACTCTGGTGTTGGTGGAATCGAGTGATTGTGTTTCCTGCAACCCGTGGAAAGAAACATCGCAGTGTCTATGGCCAGCTTTATTTTTGTCTTCAATTAGGCAAACCATTTTGGCTGTTATCCATGGATACTGCCACTTTGCTGAATGTGGGGTGTCATGAACATTCGTAAACCTTTGGCTAGTGGCCAGGGGTAGACGGGATGGTTGTTTGATCTTTTGAGCTTTGGGTTTCTATGTCCTGTCCTTTCTAGGGGTGCTCACCTGCACCCTTCAGTCCATTGTGGAATTCCTGCATTCTCTGATGGACTCGGGTATCACTTCACACTCCTTTTTGTATGTGGTTGTGTTCTAGTTGATTTAGGGTTTTCCCTGATCTATTTTCTGACCATTCAGTTTTTCATAAATGTGGAGCTCTCATCGGATTCTAGGATAGGCTCTAGAACGACTGGTCGTCCTCGTCTCAAGCTTTTGTTTCGGGTTCCTTCTTGGACCTGTTATTTCTAGGTACTGGGCTCCATTTATTGTTGATATCAGGTCGTGGGCCCTTTTGTTAACTTCATTGGAATTTAGTTGTTTTTTTCCCCTGTTTTTGGTGGGTTATGGTTGATCAGCTTGTGGGATGCAGTATAACCCAACCGTATCAGAACTCCAGTGTCCCGCAATGGACTCCAAGAAAAGTATTTAAAGGTAAGTAGAATGATTTGAATTACATATAGAACAGTCTTATGCAATTATTATAAAAACTTATTGGTTTTGTGTTTTCTAGTTTGCTATGCTAACTTTTTTCTAATTTTTTCTGGTCTCCTCTTTTCACTCCCTTTCTGCAGTCAAACTCTAAATTGAAGCTGGTAAGAAGTTTAGCGGTGTGTGAAGAGTCATCTGGGCCATTTGTTGATGGATGTTTGGAACCTCAGGTAATATTGTATATCATGTTGCTGCTGAATAGAGCCTTATTCCCAAATAGTTACATAGTTTTAAAGCGTATCTAAACCCAAAAACAAAAATGACTCTTACCAGCCCTTTGTGGTAGGTGAATTTTGTTTTCCCTTTCCTTATTTCCTACTTATTTTCGCCTGGTAATTATGGGAAGAACACTTCCTGTCCTTGGGTGGCTATGCTCACTTCACCACTGTATACAGTTGTGCTCATAAGTTTACATAGCAGAATTTATGATTTCTTCGCCATTTTTTTTAGAGAATATGAAAGATAACACACAAACATTTTTCACTCATGGTTTAGTGTTTGGCTGAAGCTTTTTATTATCAATCAACTGTTTACTCCTTTTTAAATCCATAATCACAACAGAAACTTCCCAAATGACCCTGATCAAAAGTTTACATACCCTGGTGATTTTGGCCTGATAACATGCACACAAGTTGACACAAAGGGGTTTGAATGGCTATTAAACTTAACCTTCCTCACCTGTGATCTGTTTGCTTTTAATTAGTGTGTGTGTGTATAAAAGGTCAGTGAGTTTCTGGACTCCTGACAGACCCTTGCATCTTTCATCCAGTGCTGCACTGACGTTTCTGGATTCTGAGTCGAGGTGAAAGAAAAAGAATTGTCAAAGGATCTGCCGAAAAAGGTAGTTGAACTGTATAAAACAGGAACGGGATATAAAAAGATATCCAAGGAATTGAGCATGTCAATCAGCAGTGTTCAGACTCTTATCAAGAAGTGGAAAATGAGGGGTTCTGTTGAAACCAAACCACGGTCAGGTAGACCAACCAAAATTTCAGCCACAACTGCCAGGAAAATTGTTCAGGATGCAAAGAAAACCCCAGAAATAACTTCAGGTGAAATACAGGACTCTCTGAAAACATGGGGTGTGGCTGTTTCAAGATGCATATAAAGGAGGCACTTGAAAGATGGGCTGCATGGTCGAGTCGCCAGAACAAAGCCATTACTACACAAATGGCACAACGTATCCCGCTTACAATACGCCAAACAGCACAGACAAGCCTCAAATCTTCGGGCACAGTTATTTGGGGTGATGAGATCAAAATTTAGCTTTTTGGACACAACCATAGACACTACATTTGGAGAGGAGTCAACAAGGCCTATGATGAAAGGTACACCATTCCTACTGTGAAACAATGAGGTGGATCGCTGATGTTTTGCAGTACAATGTTGCATGCATTTTTTTAAATAAACTTTGAGTCCTCTCATAAAGATATCTTCTAAAGCTCAGTTGACATATGTGTGCTGCAAGGCAATTGATTGCCCACAATTGCATTAGGCATTGCTACATTTCTGCTTCCATCTACAGAGACACAGCCAAGAATACGGTCGGCACCTGGGTTATGGTGGCTCCTTTTTCGGGACATGCAAACCCTATCAATTCCGCACTCCATACCTGCGAGTACCCCACTGGAGATCTTCTAACTTGGCAATGACGGATCACAGGTGCAATGGAGCTGGGATAAAAAAGCCAAATAGCATGTGTTCTGCAGATGTCCTACAGCAAACTATGAACACCGCTCAGGGTGATGGATGTTCTCTTGCTCCTTAGTAATGACACTGCTACCTTTTATCTGATTGACCCCCTTTTAAGCACGCACCATGTGGCCTGTTGGACAAAGGCAGATTTCTGGGCTACTATATGTAAATTTTTTGGGAAACTTCTGGAATGTCTGAAACTCTACATGCACTCTTCCACCTTACCTGGCTCAGGAATCAGAAGCTCCTTTGCTTGAAGATATTATGGAGGACAGTATGGCAGACCGTATTTGGGTCCCTGTACAAGCTACAACTTTGTGCCAAATGTTCTCTACTGCGGACACATTGATGCAGTGAGCACTAATCTTTGCCTAACAGCACCATGCCTCTCCACAGCCTAAATAAGCGCATGGAGACTGGCTAAGTCTTAAAATTCTTCTCCTGTGCACACACAGATTGATTTTGCACTTTGAGGACTGGCTCAACCCTGAAAGATTATACCCTCCTAAGCTTTTTGCTAAGATTTAGCCTATGGCAAAAGATTTCAAGAAAAAATGGCGTACTCCGGTAGTGGATCTTGCAATTTCAGTTCTCACTAAACTCCTGACCGTTCCCCATTGTTCTTATTCATAACAGTGGTGGGACGTCTGTTACAATTTGAATCTCTCTGGGTCACAGACTTTCCAGGCTTGTGGTTTCAAAGTGTACAAGATAGAGTTCAAAACTCTACCGACTTTCTGCTTTCAAATTATCCAAAAACTCTCCAGGGACTGCCAAGTTTGCAGAACGCCCTGAACCACCCCTGGCAGGCAGATTATCTCAGCTGCTACCGCTTTGACAAAGGTCTCTTCATCCAGATATTTTCAATCTGATATGCTAAAGATGAGGTACTCTGGATGTGGAAAATCCCAGCCTCCAGATACAACAACCTGCTGCCTCAGTTGCTGAACCCAGGGGTTTTTAAGCTCTGGCCTTGGCTGCTCGGATTATCTCCTTGGTCTCAGTTCAGGCTAATTTATGCCTTCCCTCCAACACAAATTCTGCCTCGTCTGCTCTACAAGGTAGAGCAAGAGCATAAACAGTGATTCTACTTGCTCCAAATTGGCCCAGAAGAACCTGGTACACAGGCATACTTAGACTTCTAACAGATGATCCCTGGCCTCTTCCCAACAGGACAGATCTGCTATTTCAAGGCCCTCTATTCCACCCTCCTTCACTGTCTCTGGCTTTAATGGCATGGCTGTAGAAATCCAGGTCTTAAGAATAAATTTCAGCCCACTGTTTGCTGAAAGTGGGTCACAGGATTCCAGAGTAAACTGTACTCCTGTGATCCATAGGAAAGTATAGCCAAACACTTTGGCTGTACTTCTCTTTATTATGAGATATGGGCCAAAATACTTTATGTATGCCAGGAACTTGTCAGTCATTTACAAGATGCAGTAGTTTTGCACAGAGTATCCCTGATCCCTTTTTCTTTTGTCCCCCCCTAGCCTTCCTCCTGCCAAGTGCCCCCAGAGCAAACCTCCTGCTATAGGGGCACCCAAGCACGGCTTGCTTCTGAGGCTCTGCTCTGCATGTTCATTCTCACACTCAGCCGCGCCTCTCCCTCTCTCCTCATTGGCTCACTGTAAATGACAGCAGCAGGAGCCCGATCGTACACATCACTGGATCGCAATGGGGCTCAGGTAAGTATTAAAAGGGGCTGCAGTACACAAGTTTTTTTACCTTCATGCTTAACATGCTTGAAGGTAAACTTGAGCCTTTAAGAACCACTTTAATGAATGTATACTGGCAGGAGACTACATGACTCCGATTGCTAGGTAGAGATTTTGATTTATTATGGAATAGTCATCACATCAAAGGGGGCTTGAGTTTCATTGTGTCCCGTTCATGAGAAAGATATGATTGGTCCAAACTGTACAACTGTCCAAACTGTACAGCAAGGAATTCCTCAATGATAGTGAATGGAAGGAACTAGAATAAGAATGACAGGGAAAGACACCTGGAGTATGTGGAGGTCAGACACATGGGGGGAAGCTTAAAGTGTCGAGCCATTTTTCAGCACCCTGTAATCTGTCATAGTTTATATACCTTTTAACTAGTTCTCTATCCAGTTGATGTTTGAAATATATTGTCTGTTCCTAGGTATGGCTTCCATGGTTTAGGACAGACCTGGCCAAAATGTGGCGCCAAGGCTAAATCAGGTTCTTTGGCTGTTATCCAGTGCTCAATGCCTCCACTATCAGCATGGCTCTCCGTGGCTGACATGCTAAGAGAGGCATGCTGGCAGATGTCTGTATGGAGAGCTGTAAGGACTCCGCTAAAGGAGCCGATCAGTGTTTTTAGCGACCCCCCCCCCCCCCCCCAATCTGAAAGAGATTTATTTCCTACCTGTTATTGGTGTCACTTTGTTTAATATATGTTTACATACATATGGACCTTCTCATGTCCAAAATGAATGAGCCAAATAAAGTTCAGCCCTCCACAACAGTCCCAGTTTCTCTTGTGGCCTCTAATAAAATTAATTGCCTCCCCCTGGTGTGTAGGGGCTTTGTTACTTGATAGTTTGAGTGTTGCTCTATTCATTTGTATTGATTTATATGCTACTTATTCTGCCATTGGTATAATGTTTCTTTACTAGTGCAAAGGGGGCTCTTTAAGCTTGAACATACAGAACAGTGCATTGTTTTTAAATAATGCTTTGTCTGCATGTGTAATGTGAATATTTTTATTTTTTTTTGCTTTAGGATGTCATTCACTTGCATATTAGCTGTCCTTCTGATAAGGAAGAGAAGTGCTGTAAGGATGGACCTGAGAAAGATGAGAAAAATAAAGAAAAAGGGCCAAAGAAAATGCTCTCTAGAGGTGGGTTTATTATTGTGGCATCAGTTGGTCCTTTGAGGGGCACAGGAATTCAGAAACAGTCGGGTTGTACTGCTGCCTACAGGAGGCTAGGACACTGGCAAACCGAAAGTTGTAAGTCGGCCCCTGTAATAACCCCTCTTGCTGATTTTTCCTTAGTGACTTTAAGATTCTTACACTGGTGCTTAAGCTTGTCTGTACCTACATAGCAGCTATCTGTGTCAGCATTTCCTCATGAAAAGACTCAGACCCCGCTGGAGGGGATAATTTGCAGGGCTAGCCAGGGATGCGACCTTTGGGCACTGGGCATTGTGGGGCTTTCCAGACCTTTGCGTCTTGTTTGCCATGGATTTCTTTCCAGGCCCTTAGCTGTGGCATAGCCTCAGGTACTGGTTGGGCTAAAGCATTGAGAGCTACCTTACCATTGGGCACCTTTTCAAATGTCCCACCACCACCATTTTTTCCTGGGGTAAGGCTGAGAGGACAGGTGTCTGTCATCTGCTAAGTGAAGTGCTTAATGCATTCCATGCTTTCCTTCCCAACATTCAATCTAGAGCTAGCACCATCCTGCTTGGGCACCATGTGGATCATACAGTCAGCACCAGTTTGCCTCACGTTGGACTGAGTTGCTTTCCACTACTTGATTTTTATTAGTCTTCCTAAAGGACAGTCTCGCTGCTTCGCCCATATTCCCCTAGTGGTTCTGGATGCATTTGTCTGGTATCCTTAGAAGGAAGTGACACCTGTAATTTAGAACCTGAGACCCGTTTTATCATTGGGTCGTTGGCTGAGGCTGATGTCTCTCTCATAGCCACAGGGACCTCCACATTTGTCCCCCGGTGCCATCTCTGGCAGAGTCTATTTCTGACCTTTGGTGTGCCTCTAAATCAAGCTTAAGCTGAGCCCAAGGCTGCTCTTACCGTTTGATTCATTTAAATCCCAATTGTCTAACCCTGGAGAGGCTGTTCTTGAGCCACCTGCAGATGACTGGTTTTCAATAGGTTGTTTCTCACCTGATTGATGCAGTATGTTCTAACCTGCGTGTAGAAGATCAGCTTGTTGTTCCAGGCCTTAGGATCTATTAAAGCTTCTACATCTGCAAATACATTCTCATTACACCTGCTATTTAGGTCATTCCTCTGTGAGAACCGGAAACTCCCTATAGGATCCTGGGCCCCTTCTGAGTATGTGTTTTTGTTTTTTTTTCCCTCTTCCTCTGAGATGGAATTTATTAAACAGTGGTCTCTTCCCACCAAAGATGCTCCTTTTCAGTAGCTTGAAGATAATTTTTCAGAAGTTCCCTGACTAGAAAATTTGTAGTTCAAATAAACTGGAGAGGCTCTCCTTCCTTTGTCACTTTACTATATCAAACAATGTCAGACTGCTAAAATCCCTTAAGGATCCATCCATTGCTCTGTTATGCCCCTTGTTTCATTTCATTGGGACTGATGTCGAAACAGATGCGTGGGCCACTCTGGCTATAGGCTTGGGATGCCAGTTATACCGCCATGGAACATCTGACTTTGTTACCCTTCAAGGGAAGTCCTATCGGTCCTTCTCTTGACATTGTCATTAGCAATGCCAATAGTGGCTAAAGTGTGCTCCTACTTCAACGCCAGGAGGTCTGTATAGGGGTTGGAGTAACCCCACTTTTCTAGATCAGCAATAGTAGTGCTTATGGATTCAGATCCTACCTCCCATCTCTGGGCAATCGGGCTAAAACACCTTCATGAAGGTGCACCCTTCACTTCTAAAAGTTGGGGATGTTGGTTTATCCATATGACTCTTTGGATAGTTTGCCAACTCGACATTTGGGTGCTCACGTCACCCCTGATAGCCATCGAGCTAAACCATTGAGTTCGGCAAGTCATTCACCTGCCCCTAACCATAGTTTGGGTGTTACTGCACATGCTAGTGTATCTTAGAAGGTCTGATTGGAATCCCTGCACCCTGGAATCTCGTTCTTTCTGTGGGAGTAATTTGCCTTTGCTTTGCATGTGCCCTTCATCTCTCCTCCTCTTCGAAAGAACTCCTTGACTTAAGAGGCTCACAGAGATCAGTTCCTACTGTTCCCTCTCCTAGTAAGGATCTGATCCTTCAGTGTCCTCCCGAAGCACTTATCACTGCTCGAGACACTGGATCTTTTGTCCACCCTAGTACCTTTCCTTGGCATCTACTAATGTGATATGCTCTGTAGATCCTCACTGAAGGGGGTAGTTTTGTCTGTGGTGGTGCATGATATCTAGCAGTAGTTAATCACATTCAACTGGATTTGTTTCAACATTACAGACCAACTCCAGTTGAATGTAACGATTTACTAGATAGAATCTTTTTAACTTTGCTATTTCTGTCTGAACCCCTCTGATAGACCTGGGTCACCTCTGGATAAGGCTTCCCAGATGTTTGGCATTGGTAACTTTGGATTTTCCATGTTCAATGCTATTCTGCTCACTAAATCCTCATTAAAGTAGTCCATTCAGAGGGCCATTGATTTATTCCTTATACGTTGGGGATATTCTACCTAAATCTCCTTTTAGGATTTCTAGTTTTATTTAGAGAGTTCTCACCCAACTGGTCTCCTTCCCTTGTGGACTTGTGGTTCTTTTCAGCATCCCCCTCTTTCTGGGATCTTGGACTTGAGGCAAGACATTCAGATGGTCTCTTTGAACCAGAAAGTTCCAGACGGAATCAATCAGTCTTTTACAGTGAACTGGATGGCACCTTCATACCACCCCCTCCTGGAAAGCTTTTTCTACCTGGTCTGCCCTCATGCTTGGAACTTTATCTATCTAGTTTTGCAGAATAAACATTTTACGTTTTTTAATATAGGACCCTTCTGTGAGTTTGTAATCTCACCTGATCTCTAATGAACATCGCCTAAGGGCTGCAAGAGAATCACCTTGTTCACCCTCAGGAAAGTTTGGATAATCTCCTCCTCTTTTGAACTGGCTAGTGGCCTGATCCGCTGGAAGTTGCGGAGTATGCTATCCTTGAACACTTGGTCTCCGCTTTGAAGTGTGGGGGGAAGCACATGGATGCTCCTTCTTTCCTATTTGGCACATATCCATTGTGGGATAGCCCGGTGATCCCACATGCCCCTTATAGAGGATAGTGTAAATCTGGAGACATTCATGGGACCTGATCACAAGAGATGGATTTTTCTTCCTTCTGCAGCTGATTTGCAGCCTCTTGGGGAAAGTTATGCAGATTCCTTCCTCGTTTCTGTCCCTAATTGATTTGTTAGTGTTATTATGATTCCTTAAATTCCATTGAGGGACACATGTCCCATTCCCCTGTGTTTTGGCTGGCCCTTTGTAATACTTTTGCACAAAACTGAGGCAGGCTGGATAGAAGAGATGTTATATGGGGGCTGTCTTACAGCTTTTCTGTTTGCATTGCCACCCACAGAAGGCTAGAACACTGGCAATCAGTTTCTGGATTCCTGGGTCTCTCCATGGATTTTGCACTAAGCACAAAAATCTTTTTCTATTTTCTCAGGATTGGTAATTTTCAAAAGCTTGGAGAGTTGCCTATAAATAGAAGCAATGAAAAATGTATTTGTGGCTACTCCTGTTTAAAAGGTAGTATGGTGGCTTACAACTAGTCTGCCTTACTATAAGGTTACTGGGAGATGGCCTTTTGCTGCCAACCCCTTTGCATTACTATGACTTGAACCACAAAGTTTTTGTTGGGTTCCTATGAGTAGTATTCACTCAGTTGTGACAGAAGAGAAGAGGGTGAGCAGTGGTCAAACACAATCCTTTTATATTCTACCATGTCTGTATGACTGCCAAGTACATATAGAACCTTGTTTTCTGAAGTTAAACCGATGATGTGTAATGTCGCTAGAGGGTAATTGGTGTTTAGCAAGTTCTATTGAGGGTGGTGCACTCCCATGGCAGTAGTGTTACTGTTGATTATGTACTATAGATAAGAGTAATGCAAGTTGCATGTATTGTTTTTAGAAAGACACTACTGACTTCCAAGATAAGACTTGGTGTTTTATAAGAAGTGATTTTCTTCTGTCTCCACAGATTCTAGTCAGGAGTACACAGATTCTACTGGAATAGATGTACATGAATTTTTAGTGAACACACTGAAGAATAACCCAAGGTATCTTGTAAATGCAATTTTAACTTTTCAAAATTGGGCATTTAATTTGACAATTTTTTGTTTTGGTGTATTATTATTTAGTGTACTTTTTTCATTATTGCAGTGATCAACTGCTGCAGTTAGACTCCTGATAAAAGTTGGAGTAGCTCTGCTCTGTTGATGGCTGCTGGGGCTCACAGAAAATCTCAATGTCAAAGATGACATCACAGTATTTCCTTTTTCATAGCCATGTGGAAATCTTGTTACTTCTGTGCTGTAGGCTAATTCTATTCAGCCCTCTTTAGCAGGATTGCAAGTCAGAGAGCTGATTGAATATTGCTCAACTGCAACTGTCACTGATATAGTGGTTCCAGCACATACACCAGTCGATGTTTTAAAAATTGGAATTGGGCTAATTTATTCAAAGCTAACAAATGGGAAAAAAATAAACCTAATAAAAAAACAAAAGTAGTTGAAATGGCAATTGCACTTTCAGAGAAGATAACATTTTGTTCCTGTTTTACTCCTCAATAACACGTAGTTTACTCTAATTGGCGCTAATTAACTCCTCCTTCCCTTAAGCCCTGTATATATGGGGCAAATGTCAGATGACCACGGTCTGGCTAATCTCCCAAACAGAGATAGACAGGCCTCAAAGACTTTTACTGTGTGAGTGCAGTCAGGGGAGACCAGGGGCTTGAGGCATGGAATGTGAACCATCCCTGGATTGAGGTGGGTATGCGTATTTGGGGAAGGGGGTGAGATCTGTTAGGTCAACTTAAAGGTCTGGGGGGGGGGGGGGGGGATCAGCAGGTAAATACTGTTGGGTTTTTCTTTTTTTTTGGGCATGATTGAGTAGCATATCAAATGTCCACATCTGGTTTAAGTTGCACTCCAGGCAAGCACCTACAGTGGCAAGAATAAGTACATTAGCTCCTTGGACTTCAAGCGGTAGTTAACGCCCCTTTTTTAACTTGAACCTACAGGTAAGGCTTACCTGTAGATACAGTGAATGTCTCCTAAACCTGCATACAATACTAAACGGTCTCCATTTATAGACAGTTTGTCTAACTGTTGACGGATGCCTAAACACTTTGAGATTGCTTTGTAACCCTTTCAATCCTTATCAGGTTAGCTACTCTTTGATCGTATGTCTTCAGAGAGCTCCTTTTTGCAAGGCATGGTTCACATCAGCTGTTGCTTCTTATGAATGACAATCTTAAAATATCGGAGTGTCTTCTATCAATCAAAATCGCTCTAAACCACACCTGCAAACAAATTTCATCAATTGGACTCCAATTTAGCCTTTGAAGTTATTAGTCTGTGGGTTCACTTACCTTTTCCTCCAGCACTGTGAATATTTAATGGGTGTGTTCAGTAAAGACCAGAGAAATTAGAATGGTTTGTTATCAGCTTAAAGCGGAAGTAAACCCTTTGATTTAAATAGTTAAAAAAAAAAAAGGCATGCCGGAAATGCTACCTGTCACATTGACTATGCTTTCAACCAAACTGTCAAACCATCCAATGGCTGGTGTCATAACTGATCACATGTGCAGCATCATGGCAGTTGAAGATTGAACAGAGGCCAAGATGGCAGCTTCCTTAGCTGAAAACGATAGGAGGGTTTACTTCCACTTTAAGTACATTATGTTTGTCTATTGTGACATAGATGAGGCTCAAATCGCATTTTATGACAGATTACTGAAGAAAAAAAAACTGTTAATTCTAGGGGTTCACATATTTTTCTTCTGTAATTACTACTGCCTGCCAAAATATTTAGAACTATTCAACCAGACGTCCTTGCTACTTTTCTACACTGCAGTTAAGCAATACAGTTTGTTTTACCAGCTGTTCCTAAGCCCATAGTTGGACAATGAACAAGTTAAATCTGGTCTGTTTATACTCTTAGATCGAACTTCAGCAATCCCAGGCATTTTCTTTAACATCTCAAATGTTTAAGGGTTTAAATTGGAAGTACATATGATTGCTTAATCATAAAGGCATATCATTACCTCTTGCAATTTGCAAATTTAGTCTTTCTATTTTGCAATTGTAATATGTATAGTGAAGGACAGATGTTTAGGCAAATGTAACCAAAGATTTCACATGCTACACTTTAGATCTGTTTGGTGAAGCTACTACTGCAGTGTTCAGACTATGCTGAATTAAAGGTGATATTACTGGTCTATATGGATGGAAAATAATGTAATTTGATTTCATTCTTTTAGGGATAGAATGATGCTGCTAAAATTAGAACAAGAAATCCTTGAATTTATTAATGATAATAGGTAAGTGTGAATCAAATATCCTTCTCACCATGTAAACAGTTAGAAGCATAATGTGAATAAACAAGCTGTAACCTGCTTTAATGTAGCATGTGATGTAGTGCTAATCCCAGATGTGTTCGTATTTTTACCCCATGACCTAAATAAAAGGAAACCTTAACGATAATGATGTAGATGTATATTCACACATTGGAAAGGAAATAATTCTTGCACACTACATTAAGAACCTTCAAATGTTTGTAGTTGGAAGATAAAAGCAATGATGTCTGTTCTGGTCTTATGAGCCTTGCATAGGTGTATTAACATGCATTTCATTCCTTCATCATTGTCTTGTCTGCTATTTTGAATTCTTTCTACCTAAGCTACTGCCATCCTTATTAGTACTGATATATTACCTGATCACTGCTGAATAACGTAAACCAGTATTTCTTAGACCCCTTTACACTGGGGTGCTTTTCAGGCGTTTTAGAGCTAAAAATAGCAACTGAAAAGCGCCTCTCAAGCCACCCCCCGTATGAAAGACAGAGTGCTTTTACACTGAGGGGGTGCGCTTGCAGGACGGGGAAAAAAAGTCCTGCACCCTGCCTATTGAAATTAATGGGCAGCGCTGCCAAAGTGCTTCGGCAGCGCAGCAACAGGGGCGCTATTAATCCTTTCTTTGGCCGCTAGCAGAGGTTAAAAGCGCCCCACGAGCAACCGAAAAGCGCTGCTATAACAGCAGTAAAGCACCGCTAAAGCTAGCAGCACTTTACCGCTAACGCTCGCACCGCCCCAGTGTGAAAGGGATCTTAGTGATAGTAGTGTTCAAAATTGTTTGTGTTGCTGTAGTAAAATGCATAAACTTTACTGCATTCCAAGGTAGTCTCATCCTTTTCTTTGTACCTAGTTCAAATTATATGCTTTTCATTTTTAAAATATCATGCAACCGTACTATGAAATAATTCTTTGTTTTTATTCTCTCATATTGCATGATAATTAAGCAATAAACATGTACGTAAAATGATTACAAACACATACATGTATTTAGTTCTGCACATCAAATGTGTGAATAACTGCATATGCGTAAAATGTATAAAACACATTTTTTCGTCTTGGGAAGAGTAGGGAATTGTGGAGATCCCAATCAGGGTTTTTTCCTCTTCTTTTTTTATTTTATGTCCACTCAGAGATTTCTCTTCACTACCTGTTCCACAAACTTACCTGGAAGTAAGAGGTGGTCTCCCATTGGACAGTTACCATCAGAACTGGTGTCCCATTAGAAAATTTCTTTACCTGTGACAGCCCCAAATTTTGGATTGTCCATCACTTCCTGTAATGGAAACAATGGTTCCTAGGGTTAATAGAATAAATCTTCCCACTTGGGCATAGGCAGGAGTAAAAACCTTAGAGGTGCTAACCCTTTCACATTGCATCCAGAACTTAAAAAGCTTTTGGCTTTACATACACTGGAACTGCCACTAGATTTTGTCAACCAGGGACCTTCAGAGAGGTGCATTCCTGTGATTTCTGTTTACTTTCTCCTACCTACAGTTATTCAGACAAGCAATATTGAAAGAAGCAATATTTTACACTTTGGTGCTCTTTTCTTGTCCTAGGCACCAAGCCTGCACGTATCTTAAAGGATAAGTTCACCTTTCTACAAAAAATAATAAATGCACATCTTTTCGCAGATAAAAATTTGCTTTATTTTTTTGTAGTAGGAGCCTGTAAAGCATTGCACCCGTGATCAGCAGATCGCTGATGAGATGCAGGTCTCCGGCACACTGTCAGCGCCATGGTAGTTCATTGAGAACTACAAGCCGACAGGCGCCAAGGATGTCGGGGCTTTTAGTTCATTCATAAACAGAGCTCTGTGTTTGAATGACATGGCCGTGTGGGCTGGGCTCTGCTTACTTCTGGGATTTGCCGCCTTCCAGTTCTGATGGGACTGCTCTCCCCTTCATCATTTCTTCCTTCTTTGCTGCATCTTCTGTCACTGGTCAATGGATGGCCACTGATAATGCAGACAAATGCACACCAGATTTACATCGTCCTGGCGCACTGTCCATTCTTTTACAGATGCAAAGAACACACAGTTTTAAAGGGGTGTTTCACCTTACAAAAAATGTTTTTAAAAGTCAGCAGCTAAAAAAAAAGTAGCTGCTGACTTTAAGAAGTACACTTACCCTCCCAGGGCGCCCGCGATGTCGGTCGTGGAGGACGAGCTGTCCCTCGGCGATCCGGCTCCAGCGCCGCCATTCTCAGTAAGGGAAACGGCTTCACGTTTCCTACTGCGCATGCGCGAGTCGGCGCGCGGCTCTAATTTGTGAATGGGGAACGCGATGTGTTGTGGGACATAGTTCCCATAACACACCGCGCCCCATTCAATAGAAGACGGAAGAAGAGAAGATCACCGCGGAGCTGGAGTAGGCAGATTAGGACAATCTGCCTAGCAACAGCCATTTCTGGTAAGTAAAAAAAAAAAAAAATTTTTATTTTTTTTTCATTTTAAATGGTTACTAACATTTTTTTAAGTTTTTGTTTTCAGGGTGTCCCACCACTTTAATTTACATTGTCCTTCTATTTCTGTATATGGATGATGGCACTGTAATTTTAATTAAAAAAAAAAAATCCAGCTACCTTTTTATATAATATACAGCTGTCACATGACTCGGCTCTTTTCCCAACTTGTCTGCAAGTAAACAGAAGCAGGAGGAGCTTCTAGTCCTCTGCTGCTGGTCACATATTCAAAATGTAAAAAAAACTACCTTTGGAATGCAGAGTAAATGTAAATAATATCAAACTGTTTTAAATTGACATTCAAATATACAGCATCTCACAAAGGTGAGTACACCCCTCACATTTTTGTAAATATTTTATTATATATGTTCATGTGACAACACTGAAGAAATTACATTTTGCTACAATGTAAAGGGTGTACAAGGAAGTGTCCAGATCTGGGGCTGCATGAGTGCTGCTGGCACTGGGGAGATGCAGTTCATTGAGGGAACCATGAATGCCAACATGTACTGTGACATACTGAAGCAGAGCATGATCCTCCTCCCTTCAGAGACTGGGCCGTAGGGCAGTATTCCAACATAATGACCCCAAACACAGCTCCAAGACGACCACTGCCTTGCTAAAGAAGCTGAGGGTAAAGGTGATGGACTGGCCAAGCATGTCTCCAGACCTAAACCTTATTGAGCATCTGTAGGACATCTTTAAATGAAAGGTGGAGGAGCGTAAGGTCTCTAACATCCACCAGTCATGGAGTCCTACAAGTGTGAATGGAGCCTTGCACTGTAGCAGTTGATAACATTTAAAAAAAAGTCTGTCAGTTCATAGGCATTAAGAAAAAACATAAATTGAAAACATTCATGGTACATTTATTGACCCTTGCATGTACATTGTCTCCCTTTTTCAGCAATCAGTTTAAGAAGTTTCCACAGATGACCTCATATCACAGGATGCTTTTACACCGTGCTGCTGCTTATTTCGGCATGGATCATAACGTAGACCAAACAGGCAAAGCCGTAATCATTAATAAAACCAGTAACACAAGAATGTAAGTAGCTTGTTTTGACAATCTCTTTTCTGCAATCTTTATCCTCCTGTTACAATTTGTAACCAGCTTTGGTTGGTATGGTTTAACCGTATTTGACAAATGTGTTAGTTTTGTGAGTCACATTTATCTTTCTGTTACAAAAAAGTCTTAATTTAAACTGTTCTACTCATTGGTTTAAAAGTCGCATATATTCTTTTTCTGTAGACCTGAGCAAAGGTTCTCTGAGCACATCAAAGATGAAAAGAGTTGTGAATTTCAACAAAGATTCATCCTTAAAAGAGACGATGCCAGCATGGACCGTGATGATAATCAGGTGAGGGTGTGGGCAGTTTACTTTTTTTTTTTTTCATTTTAATTCTTTGTGTGTATTCCGAGCTGCTTAACTGAAGCTTCAATTGAAGTAACATGCAATGTCTACTATTTTACTGTATGTGTTTTTATCCCTCTTCTCAGAATGCAAATTCTTGACAGCTTCATTCTATACTGCTGTGCTAACTTTTTTTTTTTATCTTTTATGCTGTTTCGTTTTCTATGAATTTTTAGGGTACTTGCTCACAGTACTGATGCACGAACATCAGATATTCCTGGCAGAAAAAAACGCAAGAATGGACTGTTCAGCACTTGCTCATATTCATGCCTTTTTTTTTTTTTTTCAAATCAAGGGAAGGTGGCGTGTATGAATATTTGCATGTACACAGGAGTAAAAATACTTACCGCCAGATAATAATTATTTTTTTTGTTTTAGTTTTTTACTGAAATATAAACCACACACATTTATGTGCCTTTGCCTACAGGCCCAATAAAATAATGGGCTACATTTAGAATCCGTCCCGATTCACACCAGTGTGTTGAGCGATATCGCATGTGATTCGCACGCAATTTCTGTGTGTTGTGATTTTAGCCATACAAATAGTATGGCTGAATTTGCATTGCATTCAGACCAAACTTGCACAAGACCCTTTTTTTGGTCCGCACCAGAATCGGATCGCAATGGGTGTTCACACCAATGCGATCCGACTCTTGTCCGAACTGACAGTTTGCACTGCGATATGAAAACTGATTTGGGGGTGTCATTAACATTCTATTGACACTCCCAGCAGTTCGCATAGTGCAGTGTGAACTGCCATGCGGGTCAGGTGCGATGTGGGAACCTGCGGTGGATTTGCAGGTTTCTCATAGCCTCAGTGAAGAAAAATGCCTAAATGCAGAAAAACATGGCGTTTTAAGGCACCCCATGTGCAAAAGGCCTAAAGTGTGTGTGTAAAAAAATAAACAAAAAATGTGTGTATAATACAAAAAGGGATTGCTGCACTTCCATATTGTTCAGAGTTTGACAGTTTCATTCTATTTTGATAACACCCTTCTTCAGAATAGAACAGAACACATCCCGGGGGGTGAAGAAAACCGCATTAGGGACTTGCTATTTTGTTTTTATTACATTTTTTACAAATGTAGTTATAGTGTATAAAAGGAGAACAAAAAGATTAGCAGAGGTTAAAAGCAAAGCATCATTGTAGGCCATTGCTTGTTCGTACTCTTTCAATAAGTGTGGTAGTAAGGATAGATTTTAATAAAATGTACCGCTATATGGATATACGGTAAATCAGATTTAGGACCTTGCTATTTTCTTCAAAGGTGTGCCTAGTAATTTTTCTCCTAAGCCTGCACTATTTAGGAGATATTCAACCGGTGCCATCACCGGCCTCCTGTGCTCTGAAGAGACTGCATACCCGTGCAGTGCCTTCAGGGCTTTGCGCCGGGGCCCCTGCACATGCATGCACAGGAGTGACGTCATTGCAGGCCCAGCCATTTATACATCTGGCACCCACGAACCCAGAAGGAAGACAGGGTGAAGATGGAAGCGCCGGGGAGCTGTGACAGTACTGCGCTGGAGGGCTCCTTGTACAGGAAAGTTGGTCATAATGTACTGGTATGCGGTGCATACTAATACATTATTACTTAAACCTACACTTTTTTTTTTTGGTGACGGTTTACTACCACTTTAATATGAAACTATCATTTTGTTTCAATGCCTGTTTTGTATTTTTATAATTGCAGTAATGCTTGATTTTTGTATTTTTTACTTTTATACTTAAATAATGTATTAGGGCCCTTTCATACGGGTGGACCGATCAATGGACATGTTCACTCCTGCTGACATCCTATCCGTTTAAAGCAGCCATTTGGGGATCCATTCCCCATTTGTCTGGCAGGTCAGATGGCAGACGGGTGTAAACGAACAGGCGGTTTGCTTACATCTGACCGCCTATAGAGGACAGCGGGCTGTGTCTGTGCCCTCTCTGCGTAAGTGGAGTGGACACAGATGGACCTACCTGCTCAGCGGGGATCGGCGGACTCCAATGGAGCCCACCCTTGTGTAATGGGCCTAAATGTGTTTTTGTCTGCTTCTTGCATTTTTGGGTCTGTAAAATAACATTCATGGTATCTGGAGGTGGTAGTGTCCCTCCTAGGTTCTGGTTATTATGCAAGCTACTATTTTAACTGTTCTGTCTCATGGTGGTGTTAGCAAATGATTCCTCACCAACATATGTCTTTATCTCATTGATCTGCCCAATAAATACAGATTAGAGTACCTTTGCAAGATGGAAGGAGGAGTAAATCCATAGAAGAGCGAGAGGAGGAGTATCAGAGAGTTCGGGAGAGAATTTTTGCAAGGGAGGCAAGTTAAGATTACCATTTCTACTGTGTTATGCAAGCACATATTAAAGTGAATTAGTCAATTTTATAAATGTATTTCTTTTTCACCCACTGATGAATAGGAGTAGTTTAGAAGTCCAGCTTGGTGCTAAAGAACATGCTGTTAAATAACCAGCTAGGGAAATGGTCTGTCCCTGCAGGCAGACAACCTTCCAAGGCTAATAAAACTGGGCATGCCCTTACTTCATACACGCAATAAGAACTTTGGTGGTCAACCACTTGAAGTGCATAGCAAGCGTATGTGTCTCAGACTTAAGTGTTTGCCAGCTATAAAATATGGCTAGTGCACTGGGTGACCATAGTCACTTGTGCATGGTCCTGCATAAAATAAAATTATATATTTCTTCTGCATGTTTCTTCATTTTTCTTTAATTTCTGTCTTTCAGTCAGCCCAGAATGGTCATATTGCTGATAGCAGGTAAGCCAGGCCTTTTTTTCTTTGACCACCCTATGAGTACAATATAATATTGGTGTGTTTCTTAAGAAAATGTGTACCTGTGACCAACAGAGTTGTCTAGATTGTGTGGGATGAGGAGACCCAGCCTAATAATCGCTTGGCTCTTAAAATGTATGCACCTCCCTTTTTTCTTTTTGATGATCGTTAAGATCTACTAATGGGTTTTTGAGAGGAAGGTGTGAGCCCATTTAGGTGGTTACTTTTAAAGCTCAACTCCAAACAAAATCATATTCCCACCCCTTACCCCCCTCTAATCCATTCTGCCAGCTGTTAAAGTGGTTGTAAACCCTAAACATGAAATTTGATCAAAGCATATCCCTCTATAGTGTGTACTTGTCTTCATTAAATGCGCAAAGTGTTGTTTGTCTGCTGCTTCCATCCTCTATCAGCATGAATCACTTCTGACAATTTTCCTAAAACTTAGAAAAAAAAAGGCGACGGGGAGGGACCTGCAGCAGATTGACAGCCTCAGCTCTGTTACTGTGTCAAGGGGCATGTCCCTTCCTTCCAATCAGCTCTCCTCACTGAACTGTGCAGGGTGTAATTTCAGTGTTCCGCCCCCTTTTTTTCCTGATAGTTCAGGCAAGCTTTCCAAATTCTGGACTTTGAGCAGCTGCAGAGAAGACTGCAGATAATCAGGTACAGCTTATGTAGGAGGATTTGTTTGATGTGTATCACCTGAGGCTAGTCACTTCACTGGGTTTATGGAAGGGTTTACAGCCACTTTTAAGTCTTCCATACCTGGTGAAGTAATTTATTCTCACCTGAGCCTCTCTATCTAGGTCCTTTGCTGTACCCACCTGCAGGGACTGCCAGTCCATTGCTGCATATTAACCCTCACCAGCTGGCCCTTCTCACTCCCCTCTGTCTGATCTCAGTCCCCTTCTGGGTCCTTAAAGGATCCCTCCTCTAGCCAGCCAAGTAAACACCTGTGTGTCATGGACGCCCAGAGGAAGGATCCATCCAGGACATAAACGCACATCAGAAGGACCCAGCGCTGGATGATCATGTTACTGCAGCTCAAGGTAAGCGAAAAGAAGGAATTTAGGGTTCTTTTTCCTTTCTTTCTGGAGTTGGGATTTAAAGTATAACTCATGGGCAACAACTACATATTTTTACTGCTACGGATTTTTAAACTGTGTGTTTTGCTATTGATATGGGGATCTGTTTTAAGCTGTCACCTTATTTATGAAAGTATAGAGTATTTTATTGTCCTTAGTCCCATTGATCTCTATCATATCAGGAACCAGATGGATTTAGGGGTCAGTTATAGGTGGCTTGTGCACTTTAACATGGAACTTTTTTCATGCACGTGACAAGATCTGTGTAATGTAAATAACTTCATCATTGTAAGCAAATGTGTTTCAGGTTCAGTTTTGAATTCCATATGTACTTGGCAACAGCCATATTTGAACATTCCATATGCAGGCAAACGGGTCTGCCAGCTGACTGAAACAATAGACTGCAATTTCTAATGGTATAATAGCCATAGACCAAGTGATGTAGTCTGTCTAGACTTTGTCACATGAGGAAACTTAAAGAAGATTTATTTTTAATTCTTGGTTAATTTTAATTGATCGGTCCTTTTTAACATGTATATAGGTCACATTATTTTTGCTTTTATGCATATTTAATGCAAATGTACATACTTGACACATGGATCTACTCGTATATAAATATATTTGAAATGAGTTTATGTAAGGAGATCTCCACTTAACTTAACCTGAACCTGTGTGTCATAGTTGATGTACACAGTGTGTAATTTTCAATACAAATTTTCACCTGCTCTGGCATGAGTGAAATCTAGAGATGCAGCTTCTAGTCCAAGAAAGATGTGGACCTATTTGAATTGCTCCATTTAGTCTGTAACACGGGTGCTACTTTTAACGTGGAGAATTCCTTCAGATTTAGTCAATTAGGTTTTATCAAATGTTCTGAATATGAACATAGTTTTACTTGGAATTGAACAGTACATATGCTGGTTCATTTAATAAAAGCAGTAGTTTGCATTTCATCAGATCATTTTAGTTGTTGTTCTTCTTATCCACCTTGAAAAGTTTGCTGTGATAGGATAAAGAAGACTTAAAATGGTTTCTCTCCTTCCCTCCTAATGTAACCAACAGAGTCTACAGAGAAGGCTTTTCCACTCTCTCTCACAAAAGGAGACAGTTGTTTAGGTATCTTCTATGTTGTGTACTTCAGTACTTATCTGTCAAGGTCACTGATACCCACGCCTTCCTCGCATGGCTGCTTGTGAGGTTCTTATTGACATGTAGTTTGTTGCAGTGTCCTGTTTTGTAATGTCGGGGCATTGGGCAGAACTGTTCTCTCCATCGGCCGATATTCATGGCTGCTTCATAATGTTTTTTTGTCCATCATTTTTTGTTTATTAAAACATTTACAACCCTTGGCTATTCAGTGCTCTTGTACCACAAGGTCCAGAATACAGAAAGGCTAGCAGAATATGCTGTGCTTCGTATTTCTGTTAGCTGAATAACCTATGGTTGGTTACTTACTGTTTTTCCTGCTTTTCCTACAGATTTGTATTTGACTTGTAAACTAAGGATGTGTAAGTGGTATCTTATAGAGCCAGTTAGGGCCTTTGTCAATGGGCTTTTCTTCACTTCAAGTAGGCTTTGCACTCCCATAACACACACACGGAAGAGATTCATTCATAGGCTGTGGTGCAATACCCTTTATTTTTGTAATAATAAAACTAGATAAAAAGCACTCACAATCAATCAAGTCAGAGCTTATCAATCACATCTCCCCACCACAGTACTGTGCACCAAAATTCTCTCACTGCCCTTAATAGGATCTCCAGCTGACATTGTGGTGATGGCGGCAGTCCTGGACCAAATGCAGCCGCCGTTGTTTGATTACATACACAGCCTCCGGGGTCACATGATGCAAGCAATTGGCTGCTGTTGGGGTGTATGAGCTGTTGCTACGACTGTTTCAGAGGGCATGGCCTCCTTTTATCAAGTCCACCCAGCACCATTGTAAGGATCCTTAAAAAGCCTTACTTGGTATTAAGGGATTAACCCTTTACAGACCCACTAGTGGCCAGATGCTGACAGTGCTGGGATTTCTATAAGCAACACAATATCAAGGTGCAAGACATATAAAAACTCATTAGTGTTAGCCTAACCCTTTCATATCAGAAAATAACATATAATCATAGTCTATGGGAATGCAAAACCCTTTTGGAGCAGGTCAGAATGGCGTCGGCTACAAGTCAGATGCACCTGCCAAGGACTTCTGGATGATCTCAGCAGCTTCTCAAACCCATGCCATTGTAAAGCCTATTGGCCCAGATCCTGAAGTCTAATTTGGATGACTTTATACATTTTGGGTAGAAGTAATGTTAGGAAAACGCATGTGCATATGTTAAACTTTTCACCAAAGTTCTAAGGTCCACATGCAGAATTATTTTAAAGGGATGTTCATTATGCTTTTTTAAATGAATGCTAGTATTTGCCAACAATCCGGCTACATGGAATGTGTAGAGCCAGATTGTTAGAGATGTGATCTGCCTGTTCGTGAAGTGTCAGAAATGAACATTGGTTTAAAAGAGCGGTCTATGTAGATGCTGTAGCCTTGGTTTCCCTTTGACTCACTGATGTACTCTGTTAGGATTTTATTATACATTCCAGTGATGGATTATAAGTTGTAACTCATAAATACAAGTTTTCAAAGTTCAATGTTATGCACTTCCATACAGTTTAAAGACTAAAAGTGAGACCTATGGAACAGAAGTGTAGGTGGGCCAAATTTCCATATCTGATTCCCTAAGGTTTCCTTTACCCTAATATAGTAGGATGCAGGTTGCAAACACTAAATTAGGAAGCACAAGGTAGGCTGTGCTTGTAAAGTTACTTATTTTTATAGCCCATCTGTTAGTGATTTTTAAACTTATTTATTTTTTAATAAAAAAAATAAATACACATTAATATTTTTTTAATATTCCTTTCCTACATTAAAGTGATTGTAAACCTCAGACAAGAAATCTGGACAAAGCGTATCCTTCTATATTGTGTATTTTATTTTTTTTATCCAAAGGTCTGAGCGTGATTTCTCTCTGCTGCCTCATTCCTCTGTTATCTTGAGTAATTTCTGACAGCTTTTCCCTGACACCAAAAGAAAACGTGGTGGGAAGCAGAGCTCTAATGCATGGCCTGTGATTGACAGCCACAGCTGTAGTGTGAGGGGGTATGTCCCTTCCCTCCAATCAGGGTTCAGAGTTCTTCTCCCTTAACTGTGCAGTGTGTGCATTCAGATCACCACCCCCAGTGGCCAGTCACTGGTTATAAATAAAGGTTTTTAACCACT
Source organism: Lithobates sylvaticus (assembly GCA_028564925.1). Classification (NCBI taxonomy): domain Eukaryota; kingdom Metazoa; phylum Chordata; class Amphibia; order Anura; family Ranidae; genus Lithobates; species Lithobates sylvaticus. The sequence goes on along the minus strand of CM053027.1, from coordinate 495,758,550 downwards.
TTAAATGATACAGGGTGAAGCAATTCAGTCACATTGGGTTTTGCTTCTGGTTTTGACTCTGGCAAAAAAAAGATAGCACAGCATAACCCCTCCCCCTTCAGTTTGCATTTGCTTTTTGTTGGTGTCCAATGAGAATGCCCGTCTTTCCTCTGAGCGAAGGAAAACCTTTTGCTGAAAGTAAAACAATCTTGATAAAAAGTAAGACATTTTTCAGTTGCAGTGCCAGAAGCCGCTCATTTTGAAGCTTTCCGGATGGGCTTATCCTCAGCACTGGCATGGAAGCCCATACCCAGACCCCAATGAGAAGAAGCGGGCCCTGTGTTTAATGTGTCATTAGGTGTTAGGCTTTGCTGAAAGCGATCACTAGACACCTGTTTGCAATGTGCGAGTCAGCTGCAGAGCACTTTCCAGGGTCACAATGCACCTGTCTGGTGGAATCTTGTCCCTGAAGACCCGTCGGGGGTTAAGCCCACCAGAGGGAAAAGACTTTATGGTCGTAAAAATGATTTACACCTTTTTTATGTTGATGGCTGTAGGTTGAATCTTCCATTTAATGCTTTGCGATTTTAAATTTTTTTTTTTTTTTTTTTTTAAGAATTCCAGGCATGGTATATTTTTTACTGATTTTATTGATTCAACTTTGTATACCTGGTCAATGCTCCTGGTAGCTGAAAATCAATGAAGCAGACATTGCTACTTCAGTGATCTACATTTTCCTGATGCGTCTCGAATGCAGGAGGTTGGCTGCTCGGCGCGGTTGCCATTCAGAGAAGGCTTTGCATTTTCTGAATGAAAGCAAAGCGTTCTATGATTGGACAAGGTGGAGAGACTGGGTGATGTCACGCTTTTCACCTCGTTGATGAATGGCGGCCGACTTCCAATGTTTCCCGTGCATGAGGTCAGCCGCTCAGCATGGGACCCGAAAGCAAGTGGAAATCACAGGAGTAGCTGTGTCTACTTGAGTGATTTTCAGCTTCCAGGGGCATGGGCCAGGTATGGTGTGTGTGTATATACGACCCCAATTCCAAATAAGAGTTGTACCTAGTTATATTGGTTCATGGTGGACCAATGAAACTATGTAAAAATTATACCATGGCTGAAATTCTTCTTTAATTGTGCAGTTCAGATTCTTTCAGACAATGTTCTTAGACTTTTGCAAAGAATATTTGCACTGGGTGCTAATATGTGATATTTTAGATTGTGGAAACATGTCTACCTCAAAAGAACTGGTGCTTCTGGGGCCAAGCCAAACCTCTGGATCATTTGGGTGCAGAAGGAAGTGTCTGATTAATAAATAAGTTCACTGAATGATGTTAGTATATGATCATACCCTGTTTGGTGCAAGGACTAATGGACATATCAAAGTATAGCAAAATGAACATACACTAAAGCCATAGTGGTTCCCCCATCCACACATTTGAGGTGGAGGGGAGCATCCTACCTGCTGCGCAATTGCATTCTGACAGCAGTGGAGCTGCTGTCAGAATGCACAGATCAGCTCCGTTGCCTTTGGCTTATTGACTTCCGTTCAACCACTCTGTCAGAAAAAAAAACAATCAAATTATTGAATTGTGTTCAACTGCAGTAGCCACACGTGGATCGAAATTCAGCTGGTCCGTGTTGAACTGGCTCAATTTCGATCCATGCATTGTCCGCTTTAGACACCTAGCAAACTATTGTAAGCTAGCACAGGGATAACCAGTAAGGAAGTGTGTTGTAAGAAGCACAACTTTGAGATGGATTGTTTCTTACAAAAGAGGGCTTATAGTGGAATGGTAGGATAGTACTGGAGCTTTAACCAGTATTCTTTTTTTTTTTTTTTTTTTTTTTTTTTCATGAGTGAGAGATGCAATGGATGTTTCTTAGTTGAGGTGGTAGGTTAAGGTATAATTTGTGGAGATAATGAGGACTATAGTCCATACCTGCTACTAAACGGTAATCTTGATGGTTAATGAAGGTAGTGTGTTAATTGGGATGGGAGAAAGCTGTTCATTTCAGTTTTGTTAAAGTGATTGTAAAGCTTTATTTAATTTTTTTTTTTAAATAGTAAGCATATCATATTTGGCCCTAGTCTGCGCCCCCCTGGCTTCTCCTGTTCAAAGATGACACTTTAAAAGTCTTTACAGGATATCCATTTAGAGTTAACAGTGAGTGATTGCTCTATAGTTATTGCTGTCACTCCAACATTTGCGACGTTACCTCTTGTGGTGCATTTGATATTTACAAACGTGGTCGCATGTGCGGGGGTAATTGGGTTGCTTTTACTTTTTTATATATATTTTTTTAACATAATTTTTTTTAAAAAACACTTACCTTTTAACAGCAATAAGTGTAAAAAAAAAAAAAATTAACGCACGAGCTCCCTATATGATGGCATGGGACGGTCTCTTTATGGAAATATTGGGGGACTATTGGATCACTTTTATTGGAAAACCTTCATTGGCTCACAAAACTGGTATCGGGCTCACAGCTGCAGTAACAGCTTAGAGCTTGATTTAACCACTTGTTTAAAAACTCTAAGACCCCTTTCACACTGAGGCGGTTTTCAGGTGTTTTAGCGCTAGAAATAGCCTCAATGCCTGAAATCCGCCTCCCATTCATTTGTGTGACTTTTTTCACACTGGGGCAGTGCAATTGCGGGACATTAGGAAAAGTCCTGCAAGCAGCATCTTTGGGGCGGTTTGGGAACGCTCTATACAGTTCACCCAAATCGCTCTGTCCATTGAAATGAATGTGCAGCGCTTCCAAAGCACCTGAAAAGTGCTTTGGAAGTGTCGCAACACGGGCGTTTTTGACTGCTCCTTTGGGGTAAAAAGTGCCGCCAAAAGTGGCACTTAAGCGCTAACGCGGCCGGAGCTAAATTTGAAAGGGGTCCAAATGTACCTTCGTAGACAAGTGATTATAGAGAGCATGTCCCACTGGTAGTTCATGTTCACACTTTACCAAACACTGCAATAAACTATTATAATAATGTCTATATTGGTGAGAAAGTGGATAAAATGCTTTTCTGTGCATGTTTTTCAGTACCCAGAAGTTTGCAAATATATTTTAAAGCTTTTTTAAGCTGTATTTATCGTTACAAGAATTTAAATGCATTGCCCCTTCCCAGTACCAATGTAAATACTTTAACAGTGCTTCTAGCAGCTCTGCATTTGTCCACTGAAAGCTTTTGTTTCTCCTTTCATACTAATATCTGGGTAACGGCATGTAGCGGCTTCAGTTTTCACCATTTTAAACTTATTTTCAGGGAGTTGTGATTATTTCAAGATCCTCTCCTTGTGAATGATAGGATGGCGGAATATTTGGGTTAGGGGAAAAGAATGTTGATATAAAGAAATTTCCTGTTGCGACCAGAAAACATAGTGAGACTTTTCTGTAAAAATCCGAACAGTTTTGGTGTGACTCTTGGCAACCATATTTACTGTTCTACATCTGTTTGGGAAAATATTTATTCCCTATGCACAATATTATAGTTTTCATTTCCCTGTTTATTAAAAAGACCTGCCTCTACTTCAGAAATAAAAGGAATAAAATGAATATATACTTTAATGCATCCGTTTGTTTTTACCTGTAGAGGCAACAGAGACTTTCTGAATAGAGGCTCTGGTAGTCGACAGAGCAGTACTGAAAGTGAGCTGAAATCTCTGGATCCAAGACCTTGGAGCAGCACAGACTCAGATGGTTCCTGCCGCAATATGCGTCCTCCAGTAACCAAAGCCAGCAGCTTTAGTGGCATTTCTATCCTGACCAGGGGAGATAGCATTGGCAGCAATAAGAACGCAGCCAACCGGACAGGCCGACCAGGTGACGTATATCTGTTTAAAGCATTTTTTTCTTCCCATTTCATGATTGTTTGGTGTTTTTGAGCACTTGTTTTTAAATTTGTAAATGACCAGATATTCTACTATCGGTTTTGATAGCCAGTTAGATCATTTATTGCTTACAGTAAACCTTTCATCACCAAAGAGAAAAAAAAAATCCTGTTTTATTAGAGCATTGTAGTATTGTAATTTTTTTTAAAGTGAAACTCCCAGCCCAAGCTTTTTTTTTTTTTTTTTTTTTTACTTTGAGCTTTGGATGGTGGGGAAGTATTAGAATCCCTTCTGTTTTTTTAATATTCAGTACTCTGTGTGGGAGAATACTTAACCCCATCCTCACCAGTCACCGCAGTTGTACTGCGGAAGGTTGGCTCCCCTTTCCTTTTGACCACTAGGGGGTGCATGTGGCACAGTGCCGGAGCGGATGCACCCGCGATCGCTCCACACAGACGGAATGGAGATCTGTCAATGTAAACAGAAAGATCTCCGTGCTGTCAGGGGTGAGGAGAGCGATCTGTTGTTCATACTAGGTATGAGCAACAATTGCTCTCCTCACCCAGTCAGTCCCTTCCCCCCTTCAGTTAGAATCACTCCCTAGGACACGGTTAACCCCTTGATCGCCCCTAGTGTTAACCCATTCCCTGCCAGTGACATTTACACAGTAATCGGTGCATTTTTATAGCACTGATCACTGTAGAAATGCCAATGGTCCCAGAAATGTGTCAAGTGTCCGATCCATCCGCCATAATGATGCAGTCCCAATAAAAAAATAAAATAAAAAAAATTTGCTGATCACCGCCATTATTAGTTAAAAAAAAATAAAAAAAATAAAAATCCAATAAATCTATCCCCTATTTTGTAGATGCTATAACTTTTGCACAAACCAATAAATATTTGCTTATTGCGATTTTTTTTTTTTTCCCCCAGAAATATGTAGAAGAATAAATTGAGCAGCCAAATCTTCCGAGGCTGAAGGTGGTTAAAGCGTTTTAACCTAAAAAAAATTGGACCCTGTTCCCTTAAAGCAGGGATGTGCAATTAGCGGACCTCCAGCTGTTGCAAAACTACAAGTCCCATCATGCTCTGCCTCTGGGTGTCATGCTTGTGGCTGTCAGTCTTGCTATGCCTCATGGGATTCGTAGTTCTGCAACAGCTGGAGGTCCGCTAATTGTATATCCCTGCCTTAAAGCATGTTATACAGCACAGTGCTGGTGCTGTGTCATTTGGCCCCCTGTAACACATTAAAAACCTGGCTTATCCTGCCTGGCTATACCCTCCCCCCTGTAAGCTTACCACAGTGTATCATCAGTCAGTGTATCATGGTATCCTGTCGTCCTCTCTCCCCTCCCTCCCTGCCTGTTGGCTCCTGTGTCAGGGACTGCCCCCCCTCCTGCTGCTGAGATAACATTTCATAGTTTATACCAGGGATATGCAATTAGCGGACCTCCAGCTGTTGCAGAACTAAAAGGTGCTCTGAGATGAGGTAAAGGACTGCTTATTATAATAGAACACACATACGGGGGTCATATCCTTAGGAGACGAGGAGGATTGTATGAACCAGGGATCTGCAATTAGCGGACTACAAGTCCCATCATGCCTCTGGATGGCATGCTTTTGCTGTCAGTCTTGCTATGCCTCATGGGATTTGTAGTTCTGCAACAGCTGGAGGTCCGCTAATTGCATATCCCTGGTATAAACTATGAAATGTGGGTTAACAACCACTTTAATAACACAAGGATAATGGTCACCAGAAATGACAACTAAGACACAGACCGAAAAAAAAAAAACTGTTGTCTAGTTGGTTTATCTTTTTAGTCATTACTGGACTCATTGGTCAATGCACTTTTTTTATTTTTTTTGTAAGTCTGTATATCTGGTTTGTTTTGTAGCAGTTTAATTTATATGGTATTATTATAGTAATAACAGTGAAGCAGTCGTCCATATTTTGGAACTGAAATTTAATTTCTAATTTGCTCTTTGCTCTTTGCTGTTTGTTCTGGCAGGCTTGCCAATCAGCACCCCAGAAGTATGCAGCCAAGCCGCCTCCTCGCAGCAGTCCACTAGAAGCGTCATACCTTGCACTGCACAGCAACAACATCCCCATCCTCACCAGGCACTTCCACCCACTCCTCAGCAACAATCCATGAATAACCACTTAATGTCACAGGTGAGTCACCAGTGTTATCCAGTCCAGCTTGTACATCCTGTCACTCTGCATACATCTACTGTCTCCTTCACTCTATCCTTTTTAATACATTTTTTTTTTTTTTTTCTTTTTACGTTTGATAGTCTCCATTTGTCTGTGGGTTGTTTGATGCTTTTCTACCTTGCTTATTTTTGCCTGCGTTCTTTCATGTATTTATGTTGACCTGAGCTGAATAATAAGTGTAGCGTACGCCTTTAAATCATTAAATTACCTGAACCTTAAAATGCTGTCATCCATGGTTGATTACTTGCTTTCTTTGCTCTTTTCATAACTTCACCCTCTTTGTTGTGTGATAACTTTGTTTGCACTCAGTTGCTTTAAAGAAATGCAACTTAAAGAGGTGTTCCGGGAAAAAAAAAATAATTAAAAGCCAGCAGCTACACACACTGCAGCTCCTGGCTTTTAATGGACACTTACCTGTCCTGCAGTCTCTCGATGTCGGCACCGCAGCTGATGTTTCCATCAGCTGTTGGGTAATGTAACCCGGCAGTGTAGCCTTTCGGCTTCACGCCGGGAACCCTACTGCGCATGCGTGAGGCCCCCTCCTCTCTCCTATTAGCCCGGCGGCCAGGGGAGGAGGGAGCCCTGCGGTGACGTCACGGCCGCATCGTGGCCAGACTCCCGGAAGTGGGAAAGGATACCTCTCAAATATTCAGCCTTTTTTTTGCAATCTACTGAGCTGTATAGAACTAGGACTTATGCTTGTCTATTCCTTGTTCACAGCTCTTATTATAAACATTCCTTTCCTTATGCAAAGATTGTTTAGGCTTAAAAAGTGAATTCGCTTTAGTTATATGTTAATAAAGGTAAAACATTTTTTCTAGTTTAGGATAGAGTGGAGAAGGTTTGGAGCACCTGTCAGTTTTTATTGCCGTCTGTGTCCCAGTTAGAGATTCACCCTATTTGCCCAGTTTACCATTGAAAATAAAGAAACTCACAAATTTTGGGTTGCCCTCTGAAAAGTAATAGAGGAAATCTTCCAATAGGGGCAGTAGTTCTGGGGGTCTTTCTGGGGCGATTCCCTTAATTTGCAGGGGTTTTCTCACTTCCTATTTAGCTATGGGACAGGCAGTAAAGGGAAATCTCTGCAATGGGACACAGATGACGAGCAAAAAATTTCCACCGCCGAAACAATTCGGACGAAAAAGGGGTTTAGTGGCACAGAATAGCCACATTCTGGGTACCAAGCTGCCTTTTAACTGGACCTCAAATTAGACTGCAGATGTCTAGGATTAGTATCCATGGAAAATCTCTGTCCCAAATCAAGACAATGCTCAACATTTAAGATGATTTTATTCTCAATGGACATGTTTACACCTAAGTGTCGGTTGGGAGTCAAGCTCAGAAAAGTCCTGGAACACCTTCCTGGAGCAGAATCGCACATTTTTGGCCTCAGTGACTCTAACTAGTAACGGACCGCCCACTGCAGTTGTACTGCGGCAGGTTGGCGCCCTTACAAGAATCGCTGTCGGACGTGTACACAGTGTTTTGTGGGCACGCCCCTTTGCGAGTGGGGGAGCCAACCAGTGGGTCCGGCGGACTCCGTGTCCGCCGGTCACGCCCGTCACGCCCGATCGCTCCAGAAACAGGCAGAATGGGGATCTGTCAGTGTAAACAAACAGATCCCTGTTCTTTCAGGGAGGGGAGAGAGATCTGATCCTAGTGATTAGAAACAGCGATCTCTCTCCTCCTCCAGTCCGCCCAGCCCCCATACAGTTAGCAACACCTCCCAGGGAACACACTTAACGCCTTGATCGCCCCCTAGTGTTAACCCCTTTCCTGACAGTGACATTTATACAGTAATCAGTGGCTATTTTTTAGCTCTGATCGCTGTATAGATGTCAATGGTCCCAAAAAAGTGTCAAAAGTGTCCGATCTGTCTGCCGCAATGTCGCAGTACTGCTAAGTCACAGATCACTGCCATTACTAATAAAAAAAATGCCATAAATCTATCCCAGTGTGCAGACGCTATAACTTTTGCGCAAACCAATCAATATACGCTTTTTTTATTTTGTTAACAAAAATATGTAGCAGAATACATATTGGCCTAAACTGAGAAATTTTTTATTTCTTTTTTTATTTTTTTCGGGATATTTATTATGCCAAAAAGTGAGAAAAATAATAAATAAGTGTGTGTGTGTATATATGTGTGTGTGTTGATATAGATATATATAGATATATATAGATATATATAGATATATATATATATATATATATATATATATATATATATATATATATATATATATATATATATATATATATATATATATATATATATATATATATATATATAATTTGTATATTTTTTTGGTTTATAGTGGAAAAAATAAAAACTGCAGAGGTGATCAAATACCACTAAAAGAAACCTCTATTTGTGGGGAAAAAAGGACATCAATTTTGTTTGGATACAGCGTCGCATGACCACGCAATTGACAGTTAAAACGACTCAGTGCCGTATTGCAAAAAAAGGCCTGGTCAATAAGGGGGCAAATTTTTTCCGGTCCTTAAGTGGTTAATGGGAGTGCCTGAAAAATGCACATTGCATGCCTGTCTAGACTCTCGCTTGGTGTAAATGGGGGTCACAAAGACAAAGGAAAAAAATTCTGTAATAAGGACACAAACGGCAATAAGCAACTGAAGGATATTTTAACGCCTTTTCATTGGAAACTGCTATAATCTGTCACTGGGGGAAAAAGATCCCTATTTAGGTGTTAGCTTTGTTAGCCTATCACCGCTTATTAGTGTGATATCCTGGTCTGTTATGAAATGTTATCATACATGTGAGACATTTCTATATAAAAGATTGTAGGATTTCTAGCTATGGCAGGCATACTAGTATGTGTATCATTCAAAAGAATCCAGTTTATTTTAACATATATTCATTTTGGGATTTGCGTTGGATCATTTGTGTGGTTGTAGTGGAATTATTGGAGTGTTCATATGGAAAAAAAATGTTTTTCTGCTGCCTTTCTCATCGTGAGTGGTTGGGGATATGATTTTGAAATGGTTTTCAGGTTTTTATTGCATAACAATTATGACTCATTTGAAGCCTATATCAGTACATGCTTCCAGAATCGGGAAAACAAAACGAATTAAAATAGTGCTTTGCTTTTAAATGTCTTTCTAAATATATAACTTGGAAATAAAATGCAGAACTAACATTATTTTCCCTTTTTTTCCCCTCTTTTTCTTTTTTTTCCTTAACCCTTTCCTAATATCCAACCACTGTTCCCCTTCATCTTCTCACATTGCATCATCCCACCCTTTTTTGTCCTGTTCTCTGCATGCTGCTGTGCTGGCGCCAAGACCCTTCAGCCCTCTCCACAACCGGTCCAGTACTCCGCCAGCTCCTGCCCCCAAGTCCTTCTGCCAGTTTCACCTCCCCAGCAGTACAATCTGGTATATTCACTTAACTGTTCCCTCCTCCTATCTTATTGGATCTCTGCTTGTTTAGGGAGTTGGTAAACAGCTAGCAGTTCTTTCAAATGAAAAAATATTTAGGGACTGTGAGTATAGGTTTGGATGCCATCTCACTATTTCATTCCATTAATTTTAGTTTTGATAGACATTTGACATTTTACGCTGTAGTTGATTTTTTACTTTACAAAAAAAAGGATATGGTTGCATACCCATTTTAATATAGTTCAGATATGTACCCACTTTAATGGCTTTTACAGGATATATTTTGGTGCGAGGCACAGGCATTTGAAGCCTTGGTAATTTAGTAATGGCCCATTTAGTTCAACTAAAGCTGACATTCAAATACTAGACCGAACAATTTAAAGCGGTAGTAAACCGCATTCTTTTAAAAAAAAAAATCTGCAGGTCAATGGCATAATGTACGGGCACATTATGAAATGCTTACCTTTGAACGAAGAGGCACGCTGTCTCCACTGACAGGGCTTTCATTTTCACCCAGTCTTTATTCCAGGTTTCGCTTGCTCCAGCTTTCTGACTGTCAGAGCCACAATGGCATCACTCCTGCGGCACAGAGCTGAAGGTACAACACGGGTTTGCCATCCCTTCAGAGCACATGCGCCGGTGACGTCACCTGGCTACATGCAGTTTGAATATCTCCAAAACAGTACAAGTTTAGGAGATATACACTGTTTCTACAGGTAAGCCTTAATATAGGCTTGCCTATAGGTACAAGTTTAAAAATAAGACTTCCACTTTAACTCTTACACTACTTACACGTTTTAGATTCCCACATCACCCATGGGTGTCATGCTCATGTTGATGATTTTTTTGAAGTGTGTTATATGTTGTCCTCCATTGAGGGGCATAGGAAGGCTTAAATTCAAGGGTACTCTCACCCAGAAAAGGATTGGACACTGCCAAACAAACTGTAGACCAGCCCATGACAACACTTCTCTCTACACACGCCTCAGATTTTTGCTGGTATTCTAGTAGGATGGATGTCTTTTTGAACAGCTCTGCTATGTTGAGACTAAAGCTGGGGTTACAGGCACCAAAAGTCAGTCGGTTTAGCAGAAAGCTGTCTAACGGAGGACAGTCTAATGACCGGGTTCCCCACACACTGTTTTTTAGACTCTGTTTTGGTGAAAGTTGGCTGTGGAGCACTTTCTATGTCAAGATCCTTTGGCAATGCCCTGGCACACGCCCCATCTCTGAAGACTACCTTGTGAGTAGGCTGGTCGGGCCAAGCCCTTGGAGCTGCCTAAATATATTGGTTGCTGTAGTGCCTTTAGTCCCTGTTTCCACTGGTGTTGCCATGAAAGGGGTTAAAGCTGGGAAGAGTGGCATGTGTGCTGAAAGTTCTCTCTCTCTCCCAGCATACAGCATCAAGGAGGCATCTATTCACCCACCGTTGATACTGCTTGATATGAGATGCATGGAACTCCAGTATTTGCACTCTTGCTCACTGCCCACAGTGACTTTGGTCACATCCAGCCACCCGTTCCATACCTGCTATAAGCTGTCTTGGTTACTGAGGACTTTTTTTCTTACCCCAAGCTTATGTCTGGGGTCTGATTCTAAACATGGTTAGGGGTAGTCCTGCTGTATTGGGTGTCCCCAGCTTACATACAAAAGAGTCTGGTCTGTTTGAGGGTGTAACATCTTTAGTATTTAATCATGTTATCATCTGCTTTTAGTGTATGTTCTGCTGCCCTCTGAGCTTTCTTGGTTAAATTGGGTGTGGCTGGACCCCTTCAACTGAAGGTTTTTGTTTTTTTTCCCCCCATGGTCATGTGAGATTTTATGACCCAAATCACCCAGTTATTCACTGACTCTGATCACAGAGGCCACAAACGTGCTCCCACACTGTCTCCTAAAGATTCTATATCTGATTTCTTCACAGATTTAGTGTCTTCCAAGCAATTGGCCGCAGAGACTCTGATTTTGAGTCACTCTAGTCCTTGACTGATTAGCTAACCCTTAAGGAGTTGCAGTCTACTGCTATTGCCCCAAAATTAAGACTGTGTTGGCTCTTATAAATGCTCATAAGGCTGAAAACACTTTCACATGGCACCTGCTGTTTCAACTGTTTTCTCTATGGAGATTGGAAACATCCTGAAAAGCTGTTTACATCCCACAGTGTTTTTTGGACTTGTATCCATTTAGTGAGGATTCTCTGCAGAAACGGTCTATTCCCACTCTGGATTAGACAGTGTTTGACATTAACAGGTCACTTATTATTCTGGTAGGGGACATGCCTTTCTTTAAGAGCCTGTTCACACCACAATTTATGCATTCTGGATGCGTTTCTGAATGTGTTTTTTTTTTTTTATTTATTTTTTTATGCATTCCAGTGCTTTTTTAATTCCTCATCTTATATGAGGACATTTGCATTTCGGTGCATTGTTGATGCATTTGGCCACGTTTCAGATATGTTTCATACAGAAAAAATGCAACATTTGTTGACTGCACTGAACGCACTGCAGTGGTGTAAACTGGGGGACATTGGAATCGACAAACACTGTCAATATGTTTTTGACGCAGAAAAAAAAAAAATGCACCAGACTGCATCTGGTGTGAACCAGCCCCTTAGGGCCCTTTCTAGATGCATGTTCTTGCTGGCAGGCCCCATCTTTCATCTGATCCTAAATGTGACCTTACTCCTATCTAACTGGTCAATATCCCTCAAATGAGATATTACTGCTGCCAAGCTTGATCCCTTGCTTATGAACTGTACTGGTAAATTTCAGCTGTGATGGTTTGCTAGAAGCCTCCGGTCTCTTTTCTTGTATGTCAGTGGAAATGCATCAGGCCCTTTGGCTAAAGTGTTGGACTATGGTACCCTTTATAAAACCTTTTGAGGAACAGAGAGAAAACATAATCAGGATGCTATTGGTGGCAAGAGCAACCATCTGCCCTAGCTGAAGCAGCCGAAGGATCAGACTACAAAGTCCTCTTTCTGTCTATTTGGAAATGTCACTTTTTTTTTTTCTTTTGTTTCTACACGCCGCACCCTTGACGTCCTGACTAAAGTTTGGCTTCCCATCTCTCAAGTCCTGGACAGGTTTATCTCCAGGTATAGGGGCCATCTAGCGGAAGCAGCGGATACTTTCGTGGCTTTGAAATTAAGACTCCCTGATCTATGCCATTCCTTTCCTGAAAGTTCTTCCTTATTTGATTTGCATGATTGAGAGTGAGAGCATTCCAGTGATCCTTATTGCTTCAGACTGGAACAGGCAGATGTGATACACCTGGCTCAGAAATACTCCAGACAGATGCTTCATGGGTTCTACCAAATCATCAGAATCTTCTGTCCCAAAGATCGGTTTGATGCACCGCCTCGCTGTAGCTGGCTTCATTGACATGCTGTTGAAGCCCAGATTCTTATGGACAAGTATATCTGAGTGTGCGATTCTTACGTTGACGGAGCATATGAAGTCTGCTTCTTGCAAGGTCTATCATCAGACATAGAAGGCATACTTCACTTAATGTGAGTCTTGGGGCTTCCACCCCCAGGAGTTTTTGTGGAGTGAATTATCTTTCCTGCAGCTGGGTTTGGACCAGCGTCTAGCTCTCTCAGTACTTTCAAGGGTTAGGTTTCTGGCCTTTCTAATTTGTTTCCCAGAAATTGTTATTTGAACCAGTTAGAAACTTTTCTTTCTACTCTCACACATAAGGTGGCATGCCTTTTAGTAACAGTGAGGATGATGCCTGAACTGTGACCGCTGTATCCTGTAAAGTGGTGATTCGCAACCCTGTCCTCAAGTACCCTCAAAAGTGTGCTATAAAATAGCTGTCCAAAATACCAAGCCATTGATTTAAAGCACCTGTGCAAGATAAAGGAAAACCCGCAAACATGGCCTGTTGGAGGTACTTGAGGACAGGGTTGAGAACCACTGCGGCAAGGAACCCTTTTTGGTTTTGCACAGGGAAAATATGGTGTTTGAGGCACAGGACTTCCTTCTTTCCTAATGTAGTTCCCGCACTTCACTCTCAACCAGGACATTGTTCTTCCTTCCATCCCAGGGTGCTGCTTAGACACAGTTAACAAATTTTCTTGCTCATTCCCATTTGCATTTTCCAGGCCTAAGGTTTTAATGGAAATTCCACCAAAAACTGAAAAAACATTTGAGTGTGGGCCAGTGTATTAAAGCTACCGTACTTATGCTGCTCACCTGCACTTTGTTATAGGAGAAGTTGTAGGGACATTGCACATGTGAAACCAGATACAGCTTTCCAGCAGCTATACGTTAGTTAGGTGCAGGTGAGATTTAAATGTAATGAATGTGCAATTGTGACTCAATTTATAGTCTTCACTGAAGACCAATGTTTGAAAGCAGTATGGAGCTCCTTTTGAAAGTCTGCTTAGCTGAATTGTTTTTTACTGTGTAAACCTCAACAAGCAGGGTTCCATTGTTTTCTGTTTTTGATAATATGTATCTGCTTGACTATTGCCCTATGAATAACTGTTACATTAATGGCTTAATACTGATCTGTCTTTTAGCTGAATA